>JAHSUH010000347.1:0-262309 GCA_025388415.1 Cynanchum wilfordii | reverse complement strand
AATATTCTAACAACATATGAACAATATGGTTATTTCTTTGTTATACGAAGAAAAATAAAAACAAATAAATTGATTTATTCCTTCTCTCAAAGGGGAAGTGCATCAAGTGGATGATATGATGCTTGAGTTTGGAGTATTTCATAGAAGTGAAAGCATGAGATCTCACTGTATTTGATATATCTTCAAATCGAATTGTATAACCAACTTCTTGACCAAGTTTAACACCCATTTCTTCAGCAACCCTTGAAGCAACAGACTGCACATAGACAACCTCCATCACGTAAATTCTATAACACAAGCTTTTTGTACATGCTATTGGTAGCGCAAATCACCAAAAGTCAAAGATGAAACTGTAATTCACACTTCAAGCAATGGAAAGGGAAGACAAACAAAATAAGGAAGGAGGTCAAGAGATATTATCTTAACAATCACTAAGAAACAAAAAGGTTAAGAGGATTTACCATATTCAAAAGCTCCATTTCCCATAAATTTTCTACAAAGAAATAGCAATTATGTTTTAAACGTGAGGTAGATCAATGTAATCCAGCATTGGTTTTAAATGAAACATTTGCTTATAACCAATGAGAAAGGGAATTGATTACTACCGCAGTAGTGTAGTATAAATCTTGATACACATAAGGCATCCTTGATTCACATTCTTTGCAACTACCTCCAATAAAATAAAGAACTCAAACTTACAAAACACCAAACACATCAATATACTCAAAGATATTGCCAAATATGTACCAAATGCTAGGAAAAATTCAAACCTGGACAGCAAGTCTCCTTGATTGTGTGCAAGCTATGATGCGCCCACCTTCTGCCCACCCAGCTTCTTTCAAATACTATACACAGTTGACATAAACGAGAAAACCACTACCAATATCAACCCATTGGCAATTTCATTATTTCTTGATAAAGGTTAAAAAAGATTTATAATGTTGGGAATTTATCAACACATCAAATACCTAAAAGAATTACCATCTTTGTGAAAGGAAAAAAGAATGCATCAAAAGCGGACCTGAGGAATCTAAGTGGTCTTTCCACTGCCAGTTTCACCGACAACAATGGTGGTGGCGTGAGTCTCTACTAAATAAAGAATAGCCCTCTTGTACTTGTAAACTAGCAACCTCTGATTCTGCATCTCCATACATGCATATCCATATCTGTAAATTTCTGATGTGTTAATTTTTAGTTGACTAATACACGATAATGAAATAAACATTAAACGTACTCATTCGTATTGCGTGTCGTTATCATGGAATAAACATTAAACGTGCTCATTCGTTAACATATACTATAATCGTTAACATATATACATTATTTTACAATCATTAATAGTGAAACATAAATCTTAATAAATATCAATGCAAACAATACTATTCAATATAGTTCAAGGTCTCAATATATATAGGCTGAACAAACAAAGATGAATTTACTTTTCTCCTAGTATCAATGGATGAACAAATTGGAGAAAAGACAGTTCCATTAATTGATCTTCCCGCAGATTTATGGTACACAAATAATCAAATCCGTTTCTTTTCCGTTAGCAAGAAACAGTCCTAGATAAGTATTTTTGCATATCGATTTAAAACTCGATTTAAAACTAGTATACGAACAAATAATAAATATATAGTTTATTTTAATACATGATCGTACAACAAATAATACAAATAAACATGCATCAATGTCACTGGAGAAATTAAAATATGGCTGCGGCAGCCACAATTTTTTTTTTTAATCCTTCTAATCACAAAAACTCACACACACACACACACACACATATATATATATATATATATATATATATTATTATTAAAAAAAAGAATAAATATTTTGAAATACAAACTCAAAATATATATCATATCATGTCCACCATTTATGCGAAAGCTTCAGAGTTTGTGTATTCAATACGTACAAAAATTTATACCAGTAAAGGAATTTAAAAGAAATATATATATATAATAAATACTCCATATTTAACAATCAACGCTTCAAAACCATAATCATATATCTCCAAATTAAAGAATTGATCCATTTGCAAAATCATACCTGAAGTAATTGTGAAATTTTTTAATAATTTTGAAGTTCTTGAATCTTTTAACTTCTTAAAGATCTTCTTGAACCTAAAAACACACACATAAAGAGTACCCGGACGATGAGAGGCCGAATAGAAGAGAATGCCACCTTCTAAAATTGGGACATTTTCTATTCTATTAACGGAAAAAAAAGGAAAAGGAACGACAGAGAAAAGAACACTGCAGAACTCTGGAAGAAACAAATTCCTCCGGCGACACCCTTGCAGAACAAGATATACTATTCATTTATAAGGAACAGGTTGACTAGAATGACGCGAGACCCAATCCATTTTCTTGATTTCTTATCGTTCTAAGTCTTGATTTTTTACCGTTGGAAGGATCCGAAACATACTGCATTTTCTTGATTTCTTACATTTCCAATTCTTGATATTAAAATTTAAATTAGTTAATTTTCAAAGTATTTATCAAGATTTCCTTCCGCAGATCTTCTGCAGATTGAAATCAAAACCACCAGCGTCATCAATTGCAGAGAAAAAAAGAAAATTCAGAGTGAAAGAAAACAAAACTCCAAATGGCGCCATTAATTGCAGAGAAAGAAAGAAAAGAAAACCCCAAATGGCGCATGCAGAGAAAGAGTAAAAAAAAGGGAAAGAAAAGAAATAAAAGGAAACCAGAGTCCACTCTATATCTAAGCTAAATTCCAACCTGTCCTTTTTTTTTTTTTAAGTCTAAAATAAATTTTTTAGGAAATATTTTTTTTTTATTATTTTAAAAGTAAAATATTAGTTTTTTTAAAAAAAATAAAGAGAACCGTGAATATGCTTAAGTGAAAAGCATACATTGTTAAGGTATATTTAATTAAATTTTATTAAAGTATTTATTAAACACACTAATTAATTATGCTTAATATTGATTTTAACTTAAGATATATTAGATTATAAGTGATAAATAACAATTGAATTTGAGTTAATATAAAATTGTTTGTATTTGTTCACATGTTGGTTGTTCTCTCAAACATTTATTTCTCTTGATACAAATACAAAAATATAGGACTTAATCATTTTGGACGAAATAGAAAAATCGAAACCTTTTTTACAAAGATTTTTTCATAATGACCTTCAAGAGGCCACACCACGAGATCAAATATATTTCATTGTTATTTATAATATCATAATTTAATTAGTAGTTATTTCATTTAAAAATATATTAAATTATGATTTTCAATATATATATATATATATATATATATATATATATACATGTGAATGACTCTAAGAAAAGTAGGTTATTTTTTACAAAATGACGATTTCAAAATTTTTGAAAAAGAGTTCAAACTCGACCAAAAAAAGTTTTAAGGGAAAAATATAGATTTTTTACTACAAATGTTATTTTGACATTAATTTTCACATTCATATAGTATTTACTATAACAAAAATATATTTAATTTGTTTATATTCTAGTCATGATTATCATTAAATAAATCAATCCATTTTGAGTATATAATTATTTATCATCAATCCTAATTCACTATATTGAACTTTTATATCAGATTTAATATTACCACTCATATTTTTTTGGTAAAAAAAAATATTACCACCCCATATACTATCTATAAATTTAATTATATTAATATAAATTAATCTATGTGTATATTATATATATTATTAAGGAGTCCAAAAGCCAAGTGATAATATTATATCCAACATTAACATGCATGTTTATGGTTTCATGTGGCATCTACTCATAACCTTATCACATGTAAAATTATTTCTAATGGCATCATTGTAATTAAATTAAATTTTAAGGGGTTTTTTATCTTTTATTCTCAATTAATGCTTAATAATTTTAAATTTTTTTTCTTAACTTTTTATTTTATTGGAATCATTGTAATTAAATTGAACGTTTAAGGTTTTTTGTCTTTTATTCTCAATTAAATGCTTCATGACTTTTTTTTAATTAATTAATTTATTGATTTTTTTCACATCCATTTTTTATCTTAATTTTATATTAATTTAATATTATTTTTAACCATTTTTTATTTCAAATTTTTTTTATTATTTGTAACCAATTATTATTATTATTATTATTATTATTTTTAAGATTACAAAAGTTCACTAAGTTTTTTTAAAAAGTATTTTTCAACCTTTTATTTTCTTATATTAATATTTTCAACTTTAATAAATTTATTGTATATCTCTACAATTTTTTTAAATATTATCTTTAATAATAAAAAAAAATTATCACTTTTTTTAATACATTAATTTCTCATAAATCTCCAATTCATTTTTTTTAAAAAAAAATTATTAAAAAATTCTTATAAATAATGGTTAAAGAAATTATCAAAAATCAATTTATTGTTGATTTTAGAGATATACATTTTTTAATCGGTTCAATAACTACAAGTAATGTTCTTCATCATTTATTCTTTTAATTTTTTTCAATTTTTATATAAGTTTATATTGAGTTTTGAAATTTTATATACCTATTAAACTACGGTATGATTCAATAATTTCATAATATTAATTTAATAGTTAGTACATATGTATATTATGTATATATTCATAAAATTTGAACTCAATAAAATATATAATGATTAACAAAATAAGTAATGATATGAAATTTTAATAATAAAATTTTTATATTGTCTATTTAAAAATAAAGGACTATAAAGTTAATTTCCAAAGTATTTATCAAGATTTCCTTCCTCAGATCTTCCAAATATGTATAATTCTCTTTCCTCTTTTTGTCTTATGAGAAGTATGTTGCAGAATATTTGAATGTGTCTTGTTTTTATTTCCTGATTTAATGCATGCTAATTATAAAATATAAGTTATAAAAACATTAATAAATATTATTTAATTCTTGAAATATGAAAATTTTATGTATATATTATTATTGAATGTTTAATGCTTTTTCAAAAAAAAAAAAATGTTTAATGCGCAAAAGTTATTAAATGACATTAAAACGAATCAAATATAAAGATTATATCTCTTCAAAAGCTGTCAAATTTAAGTATAATTTTGTTTGACTTTTAACCCAAACACTATAGATCACATATACTTTTATCTTTGAAATAAAAAGTTCATTGATTACTTTTTCAAACGCAAGTAGAATTTGGTTAATTTTTAACATAACCACTTTAGATCTTACATATTTTATCTTTAAAATAACAATTGATTGATTACTTTTTCAAGTTTAAAACTCAAAAGTATTTAAATCTCATTTGAATGAATTAAATATAATGATTGTATCATTTAAAAAGCAGTCAAAAGTAAGTAGAATTTGATTTGACTTTCAATCCAACCACTTTAGTATTTGAAGCCATATAATCTAGTTTATAGACTTGCTTAATGCTGAGTAAAGGAGGCAACCCAGGTACAGAAAAATTGCCCAGAGATCCCCAGACTGCAAATGCGCCATATTTTGGTCCCAACAATTGACTTATAAGACCTCTATCTCCAGCAGCCTTTCTAATCAATGACACCTTCTTTTTCTTTTTCTTTTTTCCGATAATCTCCAATCAATAGCACCTACACATAGATTCTACTTCAGTCAAATATACACAAATCCAAAATGGGAAAAAAGAGAGAAACCCTATAACCAGAACGACCTCATATTTGAAACTCTGAAAAAGCCTTGCACTTTTGTATGAAAAAAGGGCATAAGAAAATCACAATTACAGTTTCTACTCAAGAAAATCAAGAAAGCATTCAACAAAAGAAAACCCAAACTGAAGAAATCAGAGAAGAAAAAAAGAAAATCAAGAACCCATGCAAAAGATATCAAGAACCCATGCAAAGATGATGAAAATGAAACCATAATGTTTTTTTATATTATTTAAGATTTGGTCAAAATAATATTTTGACTATAATAATAGTCAAATAGATATCAATATAGATATTGTATTGATAGTGAAATATTATTATATTTTTATTTGGAAGTCAATTTATTTATCTGGTTATATTATTTGGGTCTTAGTTATTATTATTATTATTATTATAACAATGTTCACATAATTTTGTTTTCTTATATTTTCACTAATTTAACTATATAAATATTCAACCAAAAAAAAAATTAAATATGTATAAAATTTACCGATTTAATTCATTATCTAATAATTTTTATTTACCAAATTATTTATATTTATTTTTAGTCAAATAAATTCCTCATAATTTTTATAAATTTTTGAAAATTATATTAAGTAAATTATGTGCATATTTTTGTCATCTATAATTTTTTTTATGTTCTCTTTTACTTGATTTTTTTTTTCCTTTCATTTTTCTTGAACAATGTATATATATACAAAAATGTCTAAAATATTATTAGTTAGATCAGAAGGATTAATAAGGCAGTTGGTAAAAAATCTATGAGGATTTATGTGACTAAAAATCATTATATTAGGGACTAAACTGAAAATAGAATTTTATAATTTTAACGAGATTATGGTTTATCATAGAAATTAAATAAAATCATAATTTGTTTATGAAGTTCACTTGATTTTTTTTTTTCAATTTTCTTGAACAATATATATGTATTAAAATATCCGTAATATTATTGGTTAAAAGTGATCGGAAGGACTAATAAAACAACTCCTAAAAAAAATTATAAGGATCTATATAACTAAAAATACTCGAATGAGACTTATTTGACTAAAAAATTATTATCTTGAGGGACTAAATTAGTAATTTTTTCAATGTATATATATATTTTTTTAAAAAAATAGTTTAAATATGAATATATAATATTATGATTTAAATGATATTATGGTTCCATCATAGACCAATGTATACAAGTCCATTAAAACTTGAGATCAAAACTTTTATCTCACGAGTTTACTAAGGGTCTATACAATTACCTAATCAAACTAAAATTAATATAAATATAAATAAATATAATTTAAAAGATATTATTAATTAAAATTATTTATAATTTAGACACGTAAAGATATCTTGCGTGTGACATAGAAAAAAAAATTTCTTCCACATAAATTAATTCCTAAATAAGGAAGATTGATAAGTTTAATTCCTAAAATATTTATGTTTGGTATATTTAGTTACTAAATAATATTTTTTATTTTTTTATTTTTTTTTTGGTTTTTTTACACGTTATATACATTTTTTACAAATGCATGAAAAAAAAAAGAGTTATAATATTTTGTTTTTATTAGTATTTTAAAATATATTTTAAGGAAGTCCGTGTCACATTATTTCAATTATTCCTTCACTTTTTTCCAGTTTTAGAATTATGAGCATAAATATCAATTTATTTATTTATTTATTTTTTGTTTTACAGAAGTAGTAAGCACATAAACACTCCTCCAGAGCATTGACAGTGTAGGCATTGGCAAAATTTATCTTTTGATAATTGTACAAATCAACTAGAGAGAGATAGAGAGAGAACCAATTTTGAGGTTTGCAATGTTAATAGTTTATATACCTTTTATAAATTCTTCCTTCGCAAGATCTTCATAAAATATCTTTTGCATCTCTAGTAACATTTCTTCACAATCACCTTGATTAACTGCACGCAGATCATCATATTCCCACATGTAAACATCATTGCTTTGATATGGAGTTAGATTCCCAAAATTTTCATCTAGGGAAGAATTCTTAATCCTTCTAAGTTCATTGGATACTCCTGGAAAGTTGATTTCACAATATCCTGCAGCTAGAAACTTTTATTAGACGTAGCTTAAGTGTTAGTATACAACATGGCAACATTCAAGAAATGAATGGATTCTTGCTTATTTTATTTTATTTTTGAAGTAGAAACCCACTTTCTGATTAGGTATCCCATAATTAATTATCATCAATATTACCCTCTAGTATCACATGTATGAAAATGTGCATCCAAATAAGTAACAGAATTATCATTGCAGTTACATGTCAAGTGGTTAGACGGCAAACTAGCATCAATTTTTCATTATTTACAATAAATGACGGGATGTATGCGATGAAGTTGCAGAAGTAAGCCAAATCTAAAGTGGGGGTAGGTGTAAAATACCTTCAACAACATAGAGAATGTATTAGCATCAAAATTAGGCAAGACTAGAAGCTTCTTCCTACAAACTTAAACCAGGCCAACACGACATGTCCTATCACAAATTTCAAATTACTGGACATTCTCCATTTTTTACATAGATTGGAACACCCTTTTTGTGTCTTCACAATTGCCAAGGGTAACAAGCAGATGCTAAACAAACCTGCTATCAATCAAGAATTAACAATTGTTATAATTCTATTTTCCACATCCTTTCTATAATTAAGTAGATATAAACTACCCCAATCCTTAGAGACTTAAATGACCAGAAATGAGTAGAATTTCTTTTCTTTTCTTTTCTTTTTTTTTTAGTAAAAAGGAAGTCATCTCATATATTGATATTGAGTAAAGTCTTACACACAACAAGCTTAATAGTCATATGATAGACGGAAATTTTAAAACACTTAATATGCCTTGGGCGTTGGGGAAGCAGGAGGTGAAACAATTCAAATATTCAAAGCAGTACAAAAAGGAACAAATCAATACCTGATAAAGAAGCGATTGAACCTTGGTATCAGACAACCTCAACCTCCAAAGCAAACGGGTTCGATCCCCTTGGACCCTTTTGCAACAATTTTCTCTCAACTATCATTGATAAAGTATAAAAAACAATAAAGTCATTAAATTTCAAGAGAATAAATTGCAACAAGAAATATTCATATTTGAATTGTACAATCATATGATTCTTAACTAAAAGCCTAGCAAAATCAGAAGAACCATCAACAAAAACACAGGAAAATACACAGGAAAAATAAGAAGGCCCAATAGTTTCATAGCCATTCACCTTCAAGGAAACAGCCACCTACAAAAAAAATATATTTACACATGTTAATAGCTTTAGAGACTGGAATCAATTATAAGATTGACACTATGTTAACATTCAACATCATTTCTCTGTGACCTTGCCGTACACCTCTCCAATATCCTCATTTTTAATTAACTGAATGCACACTCATGAATACTAAATTGAAGAGAAAATATGCATAATCCTCAGAATAGCAAATTCCAGAATACTTGAAAAACTGATAAATCAAGGTTATAGATCTTGAAGCATGGAGAAGTGGTTGTTCCGGAAACCATGTCCCTGTGTGAAAAGTTCACTATTAAGAACTGAGAGAATACAGAAGATAATTGATACAAAGTACAACTGAGAAACCAAAAGTACAACTTCCAAAGATAAGCAAAAAATTAGAGATACATAAGAGAGAGGTTAAAAGAAAAGCAATGCATTATGGGGCCGAACAAAATATATCCCGTAGGTAAGTCTTGTTCAGTAGATAAAACTAATATTGGGAGCTCTATAAGGTAAATAGTTTGTAACACTCACAAAACATCATGCATTCAAAGAACAACAGGTTTTATCATATCTTGCAGTCATCAAATTCAAGGGAGCAAACTCTTTTTTTTGCATATAATAGAAACAAACCTTATAGGAATCCAAAGGCATAACAAATACTTGATCAAACCATAACACTCCTTGTTTGCTAGTTGTCAGTTGCAATCTTGAGTAAGGATCACTTGTTTTGCTTCCAACAGAACTTTTTCCATCTTAGTCAATAGCACTGCAACCAGAACTAGATATGTTTGTATCCATAGAATATATAACTAGGAAACTTAATGTGGAATTACTGACGCTTACAAATCTGATAGATAAAGATTTCAGTAATTTAGAAAATCCTAATCCAATTTTATAAATGAAATGGAAGCCAATACAAGTCAATTTATACCATGATCCTAAAGGCCAAAAAAGAAAAAATGAACTTCCAAAAGGACATAAAGATAATTCATGGTTTTATAAAACTTCAACAAAACATGAAAACAAAAAAGGAAAAAAAAAGAAGAAGAATTGTTCGCGTTAAAGATATCATTAATGAGGACAATATAATCAACATTGTAAAGAAAAAGAATCAGGCATTATATTAACGCTCATTTGAAAAAGAAAAGGAAAAGAAAGGATTAACTTAAAAGGATCAGAGATGATGAAATACTCAAGGATTGAGTAGACGGATGTTAACAAATGTAAAAAAGGTAATCATATAAAAGAAGATTTGTACCTCCATTGGCATTGGCAATGATGACAATGTTGCTTCCAATGAACATCACAAGCTGTTTATTTTCATGTTGACAAGCCAGCACCGATTCGAATTCTGATTCATACGTCAACACATCAAACCCTCAACCACTGCCACCACTCATTGTAGAGATTTAGATGTCTCTTCAAAGTCAAAGTTCAAGTTGAGCTGGAGATACATTGTAGATCTCAATTTACCCAGCTGTTTGAAGTTTTAACCCTAAGTAGAACTACAGACACCAACTAGAGAGTTTTCATCTTGACACTCATCAATATTTAGGCATCTCTTCAAAGCCGGAGTTCAAGTTGAACTAGAGATATCTTGTACAGAGTTTTATCTCAATTTATCAAGGTTTAGGAATTTGTTCGAAGTTCAAACTCAAGTAGAACTACATACATTAGAGAGTTTTCAATTTAAAATCATCAAGATTTTGGCATCTTATCAAAGTTGGAGTTCAAGTTGAGCTAGTGATACCTCCTAGAGAGAGTTTTCATCTCAAACTAATAAAAATGATCCACCACAAAATCCTGAAACATGTAATATATTCAGAATTTGTTGTCATCACAACAAGATCCAACAACTAAAAGCAAATCAAATCAAGGTTCGCAAATACAATTTTCAGTATGATAAAAGAAATAAAGACTCCTAGCTAAGTTGACTTTGAATATATTATTCAAATAAATCCTTAGTTTTCAGCATAAATTCATAGCTATGTTGAATTTTCTCATACTGAAACATAAGACAAACCTGAACTTCAAATGGATCACTGGATACCATAAGGTGCTCATATATCAACATACTAGCTCCATAAGCAATTAGACAATCTGGTTTATTACACACATCAACAAGTAATGGTGAAAGATAATATAGCATATCAATGGAGGAACTTCGTACCTCTATTTCTACTTCTTTCTTCAGTGGGCTGCCGGGTAATCATTACACATGGACCAGTTCTCGAGCATGCATTTTATCCAAGACCTAGTAAATCAGAAATAATGCAACATGAAGTAGATTAAACATTGAGATGTATAATGCTCAATTTCGTAAAATACCTTACGACAACTAGATGGATATATAAAAAGGAAAACATGAAGCTTGAGCACAAACAATGATACATGTTAGGTATTATTAGCATATGACTTAGTAATATCACATACCATTTGCTTCCAATAGGTGTCTTCATTTCACTAGGAAAAATACTTTTGGAGCAATTTAATCAAATAATATTGCCAACATACACTTATGCTATGTCAAAACCAGGACCTTCTACTTCGGTACCATTTTAAATTACCCAATGTGCTAAAAGTTTAAGCTAATAAAGAGAGGTACAATTTAATCACTTAACATCATGCTAAATCTGCATGGTGCTCTAAATTTATCTAATGGCATGTTTGGCTCCAGTAGTCTAACATCTTTAAACAATGTCTAGGAATACAACACATTTCACAAATATATTTTTTGAAAAAGAAACCTTACCAAGAATTTACTGAATCATCAAATGAAACTGCAACACCTACTTTATAAATTGCACAAGTTCCTTGACTAGCCTAATTGGAAATATTTTCTGCACACATATATTAATTACCCCTAAATTCCAATAGCATGCAATCATAACACCGGAGAAGAGCATATATATAATTTAGAAAATTTTAATAATGGTGGGTAAACACGAGAGGAAAGGCCACCATTTATACTGAAATAGAGATTTCAATCAGAATTGGAATAGTTTATACATTAAACAAAAGAATCTACAACCCTTTGCATCAGATTTCAGTTCAAAGCAACTGACCTTAACATATAAAAATTATTTCCAAAAAAGGATTGAACAGCACCATAACACAAGGGTATGCAAATTTACCAACCAATTTGGGAAATGACAATCTTTCTAATGCATGCGTGTACGTGTGGATATATGCAAGACATTTTCGATTATGCAGCAATCATATATTTAAGGAGGTCCTTCTTTTGAGCAGATGCACTTTCAAGTATGACTTTAGGTATTCATTGATTAAGGATGAATATGTAACACTTCATGGGTATATGTCCACAAAAAGTTTTTGGTCTAGTGAGGACCAGTTTGGCTCTTCCCATTATTTCCTCAAATGGCTCCAGTACGCTATATTACAGATTTTGCGTTCCAAGGATAAACCTGTTAAGTCTCTATAAGCTTAATCTAGCCTATATACTTGAGCTTTTAGATGAGGCGGGAATTTATTATAGTATTAGTGCAGGAGTTCTGCATTCAAGCCCTGGCTTTGCTGGTTTAAGAATTTGAGTTTGGCCCACACATGAGGGGTGTTAGGATTAGAAAATTCAACCTCGCTGTAGCTTAAAACATGATATCAAAGAAGGAAGTCTCACATTTGAGCCATGACTTAACCCATTTGTTTGTTATTATTTATGTGTTGTGATTGTGTAAGCATATATTCAACTCTCTATTAAGCATCAACTTAAGTATCAGCACGGGAGATCTCGTGTTCGAGCCTTGACTCTACTCCATTTCTTCGTTATTATCCATATGTTGGGTCTGTTATTAACAATGTATTCAACCAGAAATAATCTCAACCCTTCAAGTTTGTGAAGACTAGAAATTCTGTAAGTTTACCTGCTACATCTTCTCATGAATGTTACTGGCAGAAGTTGTATTCCAAATTAATGACCTAAATAGAAGCTTTTGCTTCCGAGGTTTTGTTATTTGCCTAGAAGCCAGTTGCCTTTGAAAGAGTGTGTAATGGCTAATCAAGTGTATTTGTGCTAGACAAGATGGTGCAAAGCAATCTGCTCACACTAGACTAGGGAATAAATTAGAAAAAGATCATTATCATGTTGTTTATAGAACCGAAAAAATTATTTGTAGACGCATTACAGTTGACCTAAACCACACACAAAATACAGAAAAATCAAGACATACATGTCCACAAATATACAAAGTATTACATGATCTAATTTCCAGGCAAAGGTCATTTTAGCTTTAACTCCAATGCCAAGATAAGGACTGAAAATGAATGAAGAAGAATTTTGCAATTTGTCACTTGTGCTTGTTTATTTTGAGTTTCTATCTACTTAAGCACAAGCAGCTATAAGAAAGTGTAAATTTGACCAACTCTCCATTGAACTAAGCAGAAATCTCAGCAAATTGAAATAAGTATGAAGTGAGTTTAGCATCATCATCCATTTCTAAAAGATAAATATAATAAGAGAAGTGTGAGAATTTGACCAACTCCCTATTGAATTAAGCAGAAATCTCAGGAAAAGTTTTCAGCAAATTGTAAAGTTTATGTAATCTAGAAACATACTAAAGGAATCTCTGCAACTTGGAATCTAGTAGGTGAAGTGAGTTTAGCATCATCATCAATTGCTCCAAGAGAATATAACAATGCTTTAGGTGAGGCAGATTCTGGCCAATCAAAACCCAAGATGTTATATCTATCCCTAATGCCTTCAAGTGCCAAAGAGAAAGAATGTCATCATCAATATATGTGCTCTCAAGAAGATCTGTTCCATGGATTGTCAAAACAATTCAAGGTACACATATGTCGTCACAATTGAAAACCAGCAGCAACATAAGGAAGATGCGAACACAAAAAATTTTGTAAGGCTTTCCAAACAGTGAGTCAAAGATGCATAAGGTCTGCCTGTCTACCTGGATTGGAAACCATAAGAATATACTACTCATGCTTTCTAGACAAAAGAAGAAATTTTGGTAATGAATATAAAGTCAAGAAAGTGGACAAGGAAAATGTTGTAACAAAATAAATAGAGGATGCTCAGGAGTCAAGTATTTAACAATTTCTCATTATAATAGTATTCTAGCAAGCTATATAGGGTTGGGGCAATAATATGTCATGAATCATGATCAACATACCATCACTTACTTATTATGTTCATTGTACAATCAAAAAAATAATATAGATGTGATATATAATGCATCCTTAAAAAACCTAAAATCTCTTTAAACACTTTGCATTACTAATCTTTGAGTACTCAAAGTTAAAATTTATAGTATACTTCCATTGCTGGTCAACAAGACTACAGGAAATAGAGATCAACATTCACACTAACGGATTTTACCAGTTTTCTTAAGTTGGATGTATGATTTTTACAGACACATTCTTCTATTTCAGAAGTGTAGGAAGACTAAATAAAACTTTCCAAAGTTTAGAATGACAAATGCAAGAAGCACACAAGTGAGATACATCTAATATATCTCTGGATCAGAATGTATACCTGAATTACAGAAGATACAAGATTTGATCTGTAGACATCTCTTTAACAAAATATTCTTCTGTATAAAGCCTGATCAGGAAAACTTTCATGTCAATTGAATGATACAAGGTGAATCTAATAGCCAAAGTGACACTAGAACATGATTATGATGAAACATACTAGTAGCAATACTTGCTACAATTGTGATTTAGAAGGAAACAAAGGAACAAAACAGTTCATAAAAATCAAATTATGGCTACAAGGATCTGAAGAATTTATTTTTTACTAGCAAATAGAAATATTTTTAAATTTTGAATATTTAGATTAAAATTTTATAGTTAAATATTAAAAAATATAATCAAAACTTGAAAATTATATTTTAAAATAAATAATATATATATATAAAATAAAAAGCTAGTCCATTTGGACAATACTTTTCTATAAAAAAGAAGTGATATTTTAAAGGGCATTTGAACAATATTAACATATTAATAAGTTACTCGTAAATTTTATAGGACAAAGACACATAATTTCTTGAAAAGAATATAGTGAAGGGGAAAAAAGCAACAAAGTTTTTGCATGATTTATGCAATGGTAAAACATGTAATCTTATAAATTGTGCGTTAATTGAAAACTTATGCTAACTCATTAATGAAGCTGATATACAAGATTGGTTGGTTTAGGTATATATATGGCTATTTAGCCTCAAAAATACAGCATCAAAGTTATTAAAGAACATATCTACCCACTATTAACTCACTAAAGGCTTCTCACTTTATATATAAAAGACTGGCATAATCACTTCAGTCTGACAACAAATACCACATCCTCTTTAATTGTTCTTTTCATTTACTAGGGCTAAACATATGTAGCAAGAGCAATAAAGCATGATACAAATATTTTTCATATATTATCTGGGGCATTGGATCATAAAAACTTACAAAATACTCAGGAGCGTGAAAATGGATAAGTTAAGCGCAGGAACATGCAGATGTAAAAGAGCAGGGAATGGAGCATACATTATAATTCTAAAGAATCAAACAATTCAAAGTAATCATCAACTTTTTTAAAAAAATAAAAATAAAATAAAAAAAAATAATTCAAAGTAATCATCAAGATATGGTCTATACTTGCAAATGTACAACTGCAGTTCCAGTAAATAAAACACAGAAAGATCAGCGTCTGCTGTTAAACCATCATTATGTAATAAGATGTGGCTGCAAATAAAATCTATTTTTAGTAGCTTCCAATTCAATCATGCTACAGAACAATGAATACCAATCACATAAAAATTGATGATCAACCTAGTCCCAGAAATTTTAAAAGGAAGAGAACTTAGCATCCTTGAAGAAAATTTGTACCTGTAGCATTTTCCAGGTCCTATTCTTCCAGCCCTACCAACCCTTTGTCGAGCAGATGCCCTAGATATTGGTGACACTATCATATTATCAATATCTAAGATCTGTTAAACATATACAAAGATTCAATATTATTGGATCAAGTTCAAGGATTACATTTATTAACACACATAGGGGAAAGGCTTCATAGCAAGCAAAACCTTACCGACATGTAAACAATTAGGAGAAAACAGATTAGTTTTCCAAACAAAAGCAATAAAAGAAGCAAATAACGTGGAAAACATGACTCTTCCTGCTCTTACTTCCTAAAAACGTCAAGGACCTTCACAAATCAAGCTCATAAACCTCATTCAAAAGAGAAAAGGGGCAGAAACCTATATATAGGGGAAGAGGAGAAGAAGCCTGCGAAATACTGTTAATCAAGACTATATATAGGGGTCTTGGAAGGAGCACAAGACAACCGCACCAATTCACAATTCCACATTAGGTATACAACAAGACATCATATTGGAAAGACAAATGCCTTTTATCATTGTTGGTGTAAATAGTAATACACTAATTCATTAGCAATTGTCTTAAGTTAAACATGCCCAATTGAAAAGGTTGAAAAAAATAAGCCGGGTTGTAGAACTTCTAATTTGAGAATCCACTATCAACAACATAGACAAAACCCTACCAAGGAAAAGAGTGGCTCATGTTATTAACAATTTTCAGCAATGCAAATCTCAAAAATTTTATACCACCTCTAATGTCAATGATGTCTCTGAAATATTCGTTGATATCACAACCTTTCTCTTCCTTTGTGGGAAAAAAATAAGATCTGACAAGGAAAGTAGAAAATTATGTCATTAGTCCACTTAGATGGTTTTTAGGAATTAATATCAAGGGTAGCTGTCCTACTCGTGAAAGTCCTGAATAAAGCAGCAAAACAATCAATCCTACCACAAATTGAACAAATAATATCATGTTAGAAACTTCAATCCATCCATTTAAGGGCAACAAAAAATGGTTACAAGACTTTCTATACCATACAATGTCCATATAAATGAATGATCTCAACATGTATTGTGAATCCCACCTACTTTTATAGGAAGAGTATTTGTGTCATTATTTAAATGTCTCAACCCACAATTGTACAGTCAAAAAGATTTCCCTATAAAAAGGTGAACCAGGATGCATATTGTTTTGGATAGTAAATATAGAGTCAGTACAGAGAAATAAAAGCAAAGAGGTCAACAAAATAAAGGCCTCAATGAGGAGACCAAAAAAAGTCCAGATGGAAAATTACAGTGAAATACAAATCCTTCAAAACATATTGGCATTAGACAACTATAAAGAGAAATTACCACCTTTATTTCCAGAAGTATGAGTTTCTTCAGAAAGCAACTGCATCACTATCATCTTGACCTGTGAGGAATACCAAGATATCTCCCGGAGGTTCCTTCAGGACAACACATTTTATGCATGAGTACTGGATTATTTTACATGTCAATTAAGAACTACAGAATTTAGGATAACAACAAGATCTTGATAATATTATATAAGCCTATGAAAATTAAATGTGAGAGCTACATTTGACAAAGTACACATGAATGAAGAAGACTACCAGCACCTGGATAGGGAGTGCATGAGACCTGATTATTAGGATATGTCACTCTAGGTCTAGTTGGTTTTGTATATTCAATGGCTCATACAAAAAACCTTACCTAGTAAGGTCTTCTATAGTGAAAAGTTAATAAAACCCTAGTAATCAAATAAAGAGCATTGCCATAATGACTACAGACCTATTCTAATAAAATTGGCCTCCTCCATACCTAGTGCTATAGAACACATTCTTAGGAGGATTACCAATGGGAGACAACATGCAACATTGGATATTATTAAGGCAAATGAAAAGGGTAAGATTGAAAACTATGAGAATGAAAGATGCAGAAGATCTTATGAGGAATCACTGAACGACAATAATATGATGCTCAAAGCTATCATTTTCTTTTGAAGCTGTATATACCTGATCATGAATTGATAATACTGTTGAAACAGTTGTTTGAAGATAATCTGGAGCAGGATCCTCAAGATAGAAGATCTCCACATTAAATCCTTTACCCTGCAAAGTTTTAAAATTAAGACATCAACCATGCATCATATATCGCAATCCAAACCCTTATAAATACAACAGGAAGCAGACTACATTCCACGGGAACAATACGATAATAACTAGTCTATTAGAAGATTTCATACCTCAACTGATAAAATGGCCGCCTATGTGCTTGGTCCATTGTCCATATTTTCTGATACATGGAGGTGCTTTTTACTGGATTTGGGATTTGCTTATAAAGTGTAAGCTTATAAGAACATGATGATGTGACTGTTGAGAAAAACATCCATTGTGATTCAAACAATAACAGAATACTTAAAAGTCTGCTCAACAAATGACCACAACTTTAGCAAGACAACTACATATAACACTTAAAATCTTATCCGACACTACACCAGATCAGCTCCAAGTTTGAAGAATATTTCAGTCAGGCATAAACTAGAACCAAGATATAGTAGCAAATGATCTTAAAGATATTTGTGTGTGTAAAGCAATACAGTAAAATATAACAATATTTAGGAAACAACAGTAAAAATTAAGGATTGCTAGTAAATGTGGTTTTTTTCTTCTATTGCTTCTTATGATCTTGAATAGCTCTATTCTATACTTATCTTATTAGCATTACTCATTTTTCTTTAGCGAGGGACAAATTCTCTGAAAAGTTAGGAAAAGTAAACTATTTCGATAAAGCTTTGATTACATGGTGTTCTTCAAACAAGGAGTACATGTAAACAAAGCAAAGAGAATCAAACATCCTCTACAAGTTCAATTTTTTCCCCCTTTTTTCTTCTGTTTCCATACATTTGTTAGCTTAAGGATACCTGAAAACAATTCAAATGCCACTTAGGCCAAATTCATGTACACATATATGAAAGATGTTTAATAGTAAATATCATCCCAGACAAATATTAAAAATAGAACCTGTAGAGAAATAAGAAGCCATGGATTTTGCTTCAATTGTAGCTGATGAGATGATAAGATGTAGATCCGGCCGACGCCGACCACAAAAGCATGGCACTTATACTTCATCATCAAGGATACCTTTTTCAGGAGACCTAATGAAATGTCTGTTGAGAGAGATCTTTCATGAGCTTCATCTACCACTATAACACTGCATCACAAAAGGAAAAAAAAAAGAAAAAAAGAAGCACAGTTGTAAGATTAAGTAGAAGTGACGGAAGTGATGAATTGGTAAGCAAATTGAGAAGAAAAAAAGAAAACAAGATGATAATTTCTGGCATGGATAGTAGTAGGTTAATACCTATACTTGCTCAGAAGAGGATCATCCATCATTTCCCTTAGCAGCACTCCATCTGTGAGAAACTTGATCCTAGTTAAGTCTTGTGATGCCAAACAATGATGTTACCACTAAGCATAGAAAAATAGTTAAATTGTAGGACTACAGATCATTTTAAAGAAAACTTCTTTATAGTGTGTTACTAAGTCTATCAACCACAGTCTTTCATAGAAGTGAAAGCATGAGATCTCACTGTATTTGATATATCTTCAAATCGAATTGTATAACCAACTTCTTGACCAAGTTTAACACCCATTTCTTCAGCAACCCTTGAAGCAACAGACTGCACATAGACAACCTCCACCACGTAAATTCTATAACACAAGCTTTTTGAACATGCTATTGGTAGCTCAAATCACCAAAAGTCAAAGAAGAAACTGTAATTCACACTTCAAGCAATGGAAGGGGTAGACAAACAAAATAAGGAAGGAGGTCAAGAGATATTATCTTAACAATCACTAAGAAACAAAAAGGTTAAGAGACAGTTCAAGAGGATTTACCATATTCAAAAGCTCCATTTCCCATAATTTTTCTACAAAAAATAGCAATTATGTTTTAAGCGTGAGGTAGATCAATGCAATCCAGCATTGGTTTTAAATGAAACATTTTCTTATAACCAATGAGAAAGGGAATTGATCACTACCGCAGCAGAGCAGTATAAATCTTGATACACATAAGGCATTCTTGATTCACATTCTTTGCAACTACCTCCAATAAAATAAAGAACTCAAACTTACAAAACACCAAACACATCAATATACTCAAAGATATTGCCAAATATGTACCAAATGCTAGGAAAAATTCAAACATGAACAACAAGTCTCCTTGATTGCGTGCAAGCTATGATGCGCCCACCTTCTGCCCACCAGCTTCTTTCAAATACTGTACACAGTTGAATAAACGAGAAAACCACTACCAATATCAACCCATTGGCAATTTCATTATTTCTTGATAAAGGTTAAAAAAGATTTCAACAACACTGAAAATTCAAAAATCAGTTCAAACTAGGTCTAATAAATTCAGAAAATAAATAAACAACCTAATCCGAAATTCATCTAAGCATATATTGAAAATAAACGTAAATAGCATAAAAGATCATGAACAGAAAAATTCAATATCACCAAAAGACAAAAATAAGATTTCAATTAGATGAGATGATGAAGAAAATACTTGATTGTTGAAATTTATGATTGCAAAAATGGTCGACTTTGCTAAATAAAAAGAAAACCAGAAAAGGAGGTAGCCCACTAGATTGAACATGTCACTGGAGAAGAAGGAAAAGATAAAAGAAGAAAACAGATTCATCAATATTTGTTAATAAGTTCTAAAAATGAAGAAGGAAAAAATTATTTCAGAAAATTCTTGCGAATTCTTGATTCTTAAATTTTCATATCCAAAATCTTGATGGATTTTCTATAGTGAGTGTGGAAAAAAATGGGAAATAAAAGAAAGAAGGAACACCCAAGTAAAGGAAATAATAACTCTAACCCATATAAATATTGTCCACCTTGATAAAATAAATTTGGCAATGAAAAGAAAAACATAAAATAAAATTAGGAGGAAAGGTACTTACCAAGCTTTGCCAATTCCTCTTCATCCTTTCTATATAGCACACAACTACTACTTCTTAACATGATCGACATTCTGCCAATCACAACATCTTTCTGCAAATCCAAATTTAATATTCCACTAGGATATTGTTTATCAACAAGAAAAAAGAAAATTTTAACATCCACTAACTTTCGATAGAACTATTTGACTTTGACCACTGTACACTATGTCAACAAATATCGAAGCAGCATAGCTGAAATGTACAGGAATTATAAGAAGAAAAAAATTAATCCAAAAAGAGAATTTAAATTATAGTACATTGTACCATCCTGTATTGGCAGTGTGATCATTAAGAAACAGATTACTAATTAATTAGTTACCTTTTGGTATTCTGATCTACATAAAATACTAACCGACACTTTTGTGGACTGAGCTACTTGGAAATGAAATATGCAAAGTAGAAATAATCTTGGGGATCTTTCAGGGTAGAAGAAAATTCACTTTCTAACATATCAAGAAAACAAATGAATCAAAAGGGATGAGAAACATGATGATGATTGGTGGTGATCAATATAGTACTAACCATAAGCCATCATGAAAGACAACTTTTTTACCCTCAATCAGAACAGGTTCCTTCCTTAATTTTACCAATTCTGCAATATGGCACAAACAACACATTATTAGAACAGAAAAAGAAATTAAATTACAACCTTATTATGTAACCATGGCATTCTTGACCCTATTATCTTCATGTATAAGTAGCATGTAACTGTTCTTCTTTGTGAACATTAAAAAAAATTTCAAGAAATTGATTCAATCCTTCTGAAAATTTCTAAATCTAAATGCATGAATAATATATAGATATATGTATCCATTTTTAAATGAAATCCTAAACATATAGGAAAATATATATACACTACAATGGAGAATCTCAGGGATCTTCAGGGAATGAAGAAAATATATGAATCAAAAGGGATGAAAGATGATGATGATTAGTGGTATACGGTACTTACCAAAAGTCATAGAGACGCACACTTCAGTGTTGACTTTCTTTGTTTTTGTAAGAAACTGATGAGAATTCTTTTCAGATGAGGGAAATGAGTACTGCAGACAGTTTATTTTATTTCTTGATTAAAAATGCCATGGATTGTGTTGTTTAGAAAAACTAGAGTCTGCAAAGATGGAACAGTTTAAGATTAATTTCTGAAAATATATATATATATATATAACAATTTTAGGATGCTTAAACTTAAATAATCAGAACAGGAAAAAAAAAGGGGGGGGGGTGGAAGTTCCAATTAATAAGTTTTCCAAGAAATTGTTTCAATCCTTCTATTTGAAACTTCAAAAAATTAGCATAAACTAGTAATGCTTATTAACCTAACTATTTGATTGTACAAGAATGATTAGAAAGGAACTAAGAAGACAACAAAGATGAAACTTTAAGTTACCTTAAACCTTAAACCCTAAATGGTAAAATCCTAAAACCTTAAACTCCAAACCTCAAACCATATATGTCATACCTTAAATCTTAAATCTAACTTGTCAAAAGAGTATTATCCATCTGTCTAGCAGAAGATCAAACACAAAGAAAAGCAAGTTCACTAGAATCTCTCTTATATTTAATATATTAAAAAAAATATATATCAATAAATAAAACAAAAAATTATAGAGATATAACTATTTGGTCATGTGCAAATTTTACATGGTAAATTATCAAATAATTAGTTGAAATAACCATGAAAAAAAAAGAAAAAAGAAAAGATTAACTGGAAATAAATACCTATAACAGAGATTTTCCCCCTGATTTCTCTAAGAAATATTCCAGCCCTCTGGCCAGAAGATGTTCTTCACAGCAGCATTACTCAGTAGAACTGATGCACAGATGTGTTTATGGCAGTAAGGATAAGAGAGACGGGTAAATAGGGTTTTATATTTAATATATTAATAAAATAAATAAATAAATAAAACAAAGTAAACCTCCACAAAAAATTATCTTTAAGCCTATGATACCTGAAAAGTGCCTTTTCTGCACCAAAGATCTAAGCTGGGCACTTTACCAAGTTTGTAAGGCTCCCAACTACATCACCAATAAAGAGTTTTCTTGTACTCAGCAAGGTGATAAATCCTAACCTAAAGAGAAGGTGACAATCAATGTATCTGATTTGTTTTTTAAAAAAGTACCTAAATAGCAAAATATACCCATTGATACCTTAGCAGCTTCAGCTATTTCTTTTGCTTTATCTTCATCGCCAACAACCTCAGTTAAGCCCTGCCCTGTAGCTGGTTACACATGCATACAGTAGGCACATATATACTCATACACATGCTTCTTGTAATAAAATAAGTAGTGTTTTTTTTATTTTCCAGGCTCAAATGAAAATCAAAGCTCATATCTCAGTGAAATTCCAAAAATTAGGCATTCATTTAAACCTTAGCAAGAGGATGGACTTCATCACAACACCCTACTGATGCTTCCTCATGTGGGATTCCAACACTGCAAAAACAACATAAACTTGGTGAAAACAGGAAACCTAACCCATGTTATCCCAAAACAATCTTTGAGGGAAAAAATTGAAATCACATAATGTGAACGAATTCACAACAATTAGAACTAACAATGGAGAATTTGCTAAGAAAGTGCCAAATAGAAAACCACAACGAATTTGCAATATGTTAAGAAAGGTGGTGGATAAAGACCAAGCACCATAGAATTTCTTTATGCAAAACAGACGACCATGATGGGATGAAACCATTTCAAAAACTAGGCCCATTTTTTAAAGAGGTGATGATAAGCTCTAAAATTCCAAGAAACACGAATCAACTCAGAAGTTATGGTTTGAAAACTCAAACTTGCATCAACTGTCTGAAATGGAGATATTAGTCATCCAATAAAATTCAAGATTTAAATATCGAAAAGAAGAATAATTTTAAACTATTAAGTCATGCTTTGGCAAATAAAAACATTAGACTTACTCATTACCAAGAGAGTGTCAGGATAAGTGATTCTTAGATTTTGTTGAACTAACTGCTCGATCTTTTTACAATTGTGTTTTGTACCTATATGGGCGTTTATAAAAATATAGAAAGGACACAATATAGAAAGACAAAAAGAAAAATCACCGAAAACTGTAGCAACATCTTAAGCAACACCTGTAGAAGGAAAACAAACTTTGGCTCAAGGTTGCAACACCTGCAGAAGGGAGCAAAATTTGCATCAATCATCAATTAAGAAGTTATATTACCTGCAGCTAAGAAATTCTCTCAACATCTAGGGAATTAAACATAATAACTATAACAATTGATGACTTATCTTCATATCGATTTATTGATATGCTAATAGATGAACTGCTTACGAAAGAATATAAAGAACTGGCTGAAAATTTGTAGTTCAAAATATC
This sequence comes from Cynanchum wilfordii, assembly GCA_025388415.1. NCBI lineage: Eukaryota > Viridiplantae > Streptophyta > Magnoliopsida > Gentianales > Apocynaceae > Cynanchum > Cynanchum wilfordii. Next base: position 238,251 of record JAHSUH010000347.1, on the reverse strand, counting down.
CGGTTCAGTGCCAAGGAGAATGAAGAGGCACAACAAAAGTAAGGAAAATGATATTGTGAAAAAACAAAGAAAGAATCAAACTCTGGAGAAAATATTAAAAATTAATCATGAGCTAAGTGCTCTCCAAGAAAGCTATAAGAAGTACATCTCAAAAAAGAAAAAGAAACAATGAATAGACGAAAATAGCTAAAAGAAGGTTTAAAAAAAAAAATTAAGGATGCGGTAAACTGCTAGGAGCTCATGTAGCCCACGCTGGATTAATCGTATTCTGGGCCGGAGCAATGAACCTGCGGAAGTCCGAACGAGAAGAACTGCCGACAAAGGAGCGACCCAGAGGCTGAGGATGAGCATGAACAGAAGCCCGAGTATGGATGGCAGGTATCAGTTATGCGCACCAGACCTGTACTTGTGCTATCGAAAAGGCAATGCCCAATCTATATCCAATCCCAACAAGAATTGAAACGAGTAGCTTCCGGCTTGTCTTGTAGTCGCAGTCTAAAATTTGCATAATAACTAGAAATAATTTGACAACATTAAATAGCACTTTTTAAGTAAACTTCAAGATTTAGAACCTTGATATTCGATCCACATCTTCAAATTGTTCCCAAAGGCCAAAACTTTTAGTCTTATCAAAAAAATAAAATAAGAATAAATAAATGGAAGAATTATTAAAGGAAATCTACATGCTCAAAGTATATTGATAAGCAACAAATGTACCTTATAATAGAAGTTCAATTATTGTCTAAAAATTCTGCTGCAATGCAGTGCCCAACAAAAAAGAAAGAATGAAAATAATGTGTTAGAGACACAGACATCAACCACATATTCGCAATGTAAACAATGAACAAGCCAGAATGCTATTCTCTAACCAATATTGTGGGACGAATTGAATTATACAATATGAAAACAAGTTACAAAGAGAAAGCTAAGAGAAAAGAATAGAATTATTGCAGACAATGATGGATGCATGCTTGCTGAAACAGAAGTAATTGTATTTCATAGAATCAGTAAATTAAAATATTCATTTTTTCATGCAAGAGAATCAGAATAGATTTAGAAAAGAACTCGTAGGGCTGTCTGGTGGTCGAACACTAGTTAGTGACTGTCCCCTCAGGCCCTTGGATTAGTTCTTGAATTATAATTATTCTCTCTATGCTTTTTTAAAGTATTAACAGAGAATTAATCCAAGTAAACACCAATTACATTAAAAACTGAAGAAATTGATCACCGGAACCAGAGGAATAGAGCTGGAAAAACTCAAGATCACATTAAAGCTAATGTAAGACAAATATGATAAAAGAAAAGTACATTTGAGAAACAAACAAAACTACAAACTTGAACTACAGCCCCTATGGCAACAATTTCATCATGATATAGAAAGCAATAGATGTCAAATAGGGGCAAAACACATAAGAATGCAGAGGATTTGACCACCAAACAGTGAATGATTATAAATGAATTAAGTTGTTAGATAAAAACCATTATAAATGAATTAAGATCAAAAGAGAGGGTACGAGAGGATGTGTTGACAATTCAAAGGTCTAAAATAAAATCATTCAATTCGATAATAATACTTAGCACAACTGGTGATTTGTTAAAGATGAGAAGGCTCAAAATGTCTCTTAGTCTACATGCATCCTGCAAAAGTCATCATTCTTCCTTCGCTGTCAAATAGTGATGAAAACCCGGGACAAAGTGGTGATCTTGTTTGGTAACATATTGATATGTCCTAGTAATCCTACAATGGATGAAAATAAGTTCTTACCTAAGCGCTTATGGCTATCTGCTAGCTTTTGAAACTCACGTGATACATAGATAGTGGCCTTGCAGGACATTAGGAGATCAGCATGTGCTCAGTAAATTACTCAACAAAGAGTTACCATTTCTTGTTAAGTGTAGTATCTAGTTTTTGTGGAGAAAATCTCCTGAAAAAATTTACATAGGTACTACAAGGCTGCCTTTTAATGTTAATACAATTTAATTTTACATTATTGATGGTTGCTCAAAAAAAAAAAGTATATTGTCCTGGAGGACAGGAAAGAATAAGGAATTTATTTCCTATATCTTGACTAAACGATCAAGAAGAATACCTTGATTAACTGATCGAGAAGGGTTTGTATTTTTCAACCGATCCACCTCACCAAGACACGTACTATTGTTAAAATTGAGAAAACCAGTTATCTTGGGCACAAGGAATACATGGCACGGGGCGGCATGTAGTGTTTATAACCCCTTGTTAAAAATTGGTATCGGAGCTTCTCCTATTCCTGAAATTATTGTAGTTTATCTTCCTTATCTTTCCCAGGTTTTAAAACTCATAAACTGCAGAATAATTATCATATTGTCATAGGAATAACTTTTTTAGATCATACAAATTTAGATGTAATGATGGATTTTAAATATAAATTAGGCAATGAATTACAAAGATGTCTTAGTGATAGAAAAATGGCCTCGTATCATAATGAAGACTTATTGCAAATAGTATACAATTGGACGAGATAAAGTTATTTCACACTTGATAAAGGATTCAAACATACCAGCTTTAAAATTAGATAGTCCAAAAGGAAAAAGGAAACTTATATTCCCACAACATTAATGAATTTTAAACGAATTGATTATTTGGATTTAGAATTAGAAACCTGTAATAGATATATTCGTAATATACATAAAAATTATAGACTACGTTGTTATTTCCAATCGGATAACCAACAGATATTACATGATTTCCATTGTGACCAACCTGTTTTAAATACTTTAGTTGATTTATTAGTTAGTCTAGGAAGTAAATTAGAAGAAACTAATAACCAGAATGACCAATTATTGATTAATATCAAAAATAAATTAATTAAGATAGAAACTAGTGTAATAGATAAATTAGGTAATATAGAATATGTACGATCTCGGAATAACGATATATTTGCAAAGGTAAAAGAACTTATTTCTATAGATAAGTTAAACTCCAGTTCAACAATCACTCAGAAAAAATTAATAGAACCATTAATTCTTCGTATAGATACACTGCAAAAATTATTAGAAGAAATAAAAAAGATAATACTAGCATGAATTCAAAAGCATATCAAGAAGCTTTAGAATTAACAAAACAATATTTTAGTGACCCCTGAGGATATTCTACTCATGTTCCTGCCAATATTACGGATAAGCAATCCATAAGACAAAATAATACTATAATATGTCTCTTAGAAATAATATATTGTAAAATCTCTAACATAGAAAATATAGTAGCTAAATATAAACCTCCAGCTATACAGGTAGGTCCTTCTCAAAACAAAGAACTTGAAAGTATCGTAGATCAATTATCAAAATTAGATATAAATGGAAAGACAATAAAGAAAGATAGATACTTCAAAGATAAAAACCCAAGCATTTGGAACTGCAAAATGAATTTAGCAAGACATTCTTTTTCTAGATCTAGTAGGACATTAGCACCTACAAGACAAAATAATCAGATTAGTATAAATAATGGCACCTTTTTAGGAAGACTTTTAAGCAGACGAAATAATTCTAGTAGTAATAACTCCGAACCTATAAGAGCATTAGAACAAGTAATAGACTTAGAATCAAATTTGGATCTTTATAGATATGACCAAATCAAATTATTAAATCCTCGTATTTTATATAGGACAGAACCATTAAATCTATCAACAAGTTTGTTACAAATAAGTAGAGAAGAACAAGTACAGGTAACAACCAATGCTGTTAATTTAGAAATTATTAGTAAAGAATCTATACAAAAAATTAAAAAATCGGGTAAGAGACTAGCTCATCTTGGTCCGGTTATGGTGGCAATCAAAGGAATGACTAGAAAACATGTAGGAGCAAAAGTTTTAGTAGTCCTTTTAGATAAAAGTTGGCAAAAATATGCTCAAAAAGCTACTCTAGCAACAATGGAATTAGATATGAGTAAAAATGAAGCATTATTTTATTGTAGACCCGATTTATTACTTTCTATAAATGATTTAGATAAAATAGTAATAGGTTTACAAGCTAAAGGATATAAAGGATTTCTTAGAAATGATGGAAACTTATTAATAAATATAGGAGTTTTAGGAAAACTTACAAATAGTAGTTGTATCCAGAGTAAGTTAAATATAGATGGTATAATGAAACCAATAATCTCAAAAGGTATTAAATTTTTAGAACCAATGAAAATAACCTCTAGTAATTTAGAAGGATCTGAATGGAATTTAGGTAAAAATTTAATGGATAAAGATATTATTAGTACTCCTGAATCACATGAAATGTTTAAAAATCGAGATGGTTCTTATTCCTTAAGATTTAGTAATTATACAGAACAAATTCAAGATAATTCAGAAGTAGATGAAATTGAAGAACAATGACTAGATTCCATGAAGGAAAAATTATAATAGGACCAAGAATAGATTTATCCCATGATGAAATCTTAGCTTTAGAAATAGAAATGATAAATTTAGGACAATTGTTTGAAACCGATTATCTATATAAAACATTAAATGGGTATAGTATAACATATAAAAACCAAAATGTAGAATTTATGGAATCAACAAGTTCACCACCTACACAAAACCCTAGTACATCAAGTAATGCACCAAGACAATCATATGCAGCGTGGGGAAATTATGCTATAGGACAACCTCCTAGAACACCTTATTCGGCATAAAATGATAGGAATGAAGGTAGAATATTTCAAAGTAAAGGACGTAGACTTCCTTTAGAAACATTGGATAGTAATCTTTTAATAGATAATGGAAAAATATTGAATTTAACCGCACATGATCCCCAAATATGGCCAACCCTTTTAGAAACATGGTCTCAAATAGTTGGTAGAGAATATACTAAAGAAGACTTTACTTTTGATGCCGTAGGAATGTATAATTATTTAGAAAATTTTTTAGGCGAAACAGCTAGAGCATTATGGGAAAGCTATAAAGCAAATTACCCTATAGAATTTGCTAGAGATATAGAATTAGGAGACAATCCTTATAACTTTACGAATAAAGTAACTCTTTTAGTTCTAGGTGAACAACCGAATACTGGTTATGATAAGAGACAGGAAATAGCATTAAAACAATTAGAAATGCTACAACTTAGAAAATGGGAATTTTGCAAACCTTTCTTTTTAGATTTTATGCACCATAGTACTGTAGCTGGATGTTACCATAACCAAACAATAGGAGAAAAATTATTTTTAAAATTACCCGATCCATTAGGTACAAAAATTTTTAGGCAATATCTAGAAGAAAAACAGAAGGCCATTACTGAAGGTAAGTATATACCTGTTTTAGATAATATAGGCACTAAAATTAAATTTGTTATAGATAAATTAGTAGAGCAATGTACTGATATAACAATTAGTAAACAATTAAAAGGAGAGTATAGTTTTTGTAAAGATATTTATACTCCTCAAGTATATGATAAGCCTAGTAAACAATCCAAACCTAGAAACTATATAAAATATAAAAATAAGAAGAAATATTATTTAAGAAAAGAGTAATGCAAGAAAACCTTATCTTAGTAAAGATAAACATGTAAGAAGATTTGATAGAAAACGAAATTATAAGAATAGGCTTAGTTGTTTTACTTGTGGAAGTCCCGATCATTTAGCTAGAGAATGTGATAGAAAATATAATAACAGAAATAAAGAAGCAAGATTAATTGAATGTGTAAATGAAGATTTACGCGATATAGATGAAACTTTATCTCGATACGAAAGTATTTTTAGTATTATAAGTATAGATGACATGATTTATTCACAAGAAATTGAAAATGAAAACTTAGGTTTTGCACAAGATTTAATAGGAACTGATAATTTATATAAAAATAAAATAGATCAACTAGAAGAACTTATGTTGACAAATTTAGATGATGTATCGGAAGCTTGTGAAAATAATTGTTCATAATGCCCGGTAGACAAAACATAACTAGTGAAAATTTGTTAGTTCCTGATAATGAAGTACCTCCCGATTTAGAATCTGTTATACAACACGAAAATGAACAAGATAGTGACCAAAACCGCAGTGAGCAAATGGCAAGGTTTATAGAAAGTTTATTAACATGGACATGTAATTCTCAATGTGAATGTTGTCTTATGTTTAAAGAGTATTTAAACCATATTAAAATAGATATTGATAGTCATCTAATTAAATTAGAAGAAATGCGATCCCCGAGTAATAACAGTCTTACACATAGACATAATATTTTAGATATGAGAATACGTATTTTAAGAAAAAGATTAGTATTAAAAGCCCAATATAAAGATATTCATGAGCATTTTAAAGTGTTTCATTTAGAATGACTACAAATCGTGAATGTCAAAATCGTGAACCAGATGGTTATCATCTGAGCTTAGCAATAGATGCTGTTTCCAAAAGTATTAAAAAATCATTTGGACCAAGCCACAATAGGAGTTATATGTTATATAGTTTAACACAGATTAAATCTAATTTATTAAAAAGACATGCTCGTTTAGTCCGTGCTACTAAAGATATTGAAAGATTAGAATTACATAAAAATCAGTTTAAATTAAAAAATAACTTAGATAGATTTAAAAGGATCGTAGGAAGTGATATAAGCACAATTCCGGAACTTAGTGATTGCCCAAATATATGGCCCTTAGATAAATTAATAGATATTGAAGCTACTACGAGTAAACAGATAGAACCTAGTCAAACACTTGAATCATTGTGTCCAAGTCCCGATCCATTTATAAATCTAAGCTTAGAACTTTTTAAAAGTAACACTAATATATACATAGATAATATATTAGTAACTCCTGATACAGAGTTAGAAATTCCTTCTCCTATAGTAGACAAGGGGTTATAAACACTACATGCCGCCCCGTGCCATGTATTCCTTGTGCCCAAGATAACTGGTTTTCTCAATTTTAACAATAGTACGTGTCTTGGTGAGGTGGATCAGTTGAAAAATACATACCCTTCTCGATCGGTTAATCAAGGTATTCTTCTTGATCGTTTAGTCAAGATATAGGAAATAAATTCCTTATTCTTTCCTGTCCTCCAGACAATATACTTTTTTTTTTTTTTTTTTTAAAACACTTATGATATCACCTTAACCTTTCGGCTAATAGGCATCCGGAATGTTCAAAGGCTAAACACGGGCTTCTTCCCTAATAAGCCACTCACAATTCTTTAAGCCTAACCAAAGTCTATTGATCATAAACAAAGAAAAAGAACAGATATAAAATCTTTCTAAGCTCACCTTAGCCTTACGACTAATAAACATCCAAGATATACAAAGATACCTCTTGAGTTTAACCAGAGTCTTTTGATCAGAAAGATGATATTGAAAAGAAACAAGCGGATAGATGAAAACCATGTTATGAGATGCAGAAAGGATATAAGAAGATAAGTTCTATGAGTTCCTGAATTTATTGAGTTATCATACCCCTCTTTCCCCAGGGGGTTTTTAAGCTATCATTCTAATAAAAATAAAGCAATATTAATTTTAGAGTAATACAAACTTACAATCTTTATTGATATATTCCAGAAACTTTTGTACAAAAGCAAACTTAACACACTTCAAGCTTTCTCACACTATCTTCTCTCGCCTTTTCTCTATACTTCGTATCCGATGTTGTGGTGTAATTGTGTGTTGGTGTGTTTCTTGTTTTACAAAGGGAAGCCATATATATAGGCGATTGAAGAAAGCAAAACAAATAAAGCAACCAAGCACTAACAGGAGTAAAGTCATCATTACAAGATAATTTCACACGGAAAGCAAGAAAAGTCACACGCAAAGTGGTAAAGAGGCACACTTACACGCAAAGTTGGAAAATGTCACGCGTAAAAGAGTAAAATGATACACAGGAAAGATGTCGGCCATCATGTATTATTGGACTGAGTGGAGTCCTTCCGGTATGTCCCACCACTAAGTAGTGCGCAAAGCACTCAAATCCAACTTCCATCATCATGTTGTTATTTTCTTGTTGGGCATCAAATTCTTCTAGATCAAGTCCTGCAGGAGCATGTCCAGTGGAATTTGAGAACTTGTGTATCTAGGTAGTCTCCATAATTCCGAGCAACTTGATATTGATGAATGGATTGAACATGGAACATTTGTGAAACGTCTTCCGTGACATGGTTGAGGAAGGGAACATCAAAAGTCCGCTTGTGTAGGTATGGACTTCCAAAGACTTTCATATTTTTCTCTTCTGTGAAAAGTTGAAAATTATACCTAGGAATATGAGAAATTAACGGATGTGCTGCCTGGAGATATACTCTAGCCGGAGTATATTGTTCTTCTGCATTTCCTTGGAGAAGTGAGAAACCAAATTCCAATGGCTTTTGTACTGGTAACTTGTAGTCATGTGTGGTAATCAGAATAGTGTGTCGAGCAGCGTCAGGTAATGTCAAGGATTGAGGAACTGTTTCAAATTCAAGATTAATGTATCCATTACGGACAACATATGTCTTGAGTATTTGCTGAAGAATATAAGCAAGTCTCCATGAGACGGGTTCTATGTGATCAATTACTTGCCTAGGAGTAGTAACCATAACTCTTCTTATCATTCCTGTGGTAAACAAATTTTTGAATGATAAAAATTCATTAATATCCTTCCAATTCCGTAAATCGATAGATGTTTGGACAAAATTGAAACCCTTGTCACACTTGCAGTATTGTTGGGGATGTTTGTTTTCTTTAAAAGCAAGCACACAAAGTGCTAATCCACTAAAAGGAACTTCCTTGGTTTCTGTCATTGCTCTTAAGGTCTGCTGGGTTGTGAGTATGTTCTGTTTAGTATCTCGAAGAACAATTTCTCCGATTTTCTCTTTAACTTCATCAAGTTTTTCCTGGAAAAACTTCCAAAAATCTTTGCTTTTGATTCCATTCCATTTCCCATTCTTTTTTAAGCAAATTGAGCTCTGAAGTAGTTTCAGTTAACTTCTTGTCCATGTTTTGTAATTGTCTTTCTAAATCAGCAAGGCGTTTTGCTTTGTTTCCATTTTCAACTATCAATAAGCGTTCCTTTTCACGCCATGCTGGTGAAAGTATGAGTTCAAGAGGATCATCATGGCTAAGTGAGGGTTTTTGTTGAGAACAAAGAATTTGACCATTGAGATTAGCCAGGTGTCCGACTAAAGCATGGATAATGGTAAGAAATTGGTTTGTTTTGGGTTGATTGAACAGATTATCAACCAGGCATTGTTGCTCTGGGAGAAGTGGAAATTGAGATCCGAAAGTATGTTTAGGTGGAAAGGTCGGAAAGCTATAGGGACCGAATTTAAACCGACTAGGAATGTTGTTGGCTGCCATCTGCAATATTAAAGCAACATTAAGTACAGAATATAAAAACGATTTTAGGCTATGTAATTATTATTTCTAATCCTAAATGTCTCAGGCTCCAGTAATGAAACGGTACCTGGATTAAGAATGAATCTTAAACTATATCCGGGAGATCAATTAAATATAAACTAATATTACTACCTATGGACTCCGATATTTAAACCATAACAACTTTGAATGTTGTTTTACAAGTGATTCATACTAAATTACTATGGTGGATCTTCAAGGACTTGTTGATCAAAAAGAAGAAATCTAGATAATTTATCAGCTAAATAATTATCGGTTCCTTTAATATGCTCAAATTTAATTTTATAATTGGAATTAATAATACTATCTTTAAAAACAAGCTAAAATTTCAGACTTATTTATCAAAAATAATCTAAAACTATCAAGAGCATATTTTACTGCTAGTATTTCTTGATCTATACTGCTAAGATTCTTTTCTCTATATTGTCCACTAGAATATCTACAATGTTCTTCACTAGATTTAGGACTATATTTATTGGGTTTACGTTTTAAAATACCACCCCAGCCTTGTTCACATCCATCCGGTTTCAACTATCATATAATCACTGTCTAATGGTAACTTAAGGTTTGGTAATATTTTAACAGCCCTTTTAATTTGTTCAATTTGTTTATAATCTTCTTTATTAAATATTTTCATTCTTGTACTTCCTATTTTACCATATAAAGGTCCAACCATTTTTCCCAAATTATGTATAAAGGGTCTTGCATAATTAACTAATCCTAAAAAGGCTTGTAATTCCTTAATGGTTTTAATAGGAGGAAAATCTAATACTTTTTTAGCAATATGTGGCTATAATTTTATTCTTCCATTTCCTAATTCAATACCTAAGAATTTTATGTTATTCTTAAAAAATTGTGCTTTTTTACTACTGATTACTATACCATTTTTATCGAATTCAGATAAAACCTTTTTTAAATGTTCTACATGATCTATCCTATTCCGATTGAAAACAAGAACATCATCTATATAAACTGCTACAAAGTTTCTATATTTTCCAAAAATATCATCCATTTTTCTTTGTAATATACTTGGTGCGTTTTTTAAACCAAACGGCATAACTAACCATTCAAAATGTCCTAAAGGACAAGTAAAAGCTGTCCATTCTATACTATCGGGATGCATTTTAATTTGCCAAAAACCAGATTTACAATCAAATTTACTAAATATAAAATTATTTTGTATTCTATTTATTAGTTCTACTTTATCGGGAATATCATAAGCATCATCTATAGTATTACCATTTAATCTTCTATAATCTATAACCATTCAACTTTTTCCTCTAACTATTTCACTATGTTTGTTAACAATAAAAGCAGGAGATCTATGAGGACTAGTACTTCTTCTTATTACTTGTAATCTTTGCAAATCTTTTATATGCATTTCAAATTCTTTAAGATTCTCATTTGTTGCTTCTATTTTCTTAGAAATTATTCTAAACCGAGGATCTTTTAATTCTAATTTACAATAAAGAGAATTTCTTGTCCAGTGACTCTGGGGATTTTCTCCAAAAATATTATCTTTTTCTAATTTACTAATGATATTATCTATGTCATAATGTCCTGTACTAAGGAAATTAAATAAACAGGAATAGTTTAGATAAGGGGTTATAGCTATATAATTTATATCTATGAAATCATCATTTTGGTCTAAATCTATTAATTCAGTTTTGGGTTTGCAATCACCTAGAATTTTACATTGACATTCTTCTTCTTCATTGATCAATTGGTGTTCTATATGTTCATTAGTATAAGGTATATGTGGTGTTTCTAATAAGCTAAGATTATTTTTATTTAAAATTATTCCATAATAATGGTTTAAGACAAAATTTAATCCTATTATAAATTTAACATGGCTAAGAGAGAAATCTCTAAGGCATATTCTACTAGGATTCACATAAGCGTTCGTATATCCTTTTTCAGTGTAATAAGCTATTTTATATTTATTTAATTGTCTATCATACTTATAAAGTTGTCCATCCATTTGTTCTGCATGAAATTGTTGATCTAAAGGAATAATACTTTGATATTTTAAAGGAACTAACTTATTATCTAGAATAGTATTACTACAACCTGAGTCTAACATTCCTATTACTTCTAAATTCCAATTATCTATATAAATTTTACATTTTATTTTAACAGCATATATCCTAGGATGTTTGGTTGATAAATAATTAAGAGCTATATTGTTATTGTTAGAAGATGTAATTTCTAATTTTTCTAAACATATTTTTTTTTTCCTAAATTTTCTTTGTATCTTAGTTGCTGCTATATTATTCTTAATTGTTTTTAATTTAATTAAGCTTTGGATTAAGCAAGCACTTGTATAATCTTCTATAACTAAATATTGTTCTAACTGTATTCCTAGAATATTTAAGCTATCCATTTCTTTAATTTTAACTCAATAATAGATAATTTTTCTTGTAATTCTTGAAGTATATTTTCAATATGTAATATCCTAAGTTCTATAGTATCATATTTTTGCTTATCATTTATTTGTTGTTTTGGTATTGGGACAAGTGGAGTGTTTAAATGTCTAAGACAAAAAACACAAGCTTCTTTATGACATAAATCACATTTATATCTAAGATGTAAAGCGGGATATTTAAAACAATATGAACAGGGTTTATCATTACTACCTCTATTTCCTATCCAATTATGAGAACAATTTATAGACATAATTAGTTTTCTTTGAGAAAACTCAAATCATCTATCCATGGGTGTAATGTTTGAGCTAAGGTTATAGGAATGCTTAGTTGCTTTGAGATGTAGAAGGTTCTGATTTATTAAGAGGAGAAACATTTGGTATGTCTACTATAGGAGAAGGAATTTCTAACTCTGGTATCGGGAGTTACTAATATATTATCTATGTATATATTAGTGTTACTTTTAAAAAGTTCTAAGCTTAGATTTATAAATGGATCGGGACTTGGACACAATGATTCAAGTGTTTGACTAAGTTCTATCTGTTTACTCGTAGTAGCTTCAATATCTATTAATTTATCTAAGGGCCATATATTTGGGCAATCACTAAGTTCCGGAATTGTGCTTATATCACTTCCTACGATTCTTTTAAATCTATCTAAGTTATTTTTTAATTTAAACTGATTTTTATGTAATTCTAATCTTTCAATATCTTTAGTAGCACGGACTAAACGAGCATGTCTTTTTAATAAATTAGATTTAATCTGTGTTAAACTATATAACATATAACTCCTATTGTGGCTTGGTCCAAATGATTTTTTAATACTTTTGGAAACGGCATCTATTGCTAAGCTCAGATGATAACCATCTGGTTCACGATTTTGACATTCACGATTTGTAGTCATTCTAAATGAAACACTTTAAAATGCTCATGAATATCTTTATATTGGGCTTTTAATACTAATCTTTTTCTTAAAATACGTATTCTCATATCTAAAATATTATGTCTATGTGTAAGAATTTATTACTCGGGGATCGCATTTCTTCTAATTTAATTAGATGACTATCAATATCTATTTTAATATGGTTTAAATACTCTTTAAACATAAGACAACATTCACATTGAGAATTACATGTCCATGTTAATAAACTTTCTATAAACCTTGCCATTTTCTCACTGCGGTTTTGGTCACTATCTTGTTCATTTTCTTGTTGTATAACAGATTCTAAATCGGGAGGTACTTCATTATCGGGAACTAACAAATTTTCACTAGTGTTTTCACTAGTTATGTTTTGTCTACCGGGCATTATGAACAATTATTTTCACAAGCTTCCGATACATCATCTAAATTTGTCAACATAAGTTCTTCTAGTTGATCTATTTTATTTTTATATAAATTATCAGTTCCTATTAAATCTTGTGCAAAACCTAAGTTTTCATTTTCAATTTCTTGTGAATAAATCATGTCATCTATACTTATAATACTAAAAATACTTTCCGTATCGGATAAAGTTTCATATATATGCGGTAAATCTTCATTTACACATTCAATTAATACTGCTTCTTTATTTCTGTTATTATATTTTCTATCACATTCTCTAGCTAAATGATCATGACTTCCACAAGTAAAACAACTAAGCCTATTCTTATAATTTCGTTTTCTATCAAATCGTCTAACATGTTTATCTTTACTAAGATAAGGTTTTCTTGCATTACTCTTTCTTAAATAATATTTCTTCTTATTTTTATATTTTATATAGTTTCTAGGTTTGGATTGTTTACTAGGCTTATCATATACTTGAGGAGTATAAATATTTTTACAAAAACTATACTCTCCTTTTATCTATAACAAATTTAATTTTAGTGCCTATATTATCTAAAACAGGTATATACTTACTTTCAGTAATAGCCTTCTGTTTTTCTTCTAGATATTGCCTAAAAATTTTTGTACCTAATGGATCGGGTAATTTTAAAAATAATTTTTCTCCTATTGTTTGGTTATGATAACATCCGGCTACAGTACTATGGTGCATAAAATCTAAAAAGAAAGGTTTGCAAAATTCCCATTTTCTAAGTTGTAGCATTTCTAATTGTTTTAATGCTATTTCCTGTTTCTTATCATAACCAGTATTCGGTTGTTCACCTAGAACTAAAAGAGTTACTTTATTCGTAAAGTTATAAGGATTGTCTCCTAATTCTATATCACATGTGAACTGGTATGTTTGAATCCTTTATCAAGCGTGAAATAACTTTATCTGCCCAATTGTATACTATTTGCAATAAGTCTTCCTTATGATACGAGGCCATTTTTCTATCACTAAGACATCTTTGTAATTCATTGCCTAATTTATATGATCTAAAAAAGTTATTCCTATGACAATATCATAATTATTCTGCAGTTTATGAGTTTTAAAACCCGGGAAAGATAAGGAAGATAAACTACAATAATTTCAGGAACAGGAGAAGCTCCGATACCAATTTTTAACACTACATGCCGCCTCGTGCCATGTATTCCTTGTGCCCAAGATAACTGGTTTTCTCAATTTTAACAATAGTACGTGTCTTGGTGAGGTGGATCGGTTGAAAAATACATACCCTTCTCGATCGGTTAATCAAGGTATTCTTCTTGATCGTTTAGTCAAGATATAGGAAATAAATTCCTTATTCTTTCCTGTCCTCCAGACAATATACTTTTTTTTTTTTTTTTTTTTTTTTTTTAACACTTATGATCTCACCTTTAACATCCAAGATATACAAAGATACCTCTTGAGTTTAACCAGAGTCTTTTGATCGGAAAGATGATATTGAAAAGAAACAAGCGAGATAGATGAAAACCATGTTATGAGATGCAGAAAGGATATAAGAAGATAAGTTCTATGAGTTCCTGAATTTATTGAGTTATCATACCCCTCTTTCCCGGAGGGGTTTTTAAGCTATCATTCTAATAAGAATAAAGCAATATTAATTTTAGAGTAATACAAACTTACAATCTTTATTGATATATTCCAGAAACTTTTGTACAAAAGCAAACTTAACACACTTCAAGCTTTCTCACACTATCTTCTCTGCCTTCTCTCTATACTTCGTATCCGATGTTGTGGTGTAATTGTGTGTTGGTGTTTATAGTCCAGAAGCAACTTCCTATAAAATTTAGTCCAGCTTTTGTAGATCCTCCCCTTTAGATAATTCTTTCACTCTTTAGGAAAAGGATTTTGTTAATATGAACAGTGAAGGTAAATTAGCATTCTATGGGACTGTATTCTTAAAAGCTATTCTAATATCTACTACAAGAATACTACCTTTCCTTCTCACAGATAGTGACTAATGAAGAAAATACATATTAAGATTGCATTCTCAGGAAGAAGCTGCCATATTCAAGTACTACAGAATAGTCACCACCTAGTTCGAATCTCTAGTTAAGACCTCAACTTTATTAGGTGCAATGTTGGACATATAAACCACTCTCCTTCCTGAAAGAATTGAACCAATATATAATGTAACTATACTTCCTCTATCGTAGTATACCTTGTCATCCATTACATCCTTATTCAGGATTGCTTCCATCATTCGTCTAAACATTATAGCAAAATAAATGCATTTTGAAAACTTCGCTATGCGGACCTGAAGAAAAGGATAGAAAAATAAATTTTGATCATGTGAAGTAACCCATTCATTTGGAGCTTATCTCACCGGAATGTTGGCAATAAATATGTCTGCAAGGATACTCCAAGTTCTGTTTTCCTGAATGTGACATGCTTTTTTTGGTAAGCACATGATCAGCAATTTTATCATATCACTTTTTATAAAAGAAAAAGAATAATGGAAAATATACTAAAAGAGAAATGCAAATGTAGAGAGCAAAAGAGAATCCCCTTACTATTGGAGTAAAAGAAAATGGCAGTTGTTTAACCTGCATAGACTCAAATGCAAAGAGTAAACAAACTCAATTTCCCTCTATAGTATCATAATTACCATCAAATAACAAAACATTTAAAGGTGCATGACAGAGAAAAGGGTAAAATAAATTAAAAATTATAGCAATAAATCGTTCAAACCAAGAGTCATCCACTGAAGGGGAAAGATTATGAAAAAAATGAACAATAAAGGAAAGTCTTACAGTCAAGCTACAAAAACTTGGTCAGCTTAAGAGGGGTAACATTGTGTCAATCTAAAATAAGTAAATTACTTGCTGTAAGAGTATACTATTGTTTAAGAATAGATTAAAGTAATAGAACAATAATACCTCGACCGCCATTGGTAAACATTAACTTTGAGAATAGATTTTAATCTAGGTGGCCTCAACCACGTGAGCTCTTGATGCAACTACAGGTCTAGTTATTGAGGATTAGAAAGAAAAGAAAAAAGGAAAAGGACTTATGATACTTTTAGAACCTATTGAATTTACAAATTTAATATAAAACTGAGTAGACTTATTAGACGCAATTAATTTCGATAAATTTCAAATTTTGGTTGAGCTTGAATGTGGTAAAAATTTTTAGTACTGAAGTGTTAAAATTTTTAGTACTGAAGTTTCATTGTTGGATACTCATTTTTACTATAGGAGGGCAACCATACACCCCCTTAATTTGATAAAAACTCATCCTTGCATGATATAATCCTCTGATCCTTACCAATTAGCATTTTAGTTTTCATCAAATGAAGAGTGGATAATAAAGCAAACCTGTTTCTCGAGGAAATCTAGGGCATCTTGTTGTGTATATACATGTGCTTTTACACATTCCTGAGATGGATGAGACAGGAAGAGCATAATCAAAACTCATGAAGACTTGTACCAATAAGCAATCAGATGCATAAATAGACACTGAATTCTGAGATGAAAATGCTATGTTAAAAGGTAAGAAGCAGAGCATATGGAACACAAAATATGAGATTCTAATTTATATGTTAAAGAGTTGGAGCTGAAGGACAGAAGATTTCTTATGGCACGAGTAGAAATTTGTTAAACAAAAGAATATCATTACACCAGTACAATTGATCGTGAATGAGAGAAAGTAAAGGGAATGTCAAGATATCAGGTATCCAAATGTGAAGGACCAAAAATCTGTATCATGTGTGTTAAATTCCACACAAAAGGACCAAAAATCTGTATCGGTTACCATACCCATGGCCTTCATAACAACCATAATGGAACCTGGACAAGGAAGTTTTAAGAGTAAAGAAATGGATAGCAATGAAGCATGTAAACTAACCTTGCTTTTAAATTGATTCAAATATAAGTAGATCTTATCTTTCTCCATTTTTATTATCGCTTTTACTTTTGGTCATTGTTGTGATACTTGTAACGGATGCTTGCACATTGAGAAGAAAAAAGATCAATTATTCCATTTAGCCAATAGAACTGAACATAAGTAAAGAAACAGGAATTCTATTTCTTCATGTGTAACAAAGAAATTTCAAATAAATATGTAATTCATTAAGCTTAACCAACTAGAAAATGGCACACATGGATAGTTTTGGTATTGTGAGGAGAATATAGTCAAAATAGTCAAAATAGCCAAAATAGCTTATAGTTTTAATAATAACAAATTCAAGCTCTTATTTTTGTGCATTAAGCATAAAACAATAAAATAAATTTCATAATATTAAGTGCAGGCAGTATATTAAAGAGCACTGTCAATATTTATTTAATGCAGAATCACAGGAAATGCAAAAAACACCCTCCCTTAATCTCAGAATCTCCATCACGTTCTGAAAAGCAGTCTTAATCAGGCCACCCAACACTATGTCCCCCATCAATGAACACGTAACTTGGAGGATTAGGAAAAAAGTAATAGAGAATTCCATATGTCGCCTTCTCCCAAAAGAAGGCGTGAACAATTCAAATTTTATTCAGAAAGTGGCATTTAACTCTCATCTTATGAACAAATATCCCCAAATCATTCAACTATTTACAAAACTCTGATTTAGTTCCACAAAACTTCTTCAAAATTCATCAAAGTACCAGCTTGGTTTTAGAATGGATTTCTAAACAAGAAACAAAAGATTATTAAAAAAAACTAGATATTAGATAGTAAATAGGATACAATTTTTCATGTTCTCAGGGTACCCTTGAAATTTCCTAAAAGATAATCAACCATAAGGGACAAAACAGAACTTCCATAAACCACCAAAAAGATAATCAATTTTAACATTTGTCTTTCTTTTAACTAATCTCCCCCCTTAACAATATGAAAGGCCAAAGTAGAACAGGGCAAGGAAAGACACATAAAAGTCAATGAAAAGCATTAAAACTAGCCACTAGATGAAGTTCTTATTTATCAAGAAAACAACAAGTTTTAAACCATCAGCAGAATCATATTGGGAAAACAACATAGATAATAATAATAATAATGATACCAATAACAGGGCAAATCTATCTTACCAACCAGCCAAAGAGGATAGAATGTTTATAGACACCGAGAAATCGATATGAAACGGAAATGGAAAAAAAATCACAAAATGAATTAAACAAGCCTGCAAATCAAGAATTTAAAGAAACAATAAATAAAGAAAGTGAAAATTAAGAATAGAAAATTTTAGGGATTAAACACAAAAACAAATAATGAATGACAACCGTTCTACTAATTAGTAGAATACCAAGAAACCCGTGTCTAGCATAAATTTTTCATCTGGAGAAACTGGTTCATTTGTAGTCTTTTTCTTGCAGAAAAGGGAGAGAAAGAATAAAATTCCTGCATTCGTTTTGTAATAACAAGAAAGCAAAATAAATGATGAATGTGCAAGAAAAATATAGGGAAAGCCATACGAGACACAAATGTCAATCATCATCGATCTTTTGTCTGGTGCCGAAAGGTTCCTGTTTTCTCCAAAAAAAAACCATCAATTGCAGAGAAAGAAAGAAAATTCAGAGGGAAAGAAAACAAAACCCCCAAATGGCGCATGCAGAGAAAGAGTGAAAAAGAGGGAAAGAAAAGAAATGAAAACTAGAGTCCTCTGTACGGATCATACCATAAACATATATATATATTCAAAGCTCTATAATCAATGGCAGAAAAGGGTAGGTAGTTACAGCATATGATCAAGCAAAGAAGGTAGAGATACCTTGCAAATAACGTGCCTTTAAGGTACAAAAGAAAAGGAACTGAAGCAGAATAGCATTTAAACCTTTCTATAAAAAGCAAGATACCTAAAACATATATATCTTGTAAGGATGGTACCATATATGTATACAAATACATCATAATTCAAATTAGAATGCTAAAAAAATCAAATTTACTTATTTACTAGAACGCACAAACTTACTCTAGAGAAGGTCCTTGTCGTAGAAAGAGTACCTTTTTAAGTCTGACATTTCTTCTGCCCCTTAGAAGATTGCCAAAATATGCAAATTTTGGCCTCTTGTTTATATGCATTAAAAAAAAGAAAATTAACAAATATAATATATATATATATATATATATATATATCTATAATTCTTTAAATTGGGTAAGCTACTGCATTCTTTTTGAACAACATAACATCCACATATTCCTAATCTCATTTCCATAGTCAAATTCAATTTCTCTACCAGAAGCAAGTTATTGCTTCTCATATTTTTTATTCATCAAGCACAATGATTTAGAAAAATATGAATTTAGAGATCAATCAATAACAAGTATATAGTGGAAAAACTTTATATACCTTGGGGGTGAAAAGATAGCATTAGAATAGCATAATCAGGATTGAATGGCTCACTCCAACAGCACTTACATCTTCGGGAATCATGAATCTATCCTTTCCCGTAAATATACTCCTAAAACTAGTTTTCTTAACAACATCAATAAATACACTTTGATATTTTTCCTAACATAGACAAGTAAAAAAAAAAAAGAAAAGCTCAAATTTGAAAGCTGGCATTTGAATCCTTCCCTAAAAATATATTGCTTGTAAGAATAGTACCACACACACACACACATATATATATATTTTGAACAGATCATAATTGAAATTGGAGTGCCAACAAAATCAAATTTATTCTAATAGACAAACTTACTTTAGAGAAGGTCCTTATCATAGAAAGAGCACCTTTATAAGTTCGGGATTACCTCATCCCCTTGGAGAAGATTGCCAAAAGATTCAAATTTTGTCCTGTTGTTTGTATGCATTAAAAAATAATGACAAATTAATAAGTATATATATATATAATTCCTTAAATTGAGTATGCTACTACTTTCTTTTTGAACAACATAACAACCAAGAATCCCTAATCTCATCAAATCAAATTTCTCTACCAGAAAAGCATGAAATGAAAATGAAATGAGATAGTACAATAAAGATTCCTTCATTAATTTAGAAACAAGTATACCTTGGGGGTGAAAAAACAACATTAGAATAGCATCATCAGGATTGAATGACATAAGAATATTATTAATCAGATTGTGCTCACATGGGTCATCCTATGCTGCCTGGTGTTTGAATAACTATATATAATAGTGTTGATCAGCTTGTGTAAAACTAAAGTACACAATGCATAAATTTTTAAGTTGAACTTGATTATTTTCAGGTTTGGGGAAGCTGGAATCTACAGAACTCAACCTTTTTAGCTACATCATTGAATAAACATCTGTTCCAATCAGAGGATGCCTTTGGGCTAGACAGTCTTCTATGGAATTAATTGGAAAGTCCATTATAGCTGCAAAGTGAGCAACACATGCTATGGAGTCAACACTCTTCAATCAATGGCAGTAATGGGTAAGGTTATAGCACATGATCAAGCAAAGAAGGTGGATGCCTTGCAAATAATGTGCCCTTAATGTAGAATAGAAAAGGAATTGAAAGTAGAATGGGGTTTGAACCCTTCTATAAAAAGCAAGATACCCAAAAATATATATCTTGTAAGGATGGTATATATAAATATTCAAATCCATCATAACTCAAATTGGAGTGCTAAGAAAATCAAGTTTACTTATTTATTCTAATGGACAAACTTACTCTACAGAAGGCCCTTGTCATAGAAAGAGGACCTTCATAAGTCAGAGAGATTTCCTCTGCTGCCCACCTTGGAAGATGCCAAAAAATGCAAATTTCAGCAACCTGGTTGTATGCATTTAAAAACAACTACAAATCAACAAGTATAATATACATATAGTTCCTTAAATTGAGTAAGCTACTGCATTTCTTTCATTGTAACAACCAAGTATTCCTAATCTCATTTCCATAGTCAAATTAAATTTCTCTACCAGAAGCAAGTTATTGATTCTCATATTTTTTATTCATCAAGCACAATGAAGGCGTGAACAATTCAAATTTTATTCAGAAAGTGGCATTTAACCCTCATCTTATGAACAAATATCCCCAAATCATTCAACTATTTACAAAACTCTGATTTAGTTCCACAAAACTTCTTCAAAATTCATCAAAGTACCAGCTTGGTTTTAGAATGGATTTCTAAACAAGAAACAAAAGATTATTAAAAAAACTAGATATTAGATAGTAAATAGGATACAATTTTTCATGTTCTCAGGGTACCCTTGAAATTTCCTAAAAGATAATCAACCATAAGGGACAAAACAGAACTTCCATAAACCACCAAAAAGATAATGAATTTTAACATTTGTCTTTCTTTTAACTAATCTCCCCCCTTAACAATATGAAAGGCCAAAGTAGAACAGGGCAAGGAAAGACACATAAAAGTCAATGAAAAGCATTAAAACTAACCACTAGATGAAATTCTTATTTATCAAGAAAACAACAAGTTTTAAACCATCAGCAGAATCATATTGGGAAAACAACATAGATAATAATAATAATAATGATACCAATAACAGGGCAAATCTATCTTACCAACCAGCCTAAGAGGATAGAATGTTTATGACACCGAGAAATCGATATGAAACGGAAATGGAAAAAAAAATCACAAAATGAATTAAAGAAGCCAGCAAATCAAGAATTTAAAGAAACAATAAATAAAGAAAGTGAAAGTTAAGAATAGAAAATTTTAGGGATTAAACACAAAAACAAATAATGAATGACAACCGTTCTACTAATTAGTAGAATACCAAGAAACCCGTGTCTAGCATAAATTTTTCATCTGGAGAAACTGGTTCATTTGTAGAGTCTTTTTCTTGCAGAAAAGGGAGAGAAAGAATAAAATTCCTGCATTCGTTTTGTAATAACAAGAAAGCAAAATAAATGATGAATGTGCAAGAAAAATATAGGGAAAGCCATACGAGACACAAATGTTAAAATCACAAAAACCATCATCGATCTTTTGTCTGGTGCCGAAAGGTTCCTGTTTTCTCCAAAAAAAACCATCAATTGCAGAGAAAGAAAGAAAATTCAGAGGGAAAGAAAACAAAACCCCCAAATGGCGCATGCAGAGAAAGAGTGAAAAAGAGGGAAAGAAAAGAAATGAAAACTAGAGTCCTCTGTACGGATCATACCATAAACATATATATATATATATATATATATATATATATATAATTTATTATATATATATATATTCAAAGCTCTATAATCAATGGCAGAAAAGGGTAGGTAGTTACAGCATATGATCAAGCAAAGATGGTAGAGATACCTTGCAAATAACGTGCCTTTAAGGTACAAAAGAAAAGGAACTGAAGCAGAATAGCATTTGAACCTTTCTATAAAAAGTAAGATACCTAAAACATATATATCTTGTAAGGATGGTACCATATATGTATACAAATACATCATAATTCAAATTAGAATGCTAAAAAAATCAAATTTACTTATTTACTAGAACGCACAAACTTACTCTAGAGAAGGTCCTTGTCGTAGAAAGAGTACCTTTTTAAGTCTGACATTTCTTCTGCCCCTTAGAAGATTGCCAAAATATGCAAATTTTGGCCTCTTGTTTATATGCATTAAAAAAAAGGCCAAATTAACAAATATAATATATATATATATATATATATATATATCTATAATTCTTTAAATTGGGTAAGCTACTGCATTCTTTTTGAACAACATAACATCCACATATTCCTAATCTCATTTCCATAGTCAAATTAAATTTCTCTACCAGAAGCAAGTTATTGCTTCTCATATTTTTTATTCATCAAGCACAATGATTTAGAAAAATATGAATTTAGAGATCAATCAATAACAAGTACATAGTGGAAAAACTTTATATACCTTGGGGGTGAAAAGATAGCATTAGAATAGCATAATCAGGATTGAATGGCTCACTCCAGCAGCATTTACATCTTCGGGAATCATGAATTTATCCTTTCCCGTAAATATACTCCTAAAACTAGTTTTCTTAACAACATCAATAAATACACTTTGATATTTTTCCTAACATAGACAAGTAAAAAAAAAAAAAGAAAAGCTCTGGCATTTGAATCCTTCCCTAAAAATATATTGCTTGTAAGAATCGTACCACACACACACAAATATATATATATTTTGAACAGATCATAATTGAAATTGGAGTGCCAACAAAATAATATTTATTCTAATAGACAAACTTACTTTAGAAAAGGTCCTTATCATAGAAAGAGCACCTTTATAAGTCCGGGATTACCTCATCCCCTTGGAGAAGATTGCCAAAAGATTCAAATTTTGTCCTGTTGTTTGTATGCATTAAAAAATAATGACAAATTAATAAGTATATATATATAATTCCTTAAATTGAGTATGCTACTACTTTCTTTTTGAACAACATAACAACCAAGTATCCCTAATCTCATCAAATCAAATTTCTCTACCAGAAAAGCTTGAAATGAAAATGAAATGAGATAGTACAATAACCATTCCTTCATTAATTTAGAAATAAGTATAAAGTGAGAGAACGTTAGATACCTTGGGGGTGAAAAAACAACATTAGAATAGCATCATCTGGATTGAATGACATAAGAATATTATTAATCAGATTGTGCTCACATGGGTCATCCTATGCTGCCTGGTGTTTGAATAACTATATATAATAGTGTTGATCAGCTTGTGTAAAACTAAAGTACACAATGCATAAATTTTTAAGTTGAACTTGATTATTTTCAGGTTTGGGGAAGCTGGAATCTACAGAACTCACCCTTTTTAGCTACATCATTGAATAAACATCTGTTCCAATCAGAGGATGCCTTTGGGCTAGACAGTCTTCTATGGAATTAATTGGAAAGTCCATTATAGCTGCAAAGTGAGCAACACATGCTATGGAGTCAATACTCTTCAATCAATGGCAGTAATGGGTAGGGTTATAGCACATGATCAAGCAAAGAAGGTAGATGCCTTGCAAATAATGTGCCCTTAATGTAGAATAGAAAAGGAATTGAAAGTAGAATGGGGTTTGAACCCTTCTATAAAAAGCAAGATACCCAAAAATATATATCTTGTAAGGATGGTATATATAAATATTCAAATCCATCATAACTCAAATTGGAGTGCTAAGAAAATCAAGTTTATATTTATTCTAATGGACAAACTTACTCTAGAAAGCGGTTGCTTAGCATAGAAAGAGGACCTTCATAAGTCAGAGATTTCCTCTGCTCCCACCTTGGAAGATGCCAAAAAATGCAAATTTCAGCAACCTGGTTGTATGCATTTAAAAACAACTACAAATCAACAAGTATAATATACATATAGTTCCTTAAATTGAGTAAGCTATTGCATTTCTTTCATTGTAACAACCAAGTATTCCTAATCTCATTTCCATAGTCAAATTAAATTTCTCTACCAGAAGCAAGTTATTGCTTCTCATATTTTTTATTCATCAAACACAATGATTTAGAAAAATATGAATTTAGAGATCAATCAATAACAAGTATAAAGTGCAAAAACTTTATATACCTTGGGGTTAAAAAATAGCATTAGAATAGCATAATCAGGATCGAATGGCTCACTCCAGCAGCATTTCCATCTTCAGGAATCATACCATTTTCACAATTAATGGCAGAAATTGAAAAATCAGTTTAGAATATTATTAATCAGATTGTGCTCACATGGGGCATCCAAGGATAGCTTTAATTTCTTGATTCACTTTGCTTTAGATGTTGTTCTGTATGCTGCCTGGTGTTTAAATAACTGCATAAAATAGTGCTGATCAGCTTGTGTAAAGACTAAAGTCTACAATCCATAAATGTTCAGGTATGTGGAGGCTGGAATGTACAGAACTAACCTTTTTGGGAAAAGTCAGGATAGCATAATTATGGTAAGAAAAGTATGAAGTTTTGTAATTTATAACACAGAGCGAATTTAGCAAAAATGTGTGAACCGCCATCTCTATTGCTTTCAAAAGGGATCTAACAAAGCTAGGCATGGCAAAGGTGACCAGTTTTTCAATTTTTATTTCTTCACCTTAACTTGTTTCTATAAAGAAGAGATAGTGCAATTAATTGCAAGGGAAAAAAATTCCTTCCAGAACTCATTTCTAATAACTTTTTTATCAGTCCTCAAGGCCACCAAAAGATGTAGAGATTAAAAAAAAGATTCCCTAACAAATGAGCTAAAATGGCATCTTTAAAATAAAGCATTTCAGAAGTGCAGGCAGTATATTAAAGAGCACTGTCAATATTTATTTAATGCAGAATCACAGGAAATGCAAAAAACACCCTCCCTTAATCTCAGAATCTCCATCACGTTCTGAAAAGCAGTCTTAATCAGGCCACCCAACACTATGTCCCCCATCAATGAACACGTAACTTGGAGGATTAGGAAAAAAGTAATAGAGAATCCCATATGTCGCCTTCTCCCAAAAGAAGGCGTGAACAATTCAAATTTTATTCAGAAAGTGGCATTTAACTCTCATCTTATGAACAAATATCCTCAAATCATTCAACTATTTACAAAACTCTGATTTAGTTCCACAAAACTTCTTCAAAATTCATCAAAGTACCAGCTTGGTTTTAGAATGGATTTCTAAACAAGAAACAAAAGACTATTAAAAAAACTAGATATTAGATAGTAAATAGGATACAATTTTTCATGTTCTCAGGGTACCCTTGAAATTTCCTAAAAGATAATCAACCATAAGGGACAAAACAGAACTTCCATAAACCACCAAAAAGATAATCAATTTTAACATTTGTCTTTCTTTTAACTAATCTCCCCCCTTAACAATATGAAAGGCCAAAGTAGAACAGGGCAAGGAAAGACACATAAAAGTCAATGAAAAGCATTAAAACTAGCCACTAGATGAAGTTCTTATTTATCAAGAAAACAACAAGTTTTAAACCATCAGCAGAATCATATTGGGAAAATAACATAGATAATAATAATAATAATGATACCAATAACAGGGCAAATCTATCTTACCAACCAGCCTAAGAGGATAGAATGTTTATTGACACCGAGAAATCGATATGAAACGGAAATGGAAAAAAAAATCACAAAATGAATTAAAGAAGCCTGCAAATCAAGAATTTAAAGAAACAATAAATAAAGAAAGTGAAAGTTAAGAATAGAAAATTTTAGGGATTAAACACAAAAACAAATAATGAATGACAACCGTTCTACTAATTAGTAGAATACCAAGAAACCCGTGTCTAGCATAAATTTTTCATCTGGAGAAACTGGTTCATTTGTAGAGTCTTTTTCTTGCAGAAAAGGGAGAGAAAGAATAAAATTCCTGCATTCGTTTTGTAATAACAAGAAAGCAAAATAAATGATGAATGTGCAAGAAAAATATAGGGAAAGCCATACGAGACACAAATGTTAAAATCACAAAAACCATCATCGATCTTTTGTCTGGTGCCGAAAGGTTCCTGTTTTCTCCAAAAAAAACCATCAATTGCAGAGAAAGAAAGAAAATTCAGAGGGAAAGAAAACAAAACCCCCAAATGGCGCATGCAGAGAAAGAGTGAAAAAGAGGGAAAGAAAAGAAATGAAAACTAGAGTCCTCTGTACGGATCATACCATAAACATATATATATATATATATATATATATATATATATATATATATATATATATATATATATTCAAAGCTCTATAATCAATGGCAGAAAAGGGTAGGTAGTTACATCATATGATCAAGCAAAGATAGTAGAGATACCTTGCAAATAACGTGCCTTTAAGGTACAAAAGAAAAGGAACTGAAGCAGAATAGCATTTGAACCTTTCTATAAAAAACAAGATACCTAAAACATATATATCTTATAAGGATGGTACCATATAACTATACAAATACATCATAATTCAAATTAGAATGCTAAAAAAATCAAATTTACTTATTTACTAGAACGCACAAACTTACTCTAGAGAAGGTCCTTGTCGTAGAAAGAGTACCTTTTTAAGTCTGACATTTCTTCTGCCCCTTAGAAGATTGCCAAAATATGCAAATTTTGGCCTCTTGTTTATATGCATTAAAAAAAAGACAAATTAACAAATATAATATATATATCTATAATTCTTTAAATTGGGTAAGCTCCTGCATTCTTTTTGAACAACATAACTTCCACATATTCCTAATCTCATTTCCATAGTCAAATTAAATTTCTCTACCAGAAGCAAGTTATTGCTTCTCATATTTTTTATTCATCAAGCACAATGATTTAGAAAAATATGAATTTAGAGATCAATCAATAACAAGTATATAGTGCAAAAACTTTATATACCTTGGGGGTGAAAAGATAGCATTAGAATAGCATAATCAGGATTGAATGGCTCACTCCAGCAGCATTTACATCATCGAGAATCATGAATTTATCCTTTCCCGTAAATATACTCCTAAAACTAGTTTTCTTAACAACATCAATAAATACACTTTGATATTTTTCCTAACATAGACGAGTAAAAAAAAAAAGAAAAGCTCAAATTTGAAAGCTGGCATTTGAATCCTTCCCTAAAAATATATTGCTTGTAAGAATAGTACCACACACACACACACACACACACACACACACACACACACACACACACACACACACACATATATATATATTTTGAACAGATCATAATTGAAATTGGAGTGCCAACAAAATCAAATTTATTCTAATAGACAAACTTACTTTAGAGAAGGTCCTTATCATAGAAAGAGCACATTTATAAGTCCGGGATTACCTCATCCCCTTGGAGAAGATTGCCAAAAGATGCAAATTTTGTCCTGTTGTTTGTATGCATTAAAAAATAATGACAAATTAATAAATAAGTATATATATATATATATAATATATATATATATATATATAATTCCTTAAATTGAGTATGCTACTACTTTCTTTTTTAACAACATAACAAGCAAGTATCCCTAATCTCATCAAATCAAATTTCTCTACCAGAAAAGCATGAAATGAAAATGAAATGAGATAGTACAATAAAGATTCCTTCATTAATTTAGAAACAAGTATAAAGTGAGAGAACGTTAGATACCTTGGGGGTGAAAAAACAACATTAGAATAGCATCATCAGGATTGAATGACATAAGAATATTATTAATCAGATTGTGCTCACATGGGTCATCCTATGCTGCCTGGTGTTTGAATAACTATATATAATAGTGTTGATCAGCTTGTGTAAAACTAAAGAACACAATGCATAAATTTTTAAGTTGAACTTGATTATTTTCAGGTTTGGGGAAGCTGGAATCTACAGAACTCACCCTTTTTAGCTACATCATTGAATAAACATCTGTTCCAATCAGAGGATGCCTTTGGGCTAGACAGTCTTCTATGGAATTAATTGGAAAGTCCATTATAGCTGCAAAGTGAGCAACACATGCTATGGAGTCAACACTCTTCAATCAATGGCAGTAATGGTAGGGTTATAGCACATGATCAAGCAAAGAAGGTAGATGCCTTGCAAATAATGTGCCCTTAATGTAGAATAGAAAAGGAATTGAAAGTAGAATGGGGTTTGAACCCTTCTATAAAAAGCAAGATACCCAAAAATATATATCTTGTAAGGATGGTATATATAAATATTCAAATCCATCATACCTCAAATTGGAGTGCTAAGAAAATCAAGTTTACTTATTTATTCTAATGGACAAACTTACTCTACAGAAGGCCCTTGTCATAGAAAGAGGACCTTCATAACTCAGAGATTTACTCTGCTACCCACCTTGGAAGATGCCAAAAAATGCAAATTTCAGCACCCTGGTTGTATGCATTTAAAAACAACTACAAATGAGCTAAAATGGGATCTTTAAAAAAAAGCATTTCAGAAGTGCAGGCAGTATATTAAAGAGCACTGTCAATATTTATTTAATGCAGAATCACAGGAAAAGCAAAAAATACCCTCCCTTAATCTCAGAA
Organism: Cynanchum wilfordii; assembly: GCA_025388415.1. NCBI lineage: Eukaryota > Viridiplantae > Streptophyta > Magnoliopsida > Gentianales > Apocynaceae > Cynanchum > Cynanchum wilfordii. The sequence goes on along the minus strand of JAHSUH010000347.1, from coordinate 209,346 downwards.
TCTCCATCAAGTTCTGAAAAGCAGTCTTATTCAGGCCACCCAACACTATGTCCCCCATCAATGAACACATAACTTGGAGGATTAGGAAAAAAGTAATAGAGAATCCCATATGTCGCCTTCTCCCAAAAGAAGGCGTGAACAGTTCAAATTTGATCCAGAAAGTGGCATTTAACTCTCATCTTATGAACAAATATCCCCAAATCATTCAACTATTTACAAAACTCTGATTTAGTTCCACAAAAGAGAATAAGGCCACCTTTCACAGTGGATGAGTGGAATTCGATAGATGTATAAGGGGACTTAAGAATGTATAAGTAAAACAGAATTGCACACTGAAACAAAGAAGGGAGAAATATTTCAAACAAAACAAGGTTCAAAAAGGGTTTCTGATAAATCCAAAATTCAAAAAAGAAGGATAAAATTAATTCAAGAAAGGGAGAAAAAAATGAAAAGAAACAAAGAAAGAACTCAAGAAAGAAAAAATACAAGGAGTTTCTGATAAACCATAAGAAATAGAGAAACAAAAAAACAAAAGAATGAATTCAAGAAAGGTAGAAAAATTAAAAAACACAAAAAGAAACAGAAAAACAATGCAAGAAAGAAAGAAGAAACATAGAAATAATGAAAGAAATAAAGAAACAAAGAGGGATTTGAAGAAAGATAGAAGCATATAATGAATTCAAATAGAAAACAGAAAAGAAAAGAATAAAATTCAAAGAAAATAATTCAAGAATCGAGAAAGTAAGAGAGACAGAGAGTGCTAATTTGTTTGAGAAATCCTACCACCACAAAAAGAACCGCACCTCCAAAGAAGAGGAAACCAATCACCTCCAAAAAATTACACATCCCATTAGCAATCAATTCAATTGAAGAAGAACAAGAATGTAAGAAGATTAAAGAAACTAGAATTCTACAGTCCCTAATTAAGTATACCTAACATCCCTAAAAGATAGTAATCCAATTAGGAAAATAGACGTTTTTGAATTGTAGAAATAGGACACTATATTTTATATATATAACACAGTTGTAGGCTATAACCCTACCAAGAACCCAACGTCACTGCGTTTCAATAACGGTCTGATTTTTTGAATTTTTTACTGCCTCATTTTTTTTTTCTTAATCTTTCTTCTTTGTCAAGGCAAAGACAAAAACTATTGGTCTATTTAGATAAATACAATTTTACATAACAATAATTTTTAAAAATCAAAATAATTATAGTTTTTTTTATTTCAAATTTATATATTAAAAATATAATATTTACCCATGACAAAAGTATTAAATAAGGTTTTTTACAAACACGATCATCCCAAACAACAAGAAGAAAAAAAAAAAAAAAGATTATGGCAATCATAATATTAGCACATCAATCAATTTTTACTGCGAAAAACAAATTACAATCAATGGAGGAAAAAATAAACCCATCCCAACAAAATCCCGAGGAAATTTCTAATACCTGAAGAGAATTTATAGACAACCCATTGTCAACCAGAAGATAAAATTAAGCAGCTCCTGACAAAAGCAGAGAAACTCAGAATCTGCAAAGCCAAAGAATGAAGAACAGAAAATTGGCTCTAGGGTTTGAAAATATAATTATACCAAAAGAAATGATGATAACATCTTTGTTACTATGAATTCGTACCGTGACATTTCAAAATCGTAAACATTCGGAAATTCGTCAAAACTCAAGCTAAGACAGGATTTGGGGGTTTTTTTCACCTTCAAAAATGCAATGCAAGTAAAATGAGGAAAAAAATGCAAATTAGTCCCTGGAAATATAATATAGTCTATATTAAGTTCTTAAAAATCTCAATGATACAAATTTTCATATTTCTTATCATATTATCAAAATTAAATAAATAATACAAGAATACAATACATATAATATATATCTATATATATTACAATGATGATTTCAATCTAATAATTTCTTTTCATAATTGTTTTTCTATAAGGTTGAGAGGAACTAGCGGCAGTTTAACTGTTGAATTTGATAAATTTTATCTTTTAACTTAAAATTTACCAAATTATTAAGTTAAACAGATGAAATTTACTAAATTATTAAGTTAAATGATGAAATAATACAAAAATAATAAAATAAGGATAAAATCACAAAAATTATATAAATTAAAGACAAAATTTTCCAATTTGCCTTCAGATGTTCTAATAAAAAGTACTTGTAACATTTAGAAAGACTAAAATATACATTCTTTTATAAAATCATTAATGGATATTAATTAACAATCACTAGTTAAATAGATAAAAAGAAAAATCCATTAATAAATATGGTAGATATCATTATGATAAATATTATCTTTTATAAATAGATATCCTAATATCTTTTTATATTCTAGATATTCCAAGATTTTAGGAATATCCTACAAATTCTATTTTTAATTGTATAAGTCTTCTAATCATTTAACAATTCTTTTCGAAATAGAAAATCTCCATTATAAATACATAATTATTCAACAAGAAAAGTATATGGAATTCTTTTTTAAAAACCCTAGTTTTTTTAACTTTTCCTCTCGTTTTTATTTATGACTTGAGCATTGGAGGAGATCTTTCGGAGGATCGAGACTAAGGTGATTGGAGATTGGAGGGGAAAAAAAGAGGGAAGTATTATTATTCACATTCACATTGAATAGTGATAACAAGCTACATTGAAAAGTAAGAATGAGTGCTTATAATATACGTTATAAATACAATATGTGTATATATATATATAAATAAAATACAACATATATATATATTATGTTCATACGAGACCCATTTTTCTCACAAAATGGGAGTTATAAATTGTTAGTCATAAATTGTCATATCATATTAGTTATAGAAAAGGGACTTATAAGTACAAATGTTTATGCCTGAATATAGATATTTTGAGAATATATGTCTATATATAGATATAAAACGCATAACTTCCAAGCTATAAAAAGTAAAGAGTGTTTAACCCAAAAAAAAAGCTACATTCAAATCTTGACTGCATTTCAGTTTTTATTTTGATGTAATGCCAAATCATTGAATAAAAAATTTGAAACACTAAAAAAAGAAAACGAAGCTATTGTTTTCATTGCTGTATTCTACTATGGAGAGATAGCCATTTGGAGCTCAAGTATTCTCGTTTAATGTAATGAGGAATATGTTGAGCAAACAAACTAGTAAACTGAGACTCAAAATCAAATATTTTTCCTAGCTTTTGTTTAGTACCAACAAATACTTCCAGAAGATTACACATCCTTTCATACGCCGACAAAGCCAGACAATAAGTAAACTGAGACTGAAAATCAAAGTCAACAATCAATATTTCTTCCCCTCCTTCATTTCCTCCTTTATAAGTCACTATCTCAGTGAAGGTGTGTGTAGCTATCTTCTCTCCTCTTTTTCATCGCCAAAAATTTAATTAAACAGCCACCCATGCATACAGAATATCATATATTACAAAATTCCAACAAAACAATAATCAAAATTCTTTAAGACAAAATAAATTTTTAAATTGATAATATATATATATATATATATATATATATATATAAATTACGTATGAAAAAAAAGAAAAAATTATCAATAAGAAGACCTTCACCATTAAAGGCTTCCCATTCAGTATGGCAAACATAGGCATTGTAATGACTGCTTCTCAATCCTTCTGCTACCAAGGGATAATTTGATTCTTTTAATTCAATACTGTAAGACATGATTTCTGCCATAATAAAATTCTCATCTCTACTCAAATCATTAAAAGTATTCTGCCCAAAAAAAAAAAAAAAAAAAAAAAAGAAATGCCCACAAGAATGTTAAATCTCCACACACACATTATATATATGTATATGTATATATATATACGTTTGTACCTTTATAGTTGTGAAATCTATTGATGTTGTTGTGTCGTCCAACTCTCTTTCACTTTTATTACCATCTGCAGCCTTTGTTGATGATTTTGTCTCGTCGTTCATTTTTCTTTTAATTTCAATTTCAAGCTTTTGGGTTTTTCTGTTAGTTTCAATTTCAAACAACTCATATATATATATATATATATAAAAAGTCATGCACAGTTCTTTCTTGCGCTAAAAATTTTACATAAAATAATAATAAAAAATAAATAAATAATTTGGGCAACAATCCAGATATGTTACTATAGAAAATAAATAAAAAGAAATTAAACTCATAAGATATTTCATCTTTTTAAGATTTATAACAATACTTTAGTATAGATTAAAAAAAATTCTTATATATATAAAAATGTATTACATACAATACCTTTATAGCTAATATAATTTATTTTATACTAGAGGCATTCTAACAAAGGAGTACTCTAGAGGTGACTTTCATAGCAAGATATTTAGAGTTGACTATAAATATCTAAATCTTTTTTATATACTATTATTATACATTCATATTACTTATCGATGTAGGACTGAGTATCACAAAATTGAAAAAATATTAATAAATATTGGGTGTGTTAAAAAAAAAAAAAAAGGAGGGAAGTTGTAGTTAAGTATTTACAATATAAGGGGGAAAAAAATCAGAGCCATGCATTAATTAAATAATGGGAAATTGGCCAAATTCGTCCCTTAAATTGTAAATTTTTTGCGATTTCATCCCTTTTCTTTTTTTTTTTTTTTTTGAAACTTTCATCCCTTATCTTTATACTTTTGACCAATTTCATCCTTCCGTTAATTTTTTTTGGGTCAACCGGTAGTCAACGGTTATATTTAATAAAAATCATTTTTCTCAAAGGGAAAAATGTCAATTCACTGTTAAAAAAAAAATTGGCCAAATTCATCCCTTAACTTATAATTTTTTTGCGATTTCATCCCTTTTTAAAATTTTTGGATAATTTCATCCCTTATCTTTATAATTTTGGCCAATTTCATCCTTCTGTTAATTTTTTTTGGTTTAATGGTTAGTCAACGGTTATATTTAATAAAAATAATTTTCTCAAGAGTAAAAATATCAATTCACTTTTTTTTTTTTTTTTTTAAAAAAAAACAACACAAAATTTGTAAAAAACAAAGTGAAAGTTCTGCTAGTGCCGACTTCTTCTTCCTTATTGGAAAGCTTCACGCCTTCTGTATCTTGGTGGTAGAAATTGACCCATTTCGAATCCAAGAATCCATGTCTATATTGTGTATACATATTGCATGGCTGGAATTGATATTAAATATTAATTTGTTTTTTGGTGGTGAAAAAGCAATGAGATATACTACTACATACATATTCATTGTGGTACTGAAGAGAGAAGAATTGATCATTGACATAGATTTTCAATTACAGTTTTCATTTGCAATGGCTACGGCATTGTATCTAGTGTTGTGGAGTTTACTTACAAAAATATTCATTGGCACTGAAAAGAAGCTAAGAAGGATTATATTCTTCCTATCTCCCATTTGAGTCACTCATCATTTGTCTCCGAATAGAGACAAATAGGAGACAATTAGAAATTTATGAAATTTTAAACAATATTAGAGTTTATTTAGAGTCCACATACCTCGTCTCTAAATTATTTGTCTCTACAACGTTTCTAGTTGAATACAAAATAGAGACAAATCCACTATTGTCTCAATCTCAACTCTATGTAGAGTCAACATAGTTATTAAAAAAAATTGTCTCAAATAATCATGACTAAATGGAGTCTAATAAAATTTGTCTTCTTTTATTTTTAATATTAGAGACATTATAGAGATAAACTAATTTTCGTCTCTATGATTGGAAAAATGTTAGAGACAAATGTGAGTCTAACAATATCGTCTCTATGCTAATTTGTCTCTACAACGTCTCTAATTGAATACAATATGGAGACAAATCCACTATTGTCTCAATCTCAACTCTATGTAGAGTCAACATAGCTATTAAAAAAAAATTGTCTCAAATAATCGTGACTAAATGGAGTCTAATAACTTTTGTCTTCTTTTATTTTTAATATTAGAGACATTATAGAGAAAAATTATTTTTCGTCTCTATGATTGGAAAAATGTTAGAGACAAATGCAAGTCTAACGATATCGTCTCTATACTAATTTGTCTCTACAACATCTCTAGTTGAATATAAAATGGAGACAAATCTATTGTTTTCTTGATCGCAACTCTATATAGAGACAACCTAACTATTAAGAAAACATTGTCTCAAATAATGGTTACTAAATGGAGTCTAATAAAATTTGTCTTCTTTTATTTTTAATATTAGAGACATGATAGAGGCAAACTATTTTTTGTCTATATAGCTTGAAAAATTATAGAGACAAATGCAAGTTTAACGATTTCATCTCTATGCTAATTTGTCTCTACGAAGTCTTTAGTTGAATGAAAAATGGAGACAAATGCATTGTTGTCTCAATTGCAACTCCTATATAGAGTCAACCTAACTATTAAAAAACAATGTCTCAAATAATGGTGACTAAATGAAGTCTAACCAAATTTGTCTTCTTTTATTTTTAATATTAGAGACATGATAAAGACAAACTATTTTTCATGTCTATGGTTGAAAAATGTTAGAGACAAATGCGAGTCTAACGATGTCGTGCTAATTTGTCTCTACTATTCAAGAATATGGATATATCATTATAATTGGTTGGATTTATTTGACCTAAATTTTTTGAGACAAAAATACTACCTAGTCGAAATAAGATTAATATATTATTCTATTTGATCTCAAAATTAGATTCACTAATGATGTCTCTATTGTTTCTATATAATTAAGCCATCTAAATTTTTAAAATTAATTTATTCTTTTTTCTAGCTTTCCTGGTAACATAAAAGTAATAAAATTGTAAATTTTTTTCTAGAGTTGTCAAAACTCTGAAATCGTTTATTAAAATTTTTTTATTTTTTTATTTTTTACATATGAACTATATATTAGTTATTATTCTATAAATAGTTTTATTAGTTTAAATATATATTAAATATTTTTTTAATATTTGTTTGACCATCTTTGTAAATAATGAGACAGTTTTAAGAATAATTGACAAAATATATTTAGAATGTAATAGATTTTAATCATAGCGTAGACGTTGAAATTTTATTTATATATTTAATTAAATTTAATTATATATTGAAGATATTGAAAGATTTTATTCCTGCGATGAGTGACACATGACAAACTAATAGTGATTGGTTGTCACTCTCTTCATCTATAAATACAGACCAAGAGAAGCATTTCAAGTGAGGTAAAAATAAGATGTAAAATCGGTGGTGGCATAGAAGAAAGGAAACTTCGACGATTCCCTTTGGGGATCGTCCATAGTTTCTGGCGCATCCTCCCTTCGAGATCAAGCTCCAAGGCTCTCGAGTCAAATTCATTCCGAGATCAAGTCCAAAGACCATCGGATAAATCAAATCAAATACAGATGGATCGAGAAGCCCAAAGGCCCTCGAAGTTCAAATCTATTTCGAGATCTAGCCCAAAACGCCCCTAGGAAGAAATCAAATCAATTGGATCGAGACAAGCCCAAAATGCCCTCGGATCCACGATGAAAAGAATCGGCGGAGAAATACAAAGATTCGAGCTCAATATCAAATACATATTATTATCTTGTGACATATATATTTTTGATTATTTATTTTGCAAATAATAATAATCGAAAACGAAAATTTTATTGTTCATCATTAAATTTTTTATTCATTTTAAAACAAAAAATTTTTAAAAAAATCTATTAATTACTCAATATTAGTAACCTAGTTTGTATAAATATAGCTCTATAATTATAACTATATTAAAATAAAAAATTTTAGAAAACAGTTTTAAATTTATAAAATATTTTTCAATGTAATTATGAATTATATTTGAACTAAAGTTGCTATTAATATTGATTTAACAAAAATAACTAATTTAATATTGAAAAATTTTAAAACGATAAAGTACATAATTTTTTTATTATTAATTTACAAGATAATATAATAGAACATTATGTATCATATTTTTGTACACAAAAACACAAAGTATTTTATTTAAAATAGAGAGAAAACATTAATGCGAATATATTTAACTTAAAATATTTATTATAAATTGTTGTATTATATCCCATTGTATTATATCTTATATATAACATTACAAAGTTTCACATGATACTTTTGTAATTTTTATGATATTTTGATTTATTAATATTTATAATTAGTCAATTTATATTTTAAATAAATTTATTTGAGAGAGATTAACTTTTTAAATTTATAAACTATTTTTTCTTTTAAATTTATTGGCATATTTTTTAGTATCATAAATAAATTTTTAATTTTTAAAAGGCAAAAAAAAAGTATGTCATAATCTACTTATATTTAATATTCTTCAATTTCTTTTATTTCTTTTTTTTAGATTTTTTGCTAATTTTTTTTAAAAAAATGTCAATTAGTAAAATTTCAACTAATAAAATCATAATTATGAATATTTATTATATTCATAAATTTACTTCAAATTTTAAAATTTTATATATATCTTTTTTAAAAAATTATAAAAAAATTAAAAACTATATTCTATAAAAAAAATGAATTGTATATAAAAATTAAGATGATAAAAAAAATAATATTAAAATAAAGAAACTAACTAAGATATATAGTTTGAATTTGAAATTATTTTAACAAATTATGTTACATTTATTATATTTGATGAAATAATAATTATTTATTTATCAAATTTGACATTAATCAACAAAAAAAATAAATAAATAAACATATAAAAATAACAAGTGATAATTCTATACTCATTATAAATAATATTGATATACTTAATTAAATGTTTGTTTACTTATTTGTCCTTTAATATTTCCAAATTTATTTAATTAATATACATTAAATTTAGTTTAGTTATGGAAAGTCATTTAACCTAAATTTTCTTAACTCAAACTTATCATTTTCCTAAATTAATATTGACTCTATTTTAACCATATATATATATATATATATATATATATATATATATATATATATATATATAAAATTATAAGTTTCTAATGACAATCATAATATTTTGGTTTACTTTTAAAATTTTATTGTCTTTTTATTTTCTACTTTGTTTGTTAATCTTCTTTTTTTTAAAAAATAATTTAATTTTATCTACATTTTAATTTTTTAATTTTTTATACTTATCTTAATTTTAATGACTTTTTTTTTGGAACTTTTTAATTTTTTGTTTTACTTTTCCATTCATCTTTATTTTTTTATATCTATCTTTTATATAATTTTATCTATATAATAAGATATATATATATATATATATATATATATATATAAAAGATTATAAATTTTCTAATGATATGATTTTGTCATTTTTTTCAAGTTTTTAAATTTTTTTATTTTTTTATTTTATTTTTTATATCTTTGTCTTCTTATATTTAATTTTTTTTTAACTTTTCTGCTTGGTATCTACTTTATTTTTTAAAATTTATTTTTTTATATGAAATTAACTGTATTTTTTGTCTTTATTTTTCAATTCATTAATTTTTTATCTTTTCCATATTTTACCATTTTCTATTTAACTTCAATTTTCTTTACATATTTCACAATTGTTTTAAAGTTTAACTTTTAATTTTCTTTAAAATATTTTGTATCTTTTAATACAACTCTATTATCCAAAGCAATAATCTTATTTTAATATTTTTTTTTTCTATTGTGATTACTATACCCTGTTTTAAAATTACATATTCAAAGACAAAATCATCTATCCTTTTTAGATTTTATGTATTTGTCTAATTCTTTAGGTTTATAAATTTCTAAAACTTTTATATTTCTTATTTTATGCCTTTATATATATATATATATATTAATGTTATACTATAAAATAATAGCAGATAAAAACTTATTAAATTTTAAATTAGTTTTTTTTAATCTGTTCAATGAGTGAAATATAAACTAATAATGAGTAATTTGAATAATTATGTACCCATTATTATTACTTTAAAATATTATGTTATATAATAAAATTATAATTTTTTTATTATATAAATATCTAATAATTTGATAAATACAATTATATACATGATAAAATTTATCAATTTATTTATATATACATATTTTTAATATTTAAAAATTTTAAATCAATAATTTATTAGATAATGAATGACAAATGATAATTTCACACTTGGGTGTGGAATATTCTAATTAGTTTATAATACAATCGTATGAATTGGACATAAATATTTAAATTTTATCGTAAATTAATAATTTTTTTATATATTTATTATTAAAATATATCATTTTAATAAATATCGATTTATATGTAAGATTACTATTTAATCTTGCCATAAAAATTAATTAAATTTTAAATAATTTAAAGAAGATAAAAAATAAAATGAAATAAACAAGATCAAATACTATTAAAGAATAAAATCTGAATTATATAAAACTAAAATATATATTTTTTTTCATTGAAAATTTTATTTTTTATACTAAAAGTTTTATTTTATCTATATATATAAAATAAAGGGGGAAAAAAAAAGAAAAAAGTTGGTGCTAGAAAAACACAATTAAAGAGTATTATCAAGTCTGTGCATCAACCTGGACAAGTCCTTAACCTAATAATTCCACGAAGGCCTTCCAAGAAAGAGGCTAAGTAGTGGTATCTTTCTATCTATAAGACCAAGAAGAGCATAGGTAACTATAGTAATGCTGAAAATATCCATATATGAATTGTGCAGTAAAAAATGCATTTAAGACTCAAAATAGCAATTCTTGCATAAAACTCAGCAAAAAAGAAATTTGACATCTTAAGATTAACATGTGCTATCCTGAAATAATGCCTCTAGAGCATTTTTTTGTGTAAATGAGTAGAGTTCAGCTGCATAAATTATTTGCATAAATGAGCAAAATATCAATTATTGCATAAAACTCAGCAAAAAAGAAATTTGACATCTTAAGATTAACATGTGTTATCCTGAAATAATGCCTCTAGAGCACATTTTTTGTGTAAATGAGTAGAGTTCAGCTGCATAAATTATTTTGTAGGAATAATTTATCAGAAAGCCAAAAAGTAGATTAGATTAAAGAATTGGACATACTCAGATGCAAACCAACATGCAAAATTATATGAGTGTATACACTGCGCATGCACCTCTTTTCTTAAGGAAAAACTAATAGTATTCAAAGTAAAACACTTATATCAGGAAATAAAAAGAATACCAGAGAAGGGATATAATTGGACCCTCCTCAGCATCAGTAAAAACATGAGTAATCAAAGCCAAAATTTTCACCAATCCACAAGATTTTACCTTTCGGTGTGTGTCACAGGGAAATAGAATTCCCCACTGTAGTTAACGAACTGACTGATAGTTGGAATATAAGTGTTCCTATTGACAAAAATAGAAACTAATTAGGGGAACATAATAAAAAGAGGTCTCTTCACAGAACCAAGATTTGAAGAAAAACAAAGAATTCCAAGGATGAACCAAGAAATAAAAGATTGAAGAAATTTAAGAGAATCAACTGCAGTACATAAGAGAATTGTAATCAAAATAACAGAAACGTGAACAGAGGAACATGCCTTAAAAATTGAGACTAGTTTGGTTAACAACAGCACATTATATCCAATAGAAACAAAAAGAATCAAAGATATCTCATGTCAATGTCAATTAATTTCCATAGTATTAGTTTCAGTAATACTTTACCTCATCAAATGCTTCAAATATGATAATACGTAGCTCGTGAATAATAATGTAGAAAATTGTTCTCCCTGTCCAATTGCTCTCCTCATCAATAGTTTTCTCTTTAGGATATCCTCCAATTTTATAGCTCCACTAAAGTTATGTAAGAACACTAGGCTGGAATCTGCCAAGAGTAACACAAAGAAGTTGAAGCTTTTTGTCAATGAAACCATGGTCTTAAGCTGAATATTAACACTTTTGCCCCTGAATATTAATATTAATATTGACACGCATCCAAGTGTTTGCACTCAATGGTTTTATTTTCATTATCGTTGATCTCCAAAGAACCAGCTTCTCATTACTTGAAGGATGATGTTGCTTAGCTTCAGGAGTATTTGATGGCTGGTCAGGAAGCTTGCTGGTGAGCGTAGTTCCAGTACTGCTATTTGTGTCCATCTGTTTAAGTTTTATAGATGATGATATTGAAATCCTTCTCCTTATGACTGGTCCAAGGCTCTAATTTGGAGCGTCCTCTTTTTCATTCAGGCTGCTCCTCATCTCTATTATGCTTTTTGGAAGGATGATTCTTCACTATGATCTCAGTTTCACTTCGTCCTTGATCAAGTCTGCCTTGGTAAGAAGCTATTGTAAAAGCTTCTGAAAGACAAGAAACCTGCCACTACCTAGAAGATAATAACCTTCCACTGGCAGTCAACTACCTAGAAGAAGAAGTTGCATTGGCTTCTCATATATCAATAGATGACACGGTCATGTAAATTCACAAGGGGATAAGATTTTTTTATGGGAGCACCAAGAATTCCTTTATCAATCCCTAACCTGAATGCATTCCTACAACACAAAAGCCAATAATACTAATCAGAACATTGAATCTCTAACTTACTCTTGATCCTTCGTATGACTGACCATTCTCCTCTTGTACAGTCATGATGGTCCTCGAAGGTTGTTGACAGTGAAGACAGATGATCTAGGGATAAGGATAGGAGGCGGAATGCTTTCTGGCATACTTAAAAAATGTGGTGGTATGAAATTCAGTATTTCTACTTCAAAATTTCCTGCCAATATAACCGAAGCAGAGGAGGGTAGTGCAGAGCAGCAAAAACCAATGAAGGAAGGGTTTAAGATGAAAAGGGCTTTCAAATTTTTGAAAACCTAACGAAAAAAATGTTTATATAAAGAGGGAGAAATAATATAGATGATAAACATAACTAACATTTGCAGAAAAAGAAAGAAGTCCAAGAACTAACCAAGAAATATCAGATTGAAGAAAAAAAAGTCAAAAAAGAGGGAGAATAAAGATAATGAAAGAACACCAACATTTGAAGAAGAAATAAAGATGTCCAAGAACAAACCAATATATAACAGATAGAAGAAAGTTAGGAGAATCAACTGCAGAGAATTGTGATAAAAATAAAAGAAAAATGAATAAAAGATGATGATGAAACAAAACAAAGATTTGAAGAAAAAGAAAGAATTCCAAGAAATAACAGATTGAAGAAATTCAGGAGAATCAAACTACAATACATGAGAGAATTGTGATCAAAATAACAGAAAATGAAGAAAGGAACCTGTCTTAAAAATTGAGACTAATTTGGTTAAAAACAGTACATTATACTCAGCAGGCAAAGCCATATTTCATTCATAATCACTCAAAAAAAAAAAAAAATTGATGAAACAGAATCAAGATTTGAAGAATAAGAAAGAATTCTAATAATTACAAGAATATTTAGAGACATGTTTGTTCACTTACCATTATTCACCAACCACGGAAGGAGAAGCAAAGAACTCCACAAGATGGAAAACACAAAATGAATAAGAAAAGCGCTTGCAAATCAATCAAGAATTGGAGTTAAAAGAAACAAAAATTAAAAGAGACAACAACAAATGAAGTGGAAATTAAACAAAAAAAAAAAAAAAAAAAAAAAAAAGAAAAGGGTCAGACATTAAAGAAAAAGTTTGCTTACCAGATGAGAAGATGCTTTATAGACTTCTGTTCCAAAGAATACAAACAAGAGATTCCCACATATTCAAAGAATCACCAAAAATTCTAGGTTTTTTCCTCTCAACATTTCCAGTATTCTTTTTTTCTCTAATATGTTAAATATAAGAAATGAAGAAATGTGGGCAATTTAGAAACCTAGAATCCAAAAAAGAAGTTTAAAAAAGAGGGAGAATGAAGTTGATGAAACAGAACCAAGACTTGAAGAAAAAAAAAAAGTCAGACCATTATCAAGTTTGACCATCAAACTGGAGAAGTCCTTAACCTAAATAATCCCACAAAGGTCATCCAAGAAAGAGGCTAAGTAGTGGTATCTCTCCATCTATACAAACAATAAGAGCAAAGATAACTACACTAATGCGAAAATATCCACAACTATAATTGTGCAGGAGAAAGTGCAATGAAATACTTGAGATCCTGAAGTTTAATGCATCAAAAATTCTTTCAAACACTCAAAATAGCAATTCTTGCATATAACTCGGGGAAAAGGAATTTGACAGCTAAATATTAACTTGTGCTCAATCCCAAAATATTGCCTCTAGAGCATTTATTTTGTGTAAATGAGTTCAGCTGCATAAATTATCTTGAAGGAATTATTTATCAGAAAGCAAAAAATGTTGATTAGATAAAAAACTGCACATACTCAAATGCAAGCCAAAATACAAATTATATGAGTCAAATGCACAAAAAGAGAGCCATGCAATGGATAAGATCTCAATATCAAACTCAGGCTAAAAAATGACTCTTATGAAAGCAATATTTGTCTGAGTGTATAATACATTGCACATGTACCTGTCACGCTCCTTTTTCAGGGAGGTAACACGACAACATTCCTTAGGTTTCTGTTGGATATGAATACTCTGTAGCACTGATTTCTACCCTAACTTATGCACAAATTGAAGAAGGAATAAAAGAATACTGAGGAGTATTATTGAATGAAGAATTACTTTTGTACAATTTGAATCTATCCGGTCTGCCCTATTTATAATGAAATACAGCCTAAAAATAGTAAAGTTGTTTCCTACATTTATGCTCCTAATCGGATCATGCTGACTGACCTGGTTTTCAGGGAATTAGTTTCCTTCTGTAGACCGAGTAATATTCAGAATTAAATAGCTAACAATCTCCCCCTTAATTCCGATTTTACTTACAAATTTCAGTGACCCCAATTTTAGTACGCAGCTCTTGAAATCTTACTCGACCAAGTGGTTTTGTCAAGATGTCGGAAAGCTGACTTTCGGTGTTGACATATTCAACGTTCATTCTTCCATCTTCCACACAATTCCTAATGAAGTGATATCGTATATCGATATGTTTACTTCGTCATGGAATACCGGGTTTTTGCATAACGATATTGCAGATTTGTTATCCACCTTGAGTACAAAATGTTTTGCTTCTTCTCCCCTTATGTCTCCTAGCAACCTTGCAAGCCAAATCCCTTGACAAGCTGCAGTGGTGGCAGCAATATACTCCGCTTCACAAGAGGATAGAGCTACTACCTTTTGTTTTTGTGATTGCCAACTAATTGGATTTTGTCCAAGAAAGAAGAGTGCTCCAGTTGTACTCTTGCGGTCATCTATGTCTCCACCTAAATCACTATCACTGTACCCATATAGTGTTGCCCGACCATCAGTTTTTCTTTGAAAGTGACATCCAAGTTTGATAGATCCTGCAATGTACCGTAATATATGTTTTAATGCAGCTAGGTGTTCCGTGTGTGGTTCCTCCATGAATCGACTTACGTATCCTACTGCATAGGTAATGTCCGGGCGTGTATGTGTCAAATAGCGAAGTCGACCAACTATACTCCGGTATATGGTTGCATCAACTGGTGGATTTGTGCTCTTTCGTTGCAATTTCAGCCGTGACTCCATTGGCGCAAGACATGGATTGCAATCGCTCATATCGGTAATTTCCAGTAGCTTTCGTGCATAGGCTTCTTGGTTTATATCAATTCCATTTGATCTCTGGTTGACTTCTATTCCAAGATAATAGGAAAGAAGGCCAAGATCACTCATCCGGAATAAATTGTGCATCTCCTTCTTAAAGTTGATTATGGTTGTCGTGGCTGAACCCGTGATTATTAAGTCATCTACGTATACACCAACAAGCAATCGAGTCATTTTGTTCCCTCTTCCATATACTGCATATTCTGATGGGCTCCGTTGAAAGCCAAGTTTAATGAGGCTTTCATCTAATTTAGAATTCCATGCTCTTGGGGCTTGGCGAAGTCCGTAAAGTGCCTTTATCAATTTTAGAACCTTATGTTCTTGACCTTTTCGAATGAAGCCGGGTGGTTGTGAAACATAGACTTCCTCTGTTAATTCTCCATTAAGGAAGGCGGTTTTCACATCCATGTGATGAACTTCCCAACCTTCGTATGCTGCGACTGCTAGTAACAATCTCACAGATTCCATCCGCGTAACAGGAGCATAGACTTCATCAAAATCAATCCCCCGACGTTGTACATACCCCCTTTCGCAACCAATCGTGCCTTGTGTCTCACAATAGCTCCTTGTTCATTCCTCTTTACCTTAAAAACCCATTTCAATCCAATAGGTTGTTGTCCAGTGGGGAGATCTGTCAATTTCCGGGTGTTATTCTCTTCAATTGACTTCATCTCTTCCATCATTTGCCTTCGCCGAAATTAGGCTCTCTGCGCTTGTGAGGAGTAGTTCTTCCGATTTTGAGGCTGTTTCTCGTGGCGGCAAATCAGGAATTGGTGCTTGATCCTAAGAGATTCTTGAGAGTGCGGAATCGAAGTGGAGCACCACAATGATCTGCATCAAGAATCTTCTCCGAGCTTGGTGGTGGTGAGACAAATTCAGTTGTCCGAGGATCTGGATTTGTTGGAATTTGTTCACCTTTGGCTGTAGTTGATTGTGTGCGTACAGGACTGTTCAATGCTTGGTGGAGTCACAGGTTGGGCGTCGTTGTCCCCTTCGACTGAAAATCTTTGTTCGATCCGATTTGATGTGTACCAATGTTCAGAAAAAATCGGATCTTCATGAGTCTTTTGTCCTTGTTTACCCTGAACAGTCCAGGCCCATTTAGCTGTTTCATCAAAGACAACATCTCGGGTTATATGTACCCGTTTACTCATGGGATCATATACCCGATATGCTTTGGATCCGGCCTCATATCCGACAAAAATCATTGGTATGCTTCGGTCTTCCAATTTTTTCAAGTAGGGCTTCACCACCTTTACATGTGCTACACAACCAAAATTCCTGAAAAAATGTACAGCTGGTTTCTTGTTGTTCCATACCTCATAAGGAGTCATTTTTTCAATGCTCCGCGTTGGCGCTCTGTTTAGAATAAAAACAGCAGTAGTTACTGCTTCCCCCCAAAAGATACCCGGGAGATCTTTTGCTTTCATCATGCTTCTTGCCATGCCTGCCACTGTTTGATTCCGGCGCTCTACAACCCCATTTTGCTGCGGAGAATAAGGAGCAGTCAGCTGCCTTTGGATGCCATGTTTGATGCAGTAATCCTCAAACTCCCGTGATGTGAATTCGCTACCTCGATCAGTCCGAAGCGTTTTTAGTTTCAGTCCAGATTCAACCTCAATCATCGTGTGAAGTCGTTTGAAAGCTGATATTGCTTGATCTTTGCTAGCAAGTAGACTGATCCACATAAATCTGCTCTTGTCATCCACTAGTAACAAGAAATATTTGTTTCCACTGGGAGTTGCCGGAGAAATTGGTCCACAAAGATCACCATGGACTAATTCAAGAACACTATCTGCACGACTTTTTGCTTGAGTAGGGAATGAGTTTCTTCGTTGTTTACCGGTGAGACATCCATCGCAAATCTGATCCACTTTATCAATCATCGGTAATCCTCGAACCATCTCATTTTGAGCCAATTTCCGTAACGCCTGAAAATTCGGATGACCGTACCTTGAATGCCACTTCCACGTCTCGTCTGAATTTCTGACGGAGTAACATGCTGGTCGGATTGTGTTTAGGTGGTGTTTGTACGGTCGATTTGCTGAGCATTTGACACGTACTAACAGCCTATGTTTCCGATCTCTTATTTGTAGTGTCCCTCCTTCAATTACCACCTGACAGCCATCTTCATCCAGTTGTCCCACGCCGATGATATTGGTTGTTAGCTGTGGAATGTAGAAAACATTTGTGAGTGTGAAAACTTCATTCGTCTTGCACTTGAATGCTACTGTACCACTGCCTTCAATATTTACCGTGGAGCCATCACCAAACTTCACTGTTCCAAGAGGATTCGGATTTAGCTTCGAGAAGACACTGTGCAGCCCAGTCATATGGCTAGTAGCTCCGGTGTCGAAGTACCACAAACTTGCATCTCTGTCCTCTTCACAATCAAGATGGGCGAGACTTGTGGCTTTGAACAGTTGCAAGGGTGTTCTTTTCGCCAAAGGTGAGTCCTGCAGAGATGGCGGCAGACTGGTGACCTGAGCTTGAGCCATGAGAAGTGTCGATTCCTCATTTTCGCCTTGAACAAGATGAGCTTGTTCAGTGCGTTTCTTGCTGCGACAATCCCTCTCCCAGTGACCTAGCTTACCACAGTAATAGCACTTGTCTTTCTTCACATTGCGATTCCCATTGTTGGCGCTGTCTTTCTCTGTCTTCCGGCGTGGCTGCCTTCTTCGCCTGTTGGTCGTTGGATTTGTCTCCTCACGTTGTCTTTCCTTCATTCGGGCTGTCCATTCTTCTTGAGTAAGCAATAGTCTTCCATTTCAGTCGGAAGCCGCTTCCGGAAACCGATCCTCTACCACACGTAATCTCCCTGTGACTTCTTCAATTGAAAGAGTTGATATGTCAAGCATTGTTTCAATTGAAAGAGCAATTTGGGCAAACCTTGGAGGTACTACCCGCAATAGTTTTTCAACTATCTTGTGTGGAGGTTCCGGATCCCCGAGAATACTCGGTTGATTTGCGAGACCAGTAAGTCGCATGACGAAATCATCTACTCTCTCGCTATCTCGAAAACCGATATTCTCGTACTCTTTTCGTAGTTGCTTGAGCTTTGGCCTTGCGAACTCGATCGATGCCAACACGCATCGTCTTAATCGTGTCCCAAGCCTCTTTCGCACTTTCTTTGACAGCAAGGGAAGCTATCATTTCTGGTGGGACAGCACGCAATATGGCCTCCAATGCCATTCGGTCCTCCTGCAGTTCAGCCTCTCCTGTCTCAACTGCATTCCAGAGACCTCGTGCTTGCAACATCACCTTCATCATGAGTGACCAGTCCCCATAGTTGGTGCTGACTGACCTGGTTTTCGGGGAATTAGTTTCCTTCTGTAGACTGAGTAATATTCAGAATTAAATAGCTAACAGTTTCCTCAAAGAATGTCAAGCCTCTTACATTCAATAACATAAAACTTCCAATAAAACCATTAAACTGTAACAAATCTCATAAAATTGTGTCTAAAACATTTAAAACTTATAATCACAAATACTCAAATCACTAACTATAAGTTTCCCTATACAATAGGAATTTATTCCAAATAAAAAGAAAATAACTTCAACTCTCTTATTCAAAAATCATCATCCCAACGACCATCATCCACAAATTCATAGTCTTCACTATCACCTGTAAGGGTGAGAGTCATAGGGGTGAATACAAACTACTCATTAGGTAGAACATTCCTTTCCTTAAAAACTATCTTTATAAAAAAATAACGTAAAAATAATAATAATATTTTTTCAAAACATTCTTATCAATAAACCAGTAAAGTACAAGAGAATAAATCTTTCAAATTGACGTCATCCAATGATAATGAAATACAATAAATCATTCAATTCCTTCTTCACTTTTCTTTGACTATTGGGAAATAGTTTGGATGTTTCGCTAATGGGTCTTTAACTGAATTCGGTTCCTAACTTTATACCCGTTAGGAGAGGGCCATTACTTTTCATTTGGGTGGCTTTTTGTCCATGCCAATGGAAAACATTTCTTTTAAGGTGGAACATGTTCCTCTCATTGCTAATTCATCAAGTTATCCCCAATAACATCAGAAAGTATAAAAAAATCAATTTTTACTACATAATAAACAAATAAAACTTTACTATTTAGTTTACTGATTAAATCATAATTCAAAATAAAACATTTTCAAGAGTCTCAAATAACAATATTTAAAACCCAGTATCTTAAGATTATGAAAATAATTCAAAAAAATAATATCTTTTATAATACTGGACTTAAAATAATTTAAAATACAAATTTCTAAAATAACATCAATAAATAAAAAAAATATAACAATAATTAAGTATTCCGGAAAATAGTACACTGCACTTGCTTACTTAAAAATAATATATAAATTATTTACATAACATTTAAAATCATTTATTTAAATTTCAATAAAAAGATAAATTCCTATATTTTAGATTTCTACACATTTAAAAAAATAACGTTACTTTCATATACTATACATATATATATATATTTTTAAAAAATATATACTCTTTTAAAACTTTATCTTTAATTAATAATAAAAGTATATAAAAATATATATAACTATACATATACATATTCATATACATCGTTTCCTTTTTTTTTAAAAAAAATAAAAACAGCAGAGTTCAATCTGCTACACTTAAAAATATATCAAAATATTAAATATATCTCTTCTTTAAAGATATATATAAAAAATGCATATACATACACGAAAATATTATATACATATCGTCGTCATAAAAATTTTGATCGGTTCTTAATTCCGATAACGATCCGTAATAAATCCATTATTCAGAAAACCTAATAAATCGATTCAAAACTCTAAATTTTCTAATAATAAAAAATTAATAGTCATACATATTCTTTAAAAAAAACATATTAAATATATATATATATATATATATATATTTCACGTTTACAAAAACTTTCAATTAACAGTAAATATCATTTAAAACATTTAAATTAATCAAATAACAATCTTTCTCATTCACTATTTCAATATTGTAAATCATTTCAATCATGCTTGAAAATTTCATTTACGATAATTAAAAGAAAAGGATAGTTCCACCTACCTTGATTGTGTAAACCAAAATATCTCAACTCAAATACTCTACTTCTAAATTCTCTGTCTCTTCAAACTCTACCAACAATCCATTTCACCGAGTTAAGAACTATAACTCTATCCTATCATCATAATAATAACATAAGACATAAAATCTTTTACCTTTTCCATCAAAGTCTGAATATCCAGAAAGCCCTAATTCCTCTCCTCTCTGGCGGCTCTCTGGTTCCGAAATGAAATGAACCCTATGTTAACGTGACAGACAGATATTAAATAGCCGCCTCTCTCTTCTTTTTTTTTTTTTTTTTAAAATTATTGAATAATTAATACTTAGTCCTCAAACTCTATAAATATCACACAAAGCCCCTTAAAATAAATTAGGGGTATTACAATACCTCTTTTCTTAAGGAAAAAATAATAGTATTCAAAGGAAAACACTTATATCAGGAAATAAAAAGAATACCAGAGATATAATTGGACCCTCCTCATAATCAGTAGTAACTTGAGTAATCAAAGCTAAATTTTTCACTAATTCACAAGCTTTTACCTTTTGGTGTGTCACGGGGACATAGCATTCCCACTGTAGTCAATGAAGTTATTGATAGTTGGAATATAAGTATTCCTGATGACAAAAATAGAAACTAATTAGTGGAACATAATAGAAAAAGAAGAGTTCGCTTCAAGATTTGGAGAAAAAGAAGGAATTCCAAGAAGTGAGACTAATTTGGTTAAAAATAGTAATACTTTAACCTCATCAAATGCTTCAAATATGATGATACTTAGTGCTAACAATTGTTCTTCCTGTCCAATAATTACATTCATCAATAGTTCTTTCTTTAGGATAGCCTCCAATTTTTATAGCTCCACTAAATCTCTGTAAGAACACCAGGCCAGAATGTGCCAGGAGTATCACAAAGAAGTTGAAGCTTTTTCTTAGTGAAACCATGTTCTTGAACTGAATATTAACACTTCTCCCACTGAATCTGAATATTGACGCGCATCTAAGTGTTTGTCCTCTATCGTGTTCTTTCCATTGTTGTTGATCTCCAAAGAACCAGCATCCTTCTCATTACTTGAAGGTTGATGTTGCTTAGCTTCAGGAGTATTTGATGGCTGGTCGGGAAGCTTGTTGGTGAGGGTAGATCCAGTAGTGCTATGTGTATCCATCTGTTTAAGCTTCATAAATGGTGATGTTAGGAATTTTAGCCATTGGCTTTTGTGTACTTTAAAATCAAAAGATGTCAGGAATTTTAGCCATAAGTCACTAATTAAACTAGTGGGAAATTGTGTTAGTGCCACACCAATTATAAGTCATGTGTGAAAATCAATACTAGGTCTAGTAATCACAGAATACGAAATAACAGTTCTACCTGGGTCGCATAGCAGGTTATACTTGACAGAAGAGGGAAATACAACCAGCTTTGTTTAGATAGTACAGTAATGGAGAGAACTTAAAGAGCACAAGAAGTAATTACACCACAATAAGATTACCAACCTAACTATTTGTTGCTCCCATCTTCGAACCCGGATGAAGTTCGACCATCTATCGGAGAAAAAAGAACGAACGGATCTTGTAGGATTCCCCAGAAATTCTTCGATTTCTTCCGGAAGCAGATGATCTCACGTTCCGTGAATAGCCGGGACATTGAGGAATTGCCAGAAAGGCATTTCGGGAATCGGTCCGATTCTATCTCTGTTCGTTCCGTTTGAAGAAAGGAAGGATCCCAAAGAATCGATCTTTCTTTTAGTTGTTGAATCTCTCTTTGATTGACCAATGTGTGATATTCCGAATCCTCATTACTAATGTTATCAACAGTTTTGCGGAAGCATCAACATAGTTACCTACCCGAGAGCTTTTGTCCTTCCCTTACGGTGAAAACATTGGCTTCTCCTGTCCTGTAACTACCCTCTAGTAAAAGAATTGGGCCTCAAAATAATTAAATGGTAATCCAAGGCACTCTGCGTATTATTGGTTAGATTCCTAATCAAGATAACTCCGATCTTTTATTTTTTTATACAACTTAGTGTTGGTATATTTTTTTTGTAAATTCTAACACCATATCTTCAAGCATGGTAGGTATCGGGATTCTAGATGTAGTTGATATCACACAGCCTATAACCCTATTTTTTAGATTCTTCTCATGAAAGTTTCCTCAAACAGAAAAGCCTTGCGGGCATGCCAAGCTTGCTCTTAAGTAGGTAGAATTCTGAATTTAGGAAGATCTAGAGACAATATTGACAATTCACAATGTAAACTATGACTATGGCATAATTACAAGCAGAATGCACGAAAAATGATGGTCATATCAATCAATAGATGACACACGGTCAGGTAATATAAGGGGATAAGATTTTTTTATGGGAGTAGCAAGAAATCCCTTATCAATTCCTAACCTGAATGTTTTATTACAACACAAAAGCCAATAATAGTAATCAGAACATTAAATCTCCAACTTACTCTTGATCCTTCATATAACTAATTATTCTCCTCTTGTACAGTCATGGTGGTTGTCGGAGGTTGTTGATAGCTGAAGATCCCGATCTAGGGATTAAGGATAGGAAGTGGACAGCTTTCCGGCATACTTCAAAAACATGGTGGTATGAAATTCAACATTTCTACTTCAAAATTTACTACTAATATAACGGAAGCTTAAGGTGGGCAGCGCAAAGAGTCAAAAACCCGTGAAGGAATGGTTTAAGATGTAAAGGGTTTTCATATTGTTGAAAACCAGACCAAAAAAAGTTTAAAAAGAGTGAGAAATAATAAAGATGATAAATACAACCAACATTCGAAGAAAAAGAAAGAAGTCGAAGAACTAACCAAGATATAACAGATTGAAGAAAAAATATTTTAAAAAGAGGGAGAATAAAGATGATGAAACAACACCAACATTTGATGAAGAGAAAAAGAAGTCCAAGAACAAACCAAGATATAACAGATTGAAGAAAGTTAGATCTCAATATGAAGCTCAAGCTCAAAAATGACTCAATATTTGTCTAAGTGTATCCACTGTGCATGCACTTATTTTCTTAAGGAAAAATAATAATACTCAAAGGAAAACACTTATATCGGGAACTTTAAAGAATACCAGAGATATAATTGGAAAGTGACTGATAGTTGGAATACAAGTGTTCCCGGTGACAAAAATAGAAACAAATTAGTGAAACATAATAAAAAGAGGTCTCTTCACAAAATCAAGATTTGAAGAAAGAGAAAGAATTCCAAGAACTAACCAAGAAATAACAAATTAAAGAAATTTAAGAGAATCAACTACAGCACATAAGAGAACTGAGACTAGTTTGGTTAAAAACAATACATTATATTCAATAGAAACATGAAAATAATCAAAGAGATCTCATGTCAATGTCAATTACATTCCATAGGATTAGTTTCAGTAATAATTTACCTCATCAAATGCTTCAAATAATAGTGCGACAGATGATTTCCCGCAATCGCTCTCTCTTCATCAATAGTTTTTTCTTTAGGATATCCTCCAATTTTTCTAGCTCCACTAAACTGCTGTAAGAACACCAGGCTGGCATGTGCCAGTAGTAGCACAAAGAAGTTGAAGGATTTTTTCATTGAAACCATGTTCTCGAGCTGAATATTAATACTTCTTCCCCTGAATATTAATATAGTTAAATGGAAAACTATAAACAGTCTTGCAAAAGCATCAATATAGTTACCATTGAGTAATCCAAGGAACTCTGCATATTATTGGTTAGATTCCTAATCAAATTAACTTTTGATATTTTATTTTCCATACAGCTTAGTGTGGGTGTAATTTTTAACAAAATGAAGCTTTTGCTATGAAATAATTGTAAATTCTAACACCAAACATGGTAGGGATCAGGAGGATTCTAGATGTAGTTGATGTCACACAGCCTCTAACCTTATGTTTAGATTCTTCTCATGAAAATTTTTTAAAACATAAGAGCATTGCTGGCATGCCAAGCTTGCCCTTAAGTAGGTTAAATTCTGAATTTAGGAAGATCCGGAGATAATTTTGACAATTGACAATTTAAATAATGACTATGGAATAGCTACTATCGGAATGCATGGAAAAAGATGGTCATATATCAATCAATAGATGACATGGTCATGTAATAATATTTTTTATGGGAGCAACAAGAAATCCCTTATCAATCCCTAACCTAAATGCATTATTACAACACAAAAGCTAATAATAGTATCGGAACATTGAATCTCCAACTTAATCTTGATCCTTCGTATGATTGACTATTCTCCTCTTGTACATTCATGGTAGTTGATGGGGGTTATTGACAACTAAAGACAGGATGATGTAGGGATAAGGATAGGAGGCAAACTGCTTTCTAGCATACTTAAAAAACATGGTGGTATGAAGTTCAGTGTTTCTATTACAAACTTTACTACTAATATAACGGAAGCATGAGGAGGGCAGCGTAGAGAGGCAAAAACCAGTGAAGGAAGGGCTTCAGATAAAAAGGGATTTCAAATTTTTGAAAACCCAAAGGAAAAAAAATTCTACAAAAAGTGGGAGAAAATAATAAAGATGATAAACAAAACAAACGTTTGAAGAAAAAGAAAGAAGTCCAAGAACTAAACCAAGAAATAACAGATTTGAAGTAAAGAAAAAAGTAAAAAGATGGAGAATAAAGATGATGAAACAACACCAACATTTGAAGAAGTAAGAAAGAATTCCAAGAACGAACCAAGATATTGTTGGGAATTTAGCACAGCGGATAGAAGTGTGGAGGCAAATAAACAAATAAAATGAGCAAATGATAAAGGAGACACCAGAAATTTAACGTGGTTCACCCTTCAATATGGGCTACGTCCACGGGACAAACTCCGAATAAATCTTCCACTAATAAAATATTAGTAGGCTTACAAGTGAGAGACTTCTCTAGAAACTTTCTAGAGGTGATCCCCAAAAATGAGATAAACCCAAAATAGTAGTACTATAGTGTATCATAAAACACTATCTATAAAACCTCACTATTTTGTCACTCCACAACTATTTCTCTCACAACCAACCAAAAATCTTTCTAAGAAAGGAGAAAGAAGAATGAGATTTTTGGTTTTGATTTGGGATAGAATGAAGAGCCGAGAGGCTCTCTATTTATAACCCCCAAAAGTTTTTTTTTTTTTTTTTTTTTTTATTATATATATATATATATATATATATATATATATGTTAGTGGTAGAAGGTAGGTTGGCCACCATTGTTGATTTTCAACAAAGTTAGGCATAGTTAGGCGGGATCTAACAATTCTCCCCCTCCCGCCTACATGGAGGACATCACCATTCCGGCTGCTTGTCGACAGTATTCGAATTTTCCTCTTGGAAGAGTCTTTGTCAGCATATCCGATCCATTTTCTTCGGTATGGATCTTCTTTAACTCTAAAAGCTTCTTCTCCAATGTATCTCCGATCCAGTGATATCTCACGTCAATATGCTTTGATCCGGAATGAAAGGAGGAATTCTTACCAAGGTGAATTGCACTTTGACTGTCACAAAATAACTCGTATTTTGTTTGGTGGAAACCAAGTTCTCCTAAGAACTTCTTCATCCATAGCAACTCTTTACACGCTTCAGTTGCCGCGATAAATTCTGTGTTGTTGATAGAGCAACACATTTTTGCGGCCTTGACCGCCATGATACACCCCCGCAAATGAAACCAGGTATCCTGATGTAGACTTTCTGGAGTCAGTATCTCCAGCCATATCAGCATCTGTGTATCCCACCAACACAGGTTTTTCATCTCCGAATTTCAAACACAAATCGGAGGTTCCACGAAGATACCTGAAAATCCATTTTACTGCAGCCCAATGTTCCTTACCAGGATTTGATAGAAACCTGCTCACAACTCCCACTGAGTGAGCAATATCCGGACGCGTACATACCATAGCATACATCAAACTTCCAACTGCTGAAGCATATGGAACTCTATCCATCTCCTCCTTCTCTTCTTCTGTAGAAGGGCACTGCTTAGTACTTAATCTAAAATGATTAGCTAGGGGACAACTAACCGTTTTAGCCTTATCCATGTTGAATCTTTGAAGTACTTTCTCGATGTACTTCTCTTGTGACAGCCATAAATTCTTGGTGCTTCGTCTCTGGATATCTTCATACCAAGAATTTGCTTTGCGGGCCCCAAGTCTTTCATAGCAAAAGATTTGCTCGGTTGCTTCTTCAGGGTGTCAATCCTGGAAATATTCTGGCCAACAATCAACATGTCATCTACATAGAGTAATAATATAATGAAGTCATCATCATCAAATTTTTGCACAAATACACAAGTGGTCCGAACTAGTCTTCGAGTAGCCTTGCTCTCCCATAACAGACTCAAATTTCTTGTACCACTGTCTTGGCGCTTGTTTCAGGCCGTATAAACTCTTCTTGAGTTTACACACATAGTTCTCTTTCCCCTTTTGTGCAAAACCTTCCGGTTGTTCCATATATATCTCTTCCTCCAAGTCACCATGAAGGAAAGCGGTCTTCACATCCATTTGTTCGACTTCCAAGTCAAGACTTGCTGCCAACCCCAAAGCACTGTGCGAATGGATGTCATCTTCACCACCGGTGAGAAAATCTCATCAAAATCAATCCCTTTCCTTTGATGGAATCCCTTGACAACTAACCCGGCTTTGAATCGTGGTTGATGATTGTGTTCTTCATGCTTCAGCTTGAACACCCATTTGTTCTTCAAAGCTCTTTTACCCTTTGGTAACTTCACCAACTCAAATGTTTGATTCTCATGCAATGATTTCATCTCATCTTGCATGGCTTCAATCCAATTTTCCTTATGTTCATGATGCATGACTTCTTCAAAACTTTCTGGTTCTCCCCGCCGGTTAATAACACATACCGATCTTCGGGGATATCTAGTAGAGCGTTGTCCGACTCTAATAGATCTTCCGAGATTTTGAGAACCATCTGGAGCTAGCGGTTGATCATGAACTTCATCTTCAGAAATTTCTGGAGCATTCCCAATTTCTGGTTGATCATCATCTCCAACTTGCCTTTGCATTGTTGTTGGAGGAGTACTCTGCAAGTTTATTGTAATACCATCGGAGTCGACAGCATTCTTCTGCACTTTCTCAATATTCTCGATGGTTTCATCTTCAACAAAGACAGCATCTCGGCTTCCGACAAGCCTCTTCCGAATTGGATCATAGAATCTATAGCCAAATTGATCTTGACCATAGCCAATAAACACACATTGTCGTGTCTTGACATCAAGTTTGGACCTCTCATCTCTTGGAATGTGCACAAAAGCTTTGCACCCAAATACCCGCAGATGATCATAGGAAACATCTTTTCCCGACCATACACTTTCTGGTGTATCAAACTGTAGAGGGACACATGGTGAGCGATTTAGCAAGTGCACAGCTGCTAGAATAGCTTCACCCCAAAACACCTTTGACAACTTTGCATGTGAGAGTAAGCACCTTACTCTTTCCATCAAAGTTCTGTTCATCCTCTCGGCTAAACCATTCAACTGCGGAGTCTTCGAGGTGTTGTTCGATGTCGAATACCATTTGCTTTACAATAAGCATCAAATGGTCCAATATATTCTCCACCATTGTCCGACCGGATGCACCACGTTTCTTTCCGGTTTGTCTTTCGACCATGGTTAGGAATTGTTTGAATACATCTAACACTTGGTCTTTTGATTTCAAAGAAATATACCCACGTCTTTCGAGAATGGTCATCAATGAAAGTCACAAAATATTGAGCACCACCAAGTGACTTTGACATTGGCCCACACAAATCCGAGTGTATCGGATCCAATACATTCTTCATTCCGGAAGGAGGGGAACGTTTAAAGGAAACTCGTTTTTGCTTACCCGCCAAACAATCTTCACGGTTCTTCGGTGAACTTGATCCAATCCAGTATCATATTTTTCCTGGCTAGACATGTCATACTTTTCTCGCTCATATGACCTAGCCGCTTATGCCATAACTCAATTGTACTATCATTCTCCACAGCATTCACAAAGCATCCCGGGAGAGCTTCGCCTGCATCGTGTACAATTTTGAGTTTTTCGTTCCTCGGGCCACCACCAACGAACCTTTGGTGAGTTTCCATTGGCTATTGATGAAGGTGTTGCGGAAGCCTTCATCATCCAGCTTGCCCGTGGAGATTAGATTCAGGCGCATATCTGGAACATGCCCGACATCTTTTAAGGTCAATCTCATACCATTATCTGTCTCCAGACAGATATCTCCAATGCCTGCAACTTCCGAGACTTTATCATTTCCCATCTTTACAACACCAAAATTTCCGGGTGTGTAAGATGAGAAGAACTCCTTCCTCGACGTCACATGAGTGGTAGCAAAGATCATGACCCACCCAATCGGTCTCATGAGTTGTAAGACTAATGGTCTCTTGATCGTCGTAAACTATGTTGAATTCTTCGGCAACGTTGGCTTCTTCATCATCATTGCTCCTCTGTTCTTTACCTTTGTTCTGCTGTTCTTGTTTTAATTTCCGGCAGAACCTTTTGATATGCCCCTTTTTCTTGCAATGATGGCATTCTATGTTTGAATATTTGTTTGACTTTCCTCGACTCTTATCTCTTGGTCTTTGATTACGGAACTGGTTCCTCCCTCTGGTCTCTGCAACGAGAACATCTTGTTGCGATGTGGAGCATCCTTGTGTTCTCCGCCTCATCTCTTCGTTCAATACCCCACTCTTCACAAACTCCATACTTAATACCCCGTTTGGTGCAGAGTTTGTGATTGAAATCCTCAAAGTCTCCCAAGACTGGGCAGGTGAGTGTAATACAATAAGAGCGAGTAGCTCATCATCAAACTTTAGTCCCATACCTGTCAACCGATGCACAATACCTTGAAGTTCGTTTAAATGATCTCGCCATGGATATTCCTTCTCGGTATTTTAACTTGATCGACTTTGTTAGATAAAATAATTTGTTGTTGCCGGTTTTAGAAGAATATAAATCTTCTAACTTTCTCCACATGGTTCGAGCATGAGTCTCGTCACAAATATGATTATAAACATTTTCATCGACAAATTGTCGGATAAAACCACATACTTGTTCATGCTCGAATGCCCACTCCTCGTCGGTCTTGCCATCGGGTTTGGTGTTAGCAAACACCGGTAGATGCATTTTCATGATGAATAGGAGATCCTTCATTTTGTTTCTCCAGATGTGGTAATTTGTACCACTCAAACTAATCATCTTGCTCGTCCTTGCCTCCATCTTTCTTGATAACAAATAACCACAAGGTAAACTTTTCTCGATGTGGAGGTTCACCTTTAAGCCGCAACCACAGAGCATACTCGAAAATACCAATAGGCTCGATACCAGCTTGTTGGGAATTTAGCACAAGGGATAGAAGTGTGGAGGCAAATAAACAAATAAAATGAGCAAATGATAAAGGAGACACCGTAAAATTTAACGTGGTTCACCCTTCAATATGGGCTACGTCCACGGGACAAACTCCGAATAAATCTTCCACTAATAAAATATTAGTAGGCTTACAAGTGAGAGACTTCTCTAGAAACTTTCTAGAGGTGATCCCCAAAAATGAGATAAACCCAAAATAGTAGTACTATAGTGTATCATAAAACACTATCTATAAAACCTCACTATTTTGTCACTCCACAACTATTTCTCTCACAACCAACCAAAAATCTTTCTAAGAAAGGAGAAAGAAGAATGAGATTTTTGGTTTTGATTTGGGATAGAATGAAGAGCCGAGAGGCTCTCTATTTATAACCCCCAAAAGTTTTTTTTTTTTTTTTTTATAATGTTTATATATACATACATATACATATATATATATATGTTAGTGGTAGAAGGTAGGTTGGCCACCATTGTTGATTTTCAACAAAGTTAGGCATAGTTAGGCGGGATCTAAAAGATATTGTGATCAAGATCTTGAAACACAAAAGGATTTGAAGATCAAGAGGGAGAATAAAGATAATGAAACAGAATCAAGATTTGAAGAATAAGAAAGAATTCCAAGAATTGCAAAAATATTTAGAGAGAGATCTCTTCATTTACCATTATTCACCAACCAAGAAAGGAGATGCAAAGAACTCCACAGCCTGGAAAACACAAAATGAGTAAGAAAAGCGCCCGCAAATCAAGAATTGGAGACAAAAGTTAAAAGAGATAACAAACAACAAAGGAAGGGCAAATTAAACAAAAAAAAAAATTGTCGGATTAAAGAAAAACGATTGTCTGCCAGATGAGAAGATGCTTCATAGACTTCCGTTCCAAAGAATACAAACCAGAGATTCCCACATATTCAAAGAATCACCAACAAATTCTAGTCTTATTCCTCTCAACATTTCCCGCATTCTTTTTTTTTTCTCTAATCTGTGAAATATAAAGATATCAAAAAATGAAGCAATTTAGAAACCTAGAATCTAAAAAAGAAGTTTAAAACGAGGGAGAATGAAGATGATGAAAGTGAAATTACTAAGACTTGAAGAAAAAGAAAGAATTGCAAGAAATAAAAATGAATCCAAGTCTATTTATAACGTGATGATGCAACTCTTACAACGGTCTTTTCTTTTTCTTTTTTGTTGTAAGTAGCAGTCTTTAGTTTTTCTCTTGCCTAATTTGTTTCTTTCTTCTTTTTTTTTTTTTTTTTTTTTTAATCAAAATATAGATTAAGGTTTCAATATATAATATATTTTCAATTTGGTTATTAAATTGTTAAAAATTTAAATTTAATATTTTATTATTTTAAATAACGGTTATAAGTTTTTGCCTAAAAAATAGTTTTTCCTTTTTTTTGGTAAGTACTTAAAAGAAAAATTTACAAACTTAATTATAAATATATATTATATTTCACCCACCTCTGATTTTGTGAATTTTGTGGATTGACAAATATACGTGATTTTTATGGAATATGAAAAATTAACATTTTTCAAATACTTCGGATTTTGTGATTTTTTTGTGCGTTTCTTTTTGTATCAAGGAATATATATACAGATATTGTTAAATCTTTAAGCAATTTTAGTTATAATCATACGAATCTAGAGCCTTCTTGTGATTATTGTGTGATCTGTGGAGATGCGAAACCCTTGAAATCAATTTTAGTTTTAATCACAACTACTCTGAAGATTGTTTTCAAGTCAATGTTGCGGGTAAAATTCAAGAAAATGCTTCACCAGGGAAAGAGTGCCCAGAAACAGAATGTGAAATGAAGTTGTCATCTCATTTCTTGTGCAAATACGTCCCTGAAGAAGTGTACGAGAGAAAGCAGTTGGCGTATCTTGACTCTCGAGAGCATAAATTGAAGATAAGAGCATAAATTGGCGTATCTCGACTCTCAAGGTTTTTAATTTGCATCCCCTCAGACAATCAAATGCCCCCTACTGACTCTTTTAAGTTTCTTGATGGTAAGAGGTTTTTCTTGATTAGGGCTTGCATAAATTGCTGGTCGGTCATATGCTTTCAAAATATTTCAAGTAGTGGTAACTCATTTGAAATATTGTGAAAGTTGAGTTCTACTGTTTTAGAATTTTGCACGTTTTTCTCTTTCTTAGTCGTTTTTGAGTTCACTCACTTCACTACTTTTTGATATGTTTGTGAAAACAACCATTTAGTTAATCATTGATGTCATTTTTGTGTTTGATCATGAAGGTATATTTGGAACTTTTCAAATGGAGAAAAGTTGGCTGAGGCTCTTCACTCAATGGTAAGAGAAGAGTTCGTTGTAATGACGTCTTATTTGGAATTTTAAGCATGAATTTCGGTACCTTGTATGTCAAAATTTATGTTCTATAAAATTAGGCTTGTTCTTTCAGGGAATTCCGTACGTGATATATTAGAAGAACACATTTTCCTCCTTTGCTACTTGCCATTTTCGTCATGAATTATTTTTGGTGGTCAAAGGTATAATATTCACTGGAATTCTCTTTTTATTTCACTATGTTTATCTAGGATGTTTAAATTAGTGTTTCAATTTTTCTACCTGTATGTGTTAAGAAAAAAAGAAAAACAAAACTGGGATGTGAATTTCTGAGTGCTTTCTCTTTTTTAGTGTGTCAACACTCTACTTAATTGATGTGGCATGTGAAGTGGGTATTTATTCTCTTTTTTATGGGCCTTTTCTAGTTGTCTCTTTTCATGATTTTGTCCTCCAAAGTTTTGAAGATTGCTGTGATTTCTTTAGGCCTAGGATGCCAATATTACCTTGATATAACTTTACTTGAAAAGTTATTAAATTTTAATTAACTTATATGCATTTATGGTAATGGGTAATAAACCACTAAATGCGAGTTGTTTATGGCCATTTAGGTAAATAAGTTAATTGCTTCAATATTGTTTCTATCCTGTAAGTGTACTTCGCTTTGATTTTGTGCATTTATGAAGCATTTACTTGATTATATGACACCAATGCGTTTTTTGACTAATGGGCTTTTAAACGCATTTCGTGCCTACCCGTCTTTGACCACTTTTTTTCCCCCTTATTTTTCCTTTTGAAGAGGGATTGGTTATTATATTTGAAATGTTTTATGCAAGTGATTTTTGCCCTTATTGTGTAGCGTTTGTTGGAATAGGTGATCAGTTCAATCACAAAATGATGGACTTGCTTTTAATGTTTTTCCTTTTACAGGTACAAGAGATTGGGATGACACTGTGAACTCAGAGCTAGATGATATTGTAAAAGATATGATTCATGCATAAAAGATAAAAAAAAAAAAAAAAAGAAAGAAATTCCAGCTAACATTAGACTTTATCCATTCAAAAAAATCTTTATTCTATTCTAACATAATGAATATGCTGGACGGAAGGATTTGAACCTTCGAATGTCGGGACCAAAACCTGTTGCCTTACTACTTGGTCACACCCCATTTCGATTTCTATTTGATACTATTAAAGTAGTATTTTCGATACTACTAAAGTATAATTAATTAGTGTATGAAAACAGAACTTGACATGTATCTTATTTTTTATGAATTTCAGCTCACCCTGTCATACATGTGTTGTTCTCCCTGATAAAAGCCACAAGGTAAGTGGCAAGCTAGGTCCTGATCTTATTGGAGAGCCCAAAAAATTGATGTTCCTCCGCCTGAGGCAACACTTATGATGAAGAAGAAAGTGCTTTGGTTATCTTCCTGCAATAAAAATATATGACGATCATGCAATATGTGATTCCTTATTTTTAGTGAAGCACGCCCTTTGGTAATGGAAAAAGGCTTTCTTTAGAAGTTGTGTTTCTCATTTAGAGATAAAATGGCTTATGCTAACATTGAGTATTTGCTCACAAATTAATTTTTCTCCTTAGGGAACCCTAGAGGATGGTCAAAATGCCTTGTTAAGCATTGAAGTAAGTTCATTTTCACTATGAGTCTCATAATGAACACTTTCAACATTATTAGCCTTAATATGTTATTAGGAGCTTCTTAGCCACTTTTTATTGTACATATGAAACCTTGATTGATTTACATCATTTTGTTTGTTTAGGTTATTGAAGATGGCACTTATTGCAAGGCGTGCAAGTTCATGTTTAGCACCTCCTTTCATCATTACCTTGCTTGCCACAGTATGATCACATTTTTTTTGGGTAATATTGGGTAATTCAGAATTTTCAGACGATATGATGGTGTTCATGGCTCATGAAGCTTTATGAATTTTGGAATTAGGGTAATTCAATTCAATGTGCCTCCATTGTCTATTCCATTTATTGCCCCTGCCATGAGGAAAATGCTTAGGCAGGGACTGACTTGGTAGAAACATCATCAAAGTTTTTAATCTCCTTCATGGTGGTAGGTGTTGGTGTAGGTATAGATGAATGGGAATCTTGTTGCTAAGTCTTTTCGCATAAATATAATAATATAATGCAATGCAGGTGCTGCACTGTCACTTGGTGTCGGTGTTGTCTTTGGCTGGACATTTGGACATGAAATTGGAAACCACTATCTGCAGTTGTATCGTTTGGACACTCTCACTGTTCAGACTAAATTTATGGAATGGTGGCAGAACAAAGTGGAAGGACGATCTTAACTTTGGTTTTTTGCAAATAAACCAACCATTCAATTTCCTGTCAGCAATGAGAATAATAAGTTAGTAGCCCATCCTTACTCTTTTCATGGTAAATTCTGCTCGTAGGAACCCAAAAAAAAGAAAAAAAAGAAGAAAAGAAATCATCATCTTTGGTGTAACCTAAACGGTTAAACAGGGATTTTTGAGACTAAATGAACATGGATGGATGGACATTGGATAGTTACTTTTCAAGGTTTATGGTGGCTTGGTTTACTACTCTTATTTACTTTTGGTCTATCTTGCATAGTTAATTATTATGATTATTATTGATTGTTTTAGTCCACAAACTATTTTTTATTAGCCAATTTAATTCTTTTTTCCACAAACTATTTTAGGATTTCGAATGTTTTTAGTTTAGAACAAAAACAGTTTAAAAAAAAAAAGTTTTCTTAATATAAGAATTTTTTTGCTACTAAACCTTTCTGAGATGAAGCCTTAATACAAACATATAAGGTGGTATTTTGGTGAAAGCTAAGCTTTTGCCATTGTCGAATGACCAAAAGTTTTATGCTTCACTATTATTTTCAAAAGGGCAAATTGATATCTAAAAAACAACTCCTAATTCCATAGTCCCCTGATTCTATTGACCAAAATATGCACCAATTCCATCATCAGTTTAGGGAGTTTTCTCTCAAGAAGAATTTTAGGCTCTGCATCAAATTGATTAAACTTAATGTATATATGATGAACCATTCCACCAAATAGTAATTGTGAGGAACCAAAAACACCAATTTGCGCTAAATAATTTGATTAATTTTCAAACCATTTTAATTGATTACCTATCAGAAATTATTCCACCCACTCCAATCTTTTGCTTTCCGTCCTTTTCCTCCATCCCAAAATTTGATCTCTTCCATCTTCCAATCTCTAATCCAAACATCAAGAGTATAAAAAGATAGATTCCTCTCCACACAATAAGTACACCGTAGAAAATGCACCATTGATATATACAAGTGTTTCAATAGCTAAATTACATGAATAGTTTAGTACAAAAAGGTCAGCACTATTAGTCTGGCGTAATTTTTCTGCTGTAAGCCATAAAATTGCAGAAAGTCTCTTTGTCGACAATTAAGCAAAATCTTCTAAAGCAAAAATTATATCAAAATAAAGAGTGTTGCAAGCATATCTAATGGCAATAGTGATTTCATGATTCCCAGGCCTCTTACAGACATTAGATGCTTCTATTCAGCTTTTTTCCAACCTTGTCTTGCCTACTATTCTTTGCACATTACAAAAAGGTAGGTTATATCAATTGCTGATGAGTATCGGCTGCTTGCTGAGCAAGCTCCACCACCATAACCTCATCAAAGAATTTGTTAATGCTCACATCTTCACTCATTCCCTGGAAAACAACACAAAAATGATATTTGATTCCTTGTCCATTAATTACTAGGAAGAATAGATAAGCAGAGGTCATACCTTTCTACGTTGTGTCTTGACCATGAACTCACGAGCCAAGTGCTGGATTGGAGCAGGTTCTAGTGGTCCTATGTCCTTGTCCAGAGGATCTACAGGAACGATAGCCCAATGGTCAAACACAGAGACAAAATGCCTGCCCTTGAGTGTGATACCTCAAATCCGTCTCAAAGCCAAATGACTCAATAACAGGTAAAAATGCCTAAATTTCAGACACAATAGGCTAAAAGTTAAATCAACTCTTAAACAACAATAAGAGAAAATATATGCAGCAGAAATCCTTGTTTTCTCATTCCACCAAATTATCAGCTGAAATATGAAACATATCATGTCTAATAGTTCAGAAAATCAAACCTTGACTATATAGGCTGGAGTCCCAAGTTGAGGAACATCTGCAGTAACATGTCCACGCCGGCGTGACAAAACTGTATATATGGCAGAGACACAGTCTATTGGTATTTGTATCTGCCATAGTAAGACCAAAATAAGTTAGTTAACCACATCATCAACTACTTCCTATAGAAATACCATTCCTCGACCAAATAACATCAGCAACAAGAGGAAAAGGATGAGAATTGCTCCAAATCCTCCTTTTGAAGGGTACAAAAGATTGTAGTCACCAACTGATAAGGCTCAGTGAAAATAAGGCAACTTCAAGAATTTGTTCCTATTTTAGAAATTTTCAAACATAATAAGATTAAGCAAATAAAAGCAGAATAAGCAACACGGCGAGCTGTTGGAATGATCTGACCAGTTCCACGATGCAAAGGCTCAGGGGCAATCTTTGCATCAACAATTTTGAACTTAACATTTCTGATAGACTCATCACAGAGGGGTCCTTCACAAGCTCCCCACTGAAACCTATCCAGCATAGGTCAATCAATTGTGGTTAACAACTGAAAATGAATTAGAAAAAGGAATACAGAATAAGGTCACCTTTGCACAATGGAGTCTTTCACAGCATTCAGCAAGCCCTTGTCAACTTCACTTGAAAGTGTATCATCTAACAAAATGTTAGGGCCCTGCGATTTATCAAATGAATTAGAACACAAGTATTGAAATCAATGATTGAGCAAAAGCACTGATGAAATTTTGCAACAGATTTAAAAGAAAGAACTAGGGAATAATTATGGTTAGAAATATGAAAATACACATCCACATCACCTGTTTATCAGGTCCAAATGCCCAAACAGACCGTGCAGCATGAAGATCCCAGTCATATTTTGATTGGAAGAAGTTCCAAGTTTTTTACGAGGCCAATCAATGCTTACAACACCATTCTCAATGTCTTCAGCAAGTCCTCTCTCCAGTGGCTCCGCTATCTAGAGGGAGAAATACTTCGATTAGGTGTATTTAAGCTCAAGGATTCAAATAAAATTAACCAGACCAATCACTCACCATTGTAATTTTATTTTTCTTGTTCGGTGTCTCTGCAAAACATTTCACTGAAGATGACTCACAGAAGGAGACTACTGGATCTGCCACCTGTATCCAGAAGTAGACTAATAAAATGCATGATAAGTGAGAAAAAATTTTCAACTTTAAAGCAGATAAAGACAACTGAACAAGCATCTAAGAGAACTGAAAATCGAGAGTGAGAATCTAAAATCACCTTCACTTCTACTTCCGAGTAAAGCTCCCTAAGGTCCTTCATTATGGAATCCAGGTAGAGTTCCCCAGTACCTAAGATTGTGTGCTCTCCTGACTCTTCCACCTTAGTGATTGTAAGAGGGTAGCTCTTGCTAATTTTTCGAAGACCCTCCACCATCTTTGGCAACTCGCTTGGATTTAAGGGTCAGTTGCTGTTTTTACCACAGGAAGAGTATTGAATTAAAGAGGATGGAAAATATAGACATCCTCATCATAATCTTGATTACAGAGCGTGGCAATCTTCATAATTGAAGCATCTACACCTTCAATTAGCACCCAAGCACCAGGAGGAGCCTCACTTATGGGAATCCTGTACCGAGCTTGATAAACCCATAGTTTTTTTACTTCTTTTACAGTCATGTCCTCTTCATCATCTGGAGAATAACCTTCTCCTAGAACTCGTAGAGTCTGCCCGGTCATGATTTTGCCACTATAAACTTGACCAAAAGCATAAAAAACACTGCAATCAGATTTAGGATACAGTTTGGTCACATTAACCATTAATGGACCATGGGGATCACAATCTTCCATGGATTGGTATATTGTTGAGTCCTTTGGGACAGTATAGATGTGCTCAACCTTATTAGTTGCAGCCTCTTTGGCATTGGGAATATGATGAACAAGCATGTCTGTAAAGCCTGTAGTTGTACCTATACTGAGCTACATGCCAATCTTAGCAGAGGCCTAACATTTAATCGGTAAGCCACATTGCTGAGAGTCACACCAAGTTCAGCTAGCGTTTTCTCCACGCTCTTCTTATGTTCTCCTATTACTTGGCTATATATCTTGTAAAGGGGTTCAAGTACAAATTGGACAAATGATCTTTCCACCCCACTAGAAAGGTTGTTTCCTCTTGAAACCCCGGGTATCAGGATCAAAATAATAGTCTCCCCAAAGACGAGATGCAAATTTATTGGCATCAAATGGGATACCATGAAGTTTGACATAAAGCTTAGCAAATGATTGCAGAGTAAAGGACCATCTTGCACTAGCACTTGCAAAGCAAACATTTCCAAGCGTTGGATTAATAACTTGGACATTTCCAGCAGTTGAAGAAAAAGCAGTAACGTGGGTATTGATAGCTTCAATTGTATGCCTTAGCTTGTGGTATGCATCCTTTGGAGGCAACTTCAATTCCGTTATCAACCTGTCAACCTATTGAAGAGTAAAAACAACCTATTAAGTAATAAAAGCATGAGCATAAAGCAAAAACAAGGGTGTCATAGAATAAGGTTAATAAGAACAAAGCTCAATGGAAATCTCAGAAAACATATCCAAGCAAGTACCTTATTTATCACGACCACTATTGGAAGTCGCTCCAGGATTGCATGACGGAATAGTCCTCTCAGTGTTCACCTGGTAATTCAAGCATGTCAGAAATGCTGGAGATACATTATCTTATGCAAACAACACAATGATATCATCTCTCTTTTGACACCGACCATAGACAAACAGGCAAAAGAAAAACAGAGCACATATGCTCATCAAAATACCACATGCCAGAGTAGATAATAGGGAAACCTGAAAAAGAAATTCTTAACTAGAGTAAAAAAGTGTGATTTAAAAAGTGCCATTTTCAGTAAGATAAAACCTAGACTCATTCAAAAACTGATTTGCAGACCATCTCAAGCAAAACATAAAGAGTTTCAAATGGGATAAGAGCTTTTCAAAATTCTTTGAAGTAAGGCCATATGCAAGCTGACGTCTGAAAGTAAGTTGAGAAAAATCAAGAACGGATGGAATCATAAGTATGCTGAGCTCCCATATTTATCCTATAACGGGACTCTTCTTGTTGATATACCAAATTGCTTTATTCTCAAAGTATCATATTCAACATTTCAGTTAGCTTCTAGTTTTTCTGCACTGACACAGTTTTATTGCTCCACCAAAACACCAGCCTAAAATAAGACAAATTAAAGGGATGAGATCAATGCACGTTGATATAATCTAGAAAGCTCAATCAAAATTTCAAGAAAATTTTTCGGTTTTATTCTTTAAAAAATATTACTCAATCATTTTGATTAATTAGAAGAAAGTTACAAATAAGGACACCTTGGACAAGTTCAACTACTACAAGTTTAAGTTTAAGATGTTGCAGAGGACTTACAAGGCTTATATAAGTTGTTTTTGTTTGCATGAATCTTGGTTTTTCATGTGCAAACCTTGCCTTCTTGCATGAACCTTCATCACTTGATAGGGGGGTTTATCAGCTTTCCTCATCTTCTTGAAGTAATAGTTTCAGTTCCTGCAGGATTTTTGCTACCAAGTGCAAAAAGTGCTTACTCGAAGAATTATAATTCTCACAAAGCACTAGTTTGAAACATGCCAATTATAGAAGGAAGGATTAATAACACCAACCATATATATATACATATATATATATATACACTCTTCTAGAAGGCCTATAAAAGATCAAGAATATTTCTGTGTTTTGTTCCTTAGAAGTACTATCACTTTGACAAATTAAAAAAGAAAGTTACAAATTAGACAAGGTTAAAATCACTCTGTATTTTTTGTTCAATATCATCAAAATATTTTCCTACAAAGAAGTGTCAAAGGACAAAACAAACACATATGCACATCAAAGTTGTTATGCAACACAAAAAAGAATATATAGAGATCTTTAGATGATGTTATAGAAACCAACTATAGTATATATAATATATATAATTTGAATATGCTAATAAATAGTAACTCAAACTGGAAGGAGTTCCAACCAAAAAGATGTGAAAGATAATAGAATTAGGACTATGTTAAATATTTATACACACTGTGAAACAAGACAAAAAAAATTCCTTTAAAATGAATTACAGTGGATAGGGATACTTGCATAGGTGATTAAGCAGCAGCAATGCAGAGTAAAAATAAAAATAAAAAAAAATACGGACGGTGAAAAAGAGAAAGTGTCCAATATGAAAGAATTTGATCCAATATAAACATATATATTCGGATCCAATATCAAAACAAAAATTTGAATCTAATATCCAACACATGATGAAGTGAGTGGACTAAGTTTAAGTTGTTTCAAGACTTACCAGGCTTATATCATATGCTTCTAGAATCTTGGATTTTATCTCCTCTTGCATAAACCTTCATCATCTTTCTGGTAGGGCTATCAGCTTTCCTCTTCTTGCTTTCACATATCGTTCAACATTTCAGTTAGCTTCTGATTTTCTCTGCAACTAACACTTATATTCCATCACCAAAACACCAGCCTGAAATAGGACAAATTAAAGGAAGGATCAAGAACACATCAACACACAGAATCTAGAAGCTAAATTAAAATATCAAGAAAATTTCTGGTTCTATTTTCTACTGTATCGCTTTAACAACTTAAAAAAGAAAGTTACAATAAAAAAAACCTTGGACAAGAGGTAAAACTTCATGAGAAGAAATTAAATAAAGGAATCCTTAGCTTTTCCTCTTCTTCTTCTTGGAAGCAATAGTTTGAGTTCCTGCTGGATTCTTGCTACCAAGGACAGAAGTGCTTACTCCAAAAATCATAATTGTCACTACATTACTCTCAACATTTGCTAATTCCTCCACCAAAGCACCAGTCTGAAACAGGACAAATTAAAGGAAGGATTAATAACTCCAAAACCATATATATACTAGACACTTTAGACACTTAAAAATTACAATCATCACTATGACAAATTAATAAAAGAAAGTTGCAAATAAGAAAACCTTGGCCAAGGTTACTTCATGAGAAATAATGAAAGGAACTAAAACACTGGACCTCTTCTTTGATTGAAAAAAAAAAAAAAGTCTTTGTAATGACTAAAATTGGATCTCTTTGGAGAATGACAGATTAAATCACATATGCATATGAAGGTTGTTATGCAACTCAATAAAGAATATCTGGATCTTTAAATTGTATAAAGACTAAGTGTATGCATAAAATTTGAATATGCTAATTAAATAGTAACTCAAAATGGAATGACTTCTAGAGCAGGCCAAGTTCTAATCAGGAACATTTTCACTATTCGAACCAACAGATGAAGAATTATGACAATGATAATAAATAAACACACAGTGAAACAGAAGCATGACGAAAAATTCTTTTAATGAATTACGGTGGATAGAGAATTGCATGGATCACTGAAACAGAGAAAGCATGAAACATATTCAAATAGTTGTTACGTCATAAACAAATTTGGATCCAAGAATTATAGAAAGAGTAGTATGAAAAAAACCAAGAAACCAAACATATGTTTTCCACATTATTTTTCCCTTCGGAGAAACTTGAATCTTGTAGAGTCTTGCTTGAAGAAAAGGGAGAGAGAGCATTAAATTCCCGCATCCATTTTGTAATCACAAGAAAAAAGAAAAATGAACGTGTAAGAAAATATAGAGAAACCCATATGAAACAGAAAAGGGAGTCTTGCTTGAAGAAAAGGGAGAGTGAGCATTAAATTCCCGCATCCATTTTGTAATCACAAGAAAAAAGAAAAATGAACGTGTAAGAAAATATAGAGAAACCTATATGAAACAGAAATGTGAAAAATAACACAAAAAATAATTACAGAAGCCCGAAAATCAAGAATGTAAAGAGACAATAAAGAAAGTAAAAATTAAGAATAGGAAATTTAAGGGTTTTAAAAAAAAATAATAATAATAATAATGACAAGTTCAATTGAAAACAAATCAACGGCTTTGGTAATTACTATAAAAAAACCAAACTTATGTTTTTCCCATAAATTTTCTTTCTGGAGAAACTGATTCTTGCAGATTCTATATGCCTATGCGTATTCTCATCTCTAAACATATTTCCTAACTCTATGCATGCATATGCTCTATACCTCTTCTTTATGTCCTACGATACACTCTACAATCTCTGTATAGAGCAAATTGTAGAAAACAAAGTTCTAGTTACGTGTAAGATTCGTTTACCTTCCTTATTCTTCTTGACAGGGTAGCTAGCTAGTAGAACAAATGAGCATTTGGAGTAAGCTTTGGGAGAAAGGATTATTTATTATCTCTAGTGACCTTCTTCTGACCATATTTCTTCCACCATATTTTACAACCTGTAATATAATCACAAACATGAAAGCTCTTTAAGCACACAATATTGATTGAAGTAAATCTTATCTAATAATATAGAAAGGAGGAATTTAGATTTACTAATGTTGCTTCTAGACTTACTTCTATCACTGGACTCTTGCTTATATACGCGAAATGCTTTATTCTCAAAGCATCATAGTTCTCACATATAAAACATTTCAGTTAGCTTTTGGTTTTCTCTGCACTGACAGTATTATTCCTCCACCAAAACACTATCCTGAAATAGGACAAAAATTAAATGGCTTTATGAACCAACAAATATATAATCTAGAAGCTCCTCAAAAAGTCAACAAAAATTCTGGGTTTTTTTGTTCTTTAAAAAAGTACTACTCTATCACTTGAAAAATTAAAAGAAACAAATTCGGAAACCTCGGACAAGGTGAATTCATGAAGAGAAAGCTAAGAGAAAAGAATAGAATTATTGCAGATAGTGATGAATGCATGCCTGCTAAAACATAGGTAATTGTATTCATAGAATCAGTAAATCATAATATTCATTTTTCCATTCAAGAGAAATAGAATAGATTTAGAAAAGATCTCATTGGCCTGTCTGGTGGTCGAACACCAGTTAGGGACTGTCCCCTCAATGCCCTTGGATTAGTTGTTGAATTATAATTATTTTTTGTTTGCTCTTTTAAAGCATTAACAAAGAATTAATCCAAGTTAACACCAATGACATTAAAAACTGAAGGAAATGGATCAGCGAAACCAAAGGAATACAACCAGACTCAAGACCACATTAAAGCTAATGTAAGACAAATATGATAAAAGCCAAGTACATTTAAGAAACAAATAAGGCTACAAACCTGAACTACGGCCTTAAGACAACAATTTCTTCATGATGTAGAAAGCAACACACATCAAATAGGTGCAAAACACATAAGAATACAGAGACTCGGACATGGATCAGACATATTGGATCTAGCTGGTAAAAATTCTTCCATCTTAGTTATTGTGGCTTGCAATGGAAATTGCTCAATTCTTTTGACTAAAAAAACATACATATTGCAAACACTTAGTACCATAACAACCAAACAGAAAAGCCTAGATCATACATAGAAATCACAAGCAAAACTCAACAATCAGTTGCACAATCACTCATAATGGACAACACCTAGACAAAAGGATTTGCTATGAGGGCCTTTGCTATGACCAATAGGATTTGAGATGACCCCAAAAAACTTTAGTATTAGAAGTCATATATTCTAGTTTATAGACTTGCTTAATGCTGAGTAAAGGAGGCAACCTAGGTACAGAAAAATTGCCCAGAGATCCCCAGACAGCAAATTCACCATATTTTGGTCCCAACAATTGGCTTATACGACCTCTATCTCCAGCAGCCTTTGCAATCAATGGCACCTACACATAGATTCTGCTTCAGTCAAATATACACAAATCCAAAACAGGAAAAAAAGGAGAAAGGCTATAAATTATAAGCATTACAAAGAAGAGTTAAAACCAGAACAACCTCACATTTGAAACTCCGAAAATCCTTGCCCTTTTGAATGAAAAAAAGGGCATAAAGAAGTACTTGGCAATGTGTTAGAATAAGAAAAATAGGAGCGACATTAATAACGTCCGCAAAGCTTCATTGAGAGGTTTTTGGTTTTTCTTTTTCAGGTACTGTAATCAACATAGTAAATAAAGA
Organism: Cynanchum wilfordii; assembly: GCA_025388415.1. NCBI lineage: Eukaryota > Viridiplantae > Streptophyta > Magnoliopsida > Gentianales > Apocynaceae > Cynanchum > Cynanchum wilfordii. Next base: position 164,972 of record JAHSUH010000347.1, on the reverse strand, counting down.
AAAAATGGAAGTCCAGAAATAATTGATTATTAGGTTAATTAAGTTCGCAAACCTATTGGGTAATATTTAAGCAGGTTGTTAATAATGGTCAAACGAATTCTCTCCAGAAGATCAGGATCTTCAACTTTGTGTCCACTGGACCTAAGTAATAAATCAATCAAATAAGTCATGCAACAAAACAAGAACCTCTAGTATGTAGATGGAAATGTTTGGCAGATGTTTATTACCAGCTCCATTCTCAAGTTGTGTCAAGACACAAAAACATTAACTTATTGCTAAAAGTTCAAAATGAAAAAACAGTGCTATCACAGTACTAGCAGAGCGTATAAGCTACAGAAAATTGATACATAAAACAAGTGTTAAATGTTAATTCAACAAGCAAAGAATCTCTAAATGAAGAGTGCATCTACACACTCACCATGCAAGCACTATGCAAGTAGAAACTATCATTAGTTACTAAGCCAAAAGACTAGTAGTAGTCTGCTTGAGGTAAAGAATATAGTTAAGAATGTGCAACATCTGACAACCAACATTAGTATATATTGGATGGCCAAAAAAAATTTCATTGATTAGCTATAATGAAAAAAGATATCTTCTTTGAGTACATCAAGGCATTTTAAACCACTCAGAACAGTGAACAGTTATAGACTTTCCTTTTTGCAAGGAAAAATAAACCAAATAGTCACTTACATGTGTGTAATAAAAAATTTTGTTTGTTTCAGGGAGGCATTAGTGCTAACAGTTCCGTTTGCCACATCCAAACCTAGATCTTTTAATGCTTTCATCTGCACTGCAACACATAAATGACATGTTAACCTTAATCTATGATGAATATTAAATACCTTCAGATATCAGTGAGATTCTGAAATCGAAAAATAAGCAAAAAGGCTAGATCAACAGTAAAGAGCATAATAAAAACTAGAAATATGCCTAGAAAAACATGCATAAAGAGTGAATTGATAACTTAACTGTGTCATAAGTGCACCAAGACGATCACCAAAGCTAACTTGGACAATGGTAGCATCAGGATCAGAATCTTGATCTATCAGCACAATTGGCACAGGATCACCATGTCTCCGACTAAGATTTTGTAAACAGAAAAACACAACATCAAAACCCAAACAATTAATATAATTATATTAAGATCAATATCCACAATAACTGAATTAAATCCCTTTAGTAGATAGAATATGACTAACTAATGATATCTCTTTTGCAAATGAAACTATATATTCCCAAGCTTTTTTACAATATGAAATGTTAATGTTCTCAACAGTAAATAATCAAATTAGTTCATCATAATACAAGAAATTCAACACAGAGCTGTTCAAATAGAGGTAATCCTATTTCTCGATTTAAATCAGTTGATTGAAGTTACCATCAACAACAATGTTTTTATAAAGTAATAAATAATACATGTAGATAAAACAGGGGAGCTTCGACTAACCAGTGAGTTTGAGTTCAATACTTCTGCACCATCCACAAAAGTGCATCAAACATTCCAACAAAACAAAAATAAATAAAAGCAGAAATTAAATGCAAAAGCAATCACTCCAAAGAAACTATATTTAGTTTTCAAAAACACCCCAAACTAAAAATAAGAAAGATGAATGTAAAAAAATATAAGATATTTTAGAGGGAATTGTTCAAGAAGTCATATTCTTAATTGAAGAGTATTATCATAGTAAAAACAACCACCAAGTTTTAGGGTATCCAAAAATGAGATTCAACAAATATATTCACCCATCTTTAATGCTTTAAATTACTGCAACATAATAATATGAGAACACTAGACATGTTATTTAAAGGTGAGGTGAAGAATAGTTGGTGAAATTTGTGATCTTTATGGAAGAAAACTCTAGTCCTAAATTTTAAATAGTTGTACATGAGTTAAGGTTTGATTCTTCAACTTGACTTAAGTCAGAAAAACTTCTTACCACCTTATCTGCATGGCATGCTTAAATTATAGGACCAAGTTTCTTGATCATACAATCACAAAGTTTATAATGATATATAGATGATCCAAAATCAACTTAAGGTAACCATTGCAAGTCATCTCCTAAGAAAAAAGGAAACTAAAGAGAAAGAGGTTGCAACTTCTTGTTCAATTAAAACACAACTTGTAATAAGGCTGAGTAGTTACTCATCAACTTCTTTTGTTCTCATTTTACCTCTGTACATTGTCGATGCAGTGAGGTATCGTCCATGCAGTGAGGTATTGCGATCAGTCGCACACATCATGTTCTTGGCATCCCACATTTGTTGTGTCAAGTCTGAAACGGATAGAGAGCGGTATTATTGCTGTGATCCTCTTGATGTAAGGGGTGCAAATCCCACCATGAAAAAGTGAAGTATTGGAAATGGAATCAGGTTTACTGCTAGCTTTCTTAGGTCTGAATTCAACTGCCCGGGAAACCTCAGGCAACAAGTCACCCCACTCACTGTTGAAGAAATTAGGTGATTCAGGTCCCCAACTACAATACAACAAAAAAAATTTAAAAAAAAAAAAAAAAGAAAAGAAAACCTCTGGAAACAAAAAAATTTCAAGATTCTCATCAGAATTCTTACAGCTTGGGGTGGTGAGTTTGAGGGTTCTGAAGCAGATGTCATAGAGGGCTTCATTGTCAAGGACCATACATCATTCATCAACATAATGCTCCACAACGGTGTCTGAAACCTTGGGAGATGGGAAATAGAGAATGTAAGCATCGTTCTATCTAGATACACTTCCCTGATCTTGGCAATAAGCTGAGTCCCAATTCCAGACCCTGTTCCACACCCCAGAGAGTGGCATACTTGAAACCTTGTTTTGTACACATCAGGTTAAAGGTGAGAATTTAAAACCAATGAGAAAAAAGCCTAGTTTATTCAGAACGAGTAATGCTATAGACAAATTTTTCCTCCAAATGTTCCAAGGGAAAGGGGAGGAGGTTGCAGAAAGCCTAGTTTATGACTGTCAAAGAGTTATAAAAAGTAGCAGAAAAAGTAGCAGGTAAATATTATTGTGTCTTCCTTTCTTTCTCCATAATCTGCAAGAACATTGTTTTTCATCATTTTAACTAAAAGGGAAACAATTGAAAAAACAACTTTTCATGAAATTACAGAAAAAGAGTAATTGCTCAATTATCTGATGGAGCATTTTGAATATAAAGGCTGAGTAGTTACAAAAAAAAAAAAAAAAAGAAACAGGGAAGAGTCATTCACAAGCAAGAATCTATCAATGTGATCACCATCAGAAACCTGAATATAGTTGGCAAAAGGAAAATATGTAGAAGGCCAATTGTGAAAGAAGAGAGAACATTTTCTCAAGCAGTAAGAAGCTGCAGCAAAGCAGCATTTAGTTAAACAAAGTAGTAAGAAGCATTTAGAGAACATTTTTTTGCTTCCAACTTGCTTAAACAAAGCAGTTAAAAAAGCTGCAGCATTAAGTTAAACTTGGTCAAAAGAAGGCACTTCTTCTTACTAATGCAAGCAAACACATACAAAGTTCTCAGAACAAATAAATAAATAGTACCTAAAGAAAAGAAGAATCTTTCTACTTTACCTGCAGAAACTTGCAGTGGTGAACATATCATCAGTTAGCCCCCAACAATTTCTGAAAATAATCTCCTTCACTCCTTGACAGACAAGAAACAATGCTTTTGCACTGTGTTTATCTTGCAATTGGGATTTCTCCAAATGGAACCTTTGTAATGCAGGACAAGTTTTGATGTCCTCATAAATTCAAATCAATGCCTTTACACGACAAGAACCTTAAAGTCATCGCAATAAGAAAGAGCTGATAACCATCCATGCTCCATTTTATGTTTAGAAAAAGTTAATTCTTCAAGCATTTGACAACATTGCCCAATAACTCTAATTCCTTCATAGCTACCCTGACATCCAACCATTTCAAGCTTCACCAGCCTTTTACGACCTTGTGCTAAAATATAGTCATCCCAACATCGGAGACAAATGAGGTATAAAATCCATCCACATTAGCAATTAATCTCAAAATCTGTAAGTTTTGAAAGACTGTAATTCCACGCAGAACCTGATCATTGCACTTCTGTAATTCCAATTCTTAGCCACACTCAATAACCCTATTTCACTAGCATTTATCACCAAAAGTCTCCTCAAATTAGGGCATCCATTAGCTAAAATCCTCAGACCCAAATCAACTTCATTCACAGGCAGCATGAAATTCTCAGACATAAGCCCCTTTTGGCTCAACATTAGTGTTTACATAAAAAGAAACTATTATGAGTGCTTAAAATACCCGAATTCCTTTAACCTAACCCCACATTAAAATTCACAATGGAAGTATTTCCAAAATAAAGAAGAAAAAAAATCATAATGAAAGAAATGATATTGTTGCAAACAAATGGAAATATTAGCAGCATAAAAATACCATCAAAATACCAGTTGGAGTTAGATTGACAGCTTGAGGTCGAACGCAAATTTGAGTTGTGATCTGCATTATCACCTAACCACACTTTCACCTGAAAGACCCAAAAATTTAGAATATATAGAAAAATTATGGAATAAGTCATTTCTTAGTTGCAAACTCCAAACCTACCATGGATCAACAATACAATGAAAATTTGTCAAGGGATTAGAATCCATGGTGTGTTCATGATTTTACATTACACAGAGCAGGAGAAAAAAAGAACAACCTCCTGCTGCCTTCGTACAAAGTTAATCTTTCCAAAAAGATAGGAAAAATCATGACTACTACATTTTAAGTTACAAAGAAATACTAAGCAATAGGAAGTGACCTCCAGTCACAAGTCTTCTTAAAGAATCTGGATCCCCTTCTTCCCATCCCAGCTCCTGCAAGAATATCTGAAAGAAGAGATTTTGAATCTGGCTTCCATTGCAAATCTTTTAGACCTGAAAACAACCAACAAAGCATGGGACTGATCTCCACATCTTTTATTTTATTACATGACATCACTTTGAGACTCTGAAGATCCATCCAGGAAATGAAACTAATTCCAGCCCAGCTGTTGTAAGCAATGAACAAATCTTTTAGACCTGAAAACAACCAACAAAGCATGGGACTGATCTCCACATCTTTTATTTTATTACATGACATCACTTTGAGACTCTGAAGATCCATCCAGGAAATGAAACTAATTCCAGCCCAGCTGTTGTAAGCAATGAACAACCTTGAAGGGACAGGTATTTTACTCCCCTGAAAACAGAATTGCATGAATTGTGGTAAGAAAATAGACAATAAAAAAAATAAATAAATAGTACCTAAAGAAAAGAAGAATCTTTCTTCTTTACCTGCAGAAACTTGCAGCGGTGAACATATCATCAGTTAGCCCCCAACAATATCTGAAAATAATCTCCTTCACTCCTTAACAGACAAGAAACAATGCTTTTGCACTGTGTTTTTCTTGCAATTGGGATTTCTCCACATAGTTGATTTGAATTAGCAATTAATGAGGAAAAGTTCATACTCCACATAGAAAAATTCTACCTGAAAAAAGAGAAAATTCTATATCATTATAAAAGCAAAAATCAATATTCAAGGAGTGAAAAATGAAAATGCTGCTTTCATAATGTTGCTTTGTTATGAAAACAACATCATGAGAAACATTTTGTTGATCACCCAAGAAAATTAAAACACTGCAACAATGAAGTGTCTTCCATACTAATACAACTAGCATGCGATATCAATCCAACAACAGCAAGCCAGGGTACGCCTCAATAACCCATAATTCCTAAATTGGAAGAGTTGTCAAAAGCAACATCGAACAGTAAATGGCAATCACAAATTGCATCCAAAATACAATAACAAACACAAAACAAAAGCTAGATTTGGAATCATAAAGAGAAAAAAATTAGTATGTTTGACTTTGCGGTGTATAAATTGTGGTGTCAAAGTCAAAATCGAAAGCATAAGAGAATTATTTTTAGATGTTATTCGTTATAATATCACATACCATAAAAGATAGCTGAAAAAGAAATTCAAATCATTTTGTATCAGTAACTTAGTAAAATACTACTTATTTATCATTTGAGTTAATCTTACCTAGATAAAGTATGACTACTTACCTTTCATTTTAAATCAGCTAAAGTTATCTGCAAAAGTCTTTGACATCATTGAAAACTCAATGATAAATTTGCAACTTTTCAATCCTAAGCTTTCCTATAAAAGAAAATGATTGAATTCCTCAGGTTAAGGATACCAAAATAAGAATGAGTTAAAAAGTAAGAGAATATCTTTAGGCAAACCTTTTGGCTCTATCCTTGTAGAGAGCTTTCCGAAATCTCTGTTCAAAAAGGCAAAGGACAACAAGCGTTATTAAAGAAACAAACAGAAAGTGGGCTAAGAAGCCTGCATAGTGACACCAATGGAACACAACGTGTAAAATTTTGAGACAATTTTAAAAAACATACATCAATTCACCAATTACCAATTAGTACTGGAAGTAGAGATGACATCATGACAGCCCTTTCATCTAAGAAACCTCTACAAAAACAGTATAACAACATAAGCAACAAACATACTGAGTTATACATAATTTCATCTCCTAAAGATGACACACATTGCATAATGCACTAACTTAACAAGGAACATACTGATTAGATTAGATAAAAAGAACAAAAACAGTAGATGAGCACCAAACAAAGTAAAGGATAAGATTCAAATGTTGCAGGCTCCTCCATAAGAATATCCATAAGAGAAAGTACTCCGCAAAAATGTGTTCAGTTTGAAATAAAATACTGCAAAATGTTGCAGGAAGAAGAAACTTGAATTGAATTATATGGAATACCAACAGAGAATATTCCACTACAAAATCTAGCAGGAGAATACAAATACTGCAAGTGCAAGAGAATGCCAAGAGAATACCAATACCAAGAAAATACACAAGGACAGTATTAATGTTGCAAGAACAAGAGAATACCAAGAGCATACCAATACCAAGAGAATATACAAGGACGATACCAAAAGAAGCACTCAAAAAAATTCCATAGAGAATACCAAGAACTCAATGAAAACTCCATTGGCATAGCCTTCTTGTACATGTTGTGCTTTTTATATATCCTATTCATCAATACACATATTAGATTTCTAATACAATGAGAGTAAATTTTCCTTAAATCGACACTTCCTTATTTTTCCCAAATTGAGAAGATTTGTTAGTGACTGATTTTAAATACTAAAATGAACAAATTAAACTTTTCAAATAGTCCATCTTCAAAGCATGTAAAGATTTTCCAAGATATGAAGTTATGACTAAAACAAACGAGCATTGATTTGAAATGCAACTCAGAAGTTATGCTTCAAAAACTCAAACTGAGCATTACTGTTTGAAATGGAGATATTAGTCATCCAATAAAATTCATATAAAAAACAAAGTAATTGATTTTCTACATTAGACAACCCACACCATACAACAGTAATGTGAAAAAGGTATTTGGAGTACCCATTCAAATCCTCAAGATGAAGATTGAAACAAGATCAACACTTTAGATAGTGTTTATGACTTGATTGACAAAAGAACAAATGGAAGTAACCAAAAACTAGGAATCCAACTAGAGATACAAAATCAAGAAACTTTTGACAGTTGTACATTCTCATTGATAGAATAGTGATTAGAAATCTTTAAAACCATCCTCCCGCTGACCACCATTATAAAATGACTCAAAACCAAATAAGTTCCAAATAATAATGCAGTAATACTTCATCATTACTTTTGAGCTCTAATATCTACACAAATAACACAAGCTTAAGAAGTACGCAGCTCTTTAGTAACAGAACCATTATACACAGAACTTTGATGTCCAGAGAAAAGCTTTGCTAACCCAAGCAAGTAAGAAATAATTCATCATTTCAATTTCCAATATGTAATCGCATTTCTCATACAACAAAACAACTTCATACCGAAACCTTCAATTTAAAAAAAAAAATCAAATTAGCCTTCCAATCAATCAGAAAAATAAAATTTTACCAACAAAATACTCCATAATAGTAAAACTAGAAGAATTTTTGGCACTACTAAATAAGTATAGGTTAACAGGGCTTTGTACCTAAGTTCCTACTAAATAGTCACAGGAAAATTCTAGAGCACAAATCTGAAACACAACAATAAGAATGGAGATTTATCTGAAAACTCAACAATTAAGGAAGTTGAAAGATAAAAGAATTGCAAGAAAAAATTAGGGAAGACAACAAAAACGAGAACATATCAAGTTTACAATAGCCAAGATGGGATGAAGCAAATTCAAACATCACGGACATTTTTAAAGAGTTTCTGCTAAATCAAAAACATAACTCAATAATACACTTATCCAACCCATGACTGCACCAAACATATATTTAGAAGTTAACTCAAACAAATATTGAGAGGAAACAACCTTTCATTGAACTGCAAAAAGGATAGGAGGTAAAAGAAAACAAAAATAAAAAATAAAAAACTAAAACTAAACAATCCCAACACAGATCGTTGAAATTTGTAGCCACAACCAACAATCACCATGATTCAGATAAGTATACAAGCATTACTCTTTTTCCAATTAAAAAACTAAAGAAGACCAAAATTTACTCATCGAATTATTAGTCTTCAATGAACTAATGCATAATAGCATTAAATTGCTGGATGCCAATCAATTGCATAGACCAAGAAGAACAACCCGCATGTAATCATTCTCCTTAAAATCCCAAACCATTCAAGCGGAAATATAAATAGGCAAACTTCATCAAGCAAGTCCTCCATGCCAAACAGTCAAACAAAAAAAAAAACTAGATTGGAATCGAACAGGACACTTACTAAGAGTCACATTGAAATGAAGAAAAAGCATGGATGCTACAATCCTGATTAAGATATAGAACCAACAGAAGTTAAATCAAATTGAAACAATGAGAAAAGAAAATTAGAGACAAGACTAAAACTAGTAAAAGTGAGACCAAAGAGCTAGCAATAAAATATTTCACTTGGAAAAATAGCAGACCAAATTAAGCAGTTCAAACTAGATAGGTAGTAATAGACCTTTTTCAATTCAGCTTCCAATTGAACGCTTTTCAAGACCTCATACCTCAGCTACTACTTCCTGGAAGTTTGAAAGAGAATATAAATCATTAATTTCACAGAAAGTAATAAACTCTAATAAACAAATAAGACTTCCTTTAATGAAAATGAAGAACACTAAACAAGGACCATAATGTGGTAATTTTACACTTTTATCATGTCTATAATATACGGGAACAAAAAAAAAATGGGGGAAGAAGCCATTCCCACTTCATCAATCATTCATCACTATAGCAAGCATACTGATTAAATGATCTACAACAAAACAGCAATTACAGAACCTGTCCCTCAGATGGAACAGTAACGGGTGCCATCTCCATTATTATGTTTCAAATGATAAAATATTGAAGGTACTATTACTTTTCTCTGTGGAAATCTTTAAAAACTCAGAGGAGATGGTTTTCCTAGGTTTCAGTTTTGTCTTTAAAGGAATAAATAATAGAAGACCCCAACACTACAAAATTATGTTATAATGAACAATCTTCACCAATGAACCATGAAATTAAATCGGAAGGAAATTTGCACAGAAAATGATCTTTAGCCAGAGAACAGGGGATTGTTTCAAACATATGTATTGGATATGTGAATGACAGATCATATAGCAGAAACTGGCAGAATTTTCATCAAATTGGATTAGCAAGTCCATTTCTATCCTTGTTTGTGCCTCAGACCAGATAGAATTTAGCAAGAAAAATTAATTACGGCCTCCTATTTTACAACCTCATTCTGTGTAGGAGAATCTGATTTAAATGTCAAATAGCAGTCAAGACATAGCTGAAGTGATTTATGAGGTCTTATATGGTCCCTCCTCCCCAAATAGCAAATGAATAAAGTTTGGGGGGTATATTTTCTTTTGCTAGTAATAATCTATTCTCACGGAAGGGAATAATCTATTGGCACTTTGTATTACAAAAGGTACTCGAGCACTGAGCCACCATACCAGTGTTGGTAGCCCACAGTTTCAGTCAATAATTTTTCTTGCTGCAGCAACTTCGTGCAACATAAGCAAATGAATCGCTAAGAGAGAGAAAAGAAATACCTTTTCTATTTCGCTAACTTCACTCGTTTCTGTAACACGAAACCTCCTCTTTCTGAGTTCTGCCAAAAGTTTGGATAACCAAATTACATATGAAATCTTATGACCATATACATTATACAAAAGTACATTATCATCTTTAAAGATCTGATAATCTAATAAGAAACTCACAGTTGTGAATCAAAAGAATATTCTTGAAGCACAACAGAAATTTATGGTCATACTCAATATTTTTTACAGAAAACGAATGCTTTTAAAACCTCATGCGCACACACAGGCAACCCAACAACATAAATTCAAAATAAAGTTCAGAAAAACATCATTTTCAAAGCCCAGATGGTCTCAAAATCATGAAACAACAGCAGGGAACAATGACAATCGAGAAGGAGTAAGGTAAGAGGCAAAATATTGATAGGGTTTAACCTCATTGACATATTTCAGACACTCAACGTAATCTCTTTTCCAATTTGTTTTCAATCATAAGGAATTCAGAAGCTTGGATTGAACTTAGCTGACCCCATGGAGAAAATTATCCCCTACCACCTTATCCGTGGGGGGATAGAGAACACATAACAAAGCTATCAAACAGTGAGGTCATTAAAGTAAGCAGTCCACTTGAAAATGAATGCATAGAGCTCAAAGGTTTTGCTTTTCATGTCAATGATACACTTGCATAAAAGGTAATGCCCACAATTTAATAAAAGATAAACAATAGATGCTACAACACATCCAAACATAATAGGCTGTAAGAAATAAGATGTGTTAGGACTTTTCAGTTAGCAATATGAGATATAGGGTATAAAATCTCCATATCTATAAGAATAAAAGGGTAGAAGGGTCATACTTAGAAAACACATAAGAATTTAGAATGAAAAAGTAAACATATAAAGATTAACATTATGAGTATTTGGATATTATGGAAACCAGAGAATATAAGAAATGCAGATGACCATGTCATAACATTTAATCTTACCTGTCTTCGTTCATTTACTTTTTAAATTAGTTTCCTTGATCTATAGTTCACAAAATTTTTTCATAAAGATAATTTAATAAAAAGTTCCAGACTGATGCTCTAAGATACGCTTCTCAGAGAACACTTTCAGTTTATCAACCTGCAAAATTTAAAAGAAAATCTTAGTCATGAATTCCTCCCACTCTTTCAAATTCCTAAACAAAACTCCTCCCATCAAGGAAGAGGAAGATGAAATTCATATTACAGAAAATGGATGAAACAAAAATGATAAAAAAATAAAACCAGTCATAAAAGGAATCAGCAGGAAAGCAGCAAACTTAAGCAGAGGATAATGCACTAAAAAGGTGATACTACGTATAAAAACAATGTATGGCATCCACACATTAGAGAAAGAGCTTAAGTGAAACAATTTAATCAGTGAAGAAATATGCAAATAACACTCACATATACATACACACACAGACCCCAAAGAGAGACAGAGAGAGAAGACCTATACCTTTTGTGCATGAATTTCAGGACTGTCTCCGGATTTAAGAGCTTTCTTCTTTAGTAAAAGTCCCTCTATTTTGGAACAGATTCGGATACGTGCAAGTGCTTAAGTAATATAATTTATCCATTCTAAATCATACATTAACCACTGTCTAGAAACCCTAGGTCTGCCTATATTACCGTTTATGTGCTAAGCAATGCACATAAAAGGAACTCCCTAAAGCAAGGCCCTTCAAATAAATTATGTGATTCAAGAGAAACATGGTCAGATACAGGAACACCTTATCTGACTAGCCAGCTGGTCTTAACAACCAAACAGATTAGTTTACTTCAAAATTTTAAAGAGGAGATAAAGTTGGCAACCCCAATTGCTGTCTTTTCTGATTGTTTGGTTACTATCACCATGAAGTTCCTTTGACACATTCAGTTCATCAAGCTTTCTCTTCAGAGACGTCAGAATCAATCCTGCACACGACAACAAGTTTCATAAGGCAGTGGAAGTTAAATGCAACAAGAACATATTACCTCTATAAAGCTTTCTATGAGGTTGTGACTATCTACTTAATTTTATGCCTTCTCTTGGGAGGGCAGTTGTCGAGTACTTCCCAGAAATTTGTTTAAGGTTCATCACTATTTTCAGAAATTTGTCAGACCTGAGAAGACTGAGTACAAGGAAAAAGGAATAAAAATTCACAAATCATATACCTAAACCCCCCGACACCCCAAAAATGTGAGAGAGAGATAAATAACATGAAGAATGGTGATACAGGAAAGGAATCAATGATAAGATACAGAAATGAAGCAGCAAAAGCTCAATGACATGATTATGAAAGTAACCCAATACCTTCCAACGTATGCATTTAATTTTAACCCAGTAATTGCACCTTCCGTAAATTGGAGTAATTCCTTCCGCTTCACCTGCATCAGCAATCAATGGCACATCTGAAACTTGAAAAGTATAACAAACACAAGTCCTACAGCTCTGAGGTACACATAAAAATTTGGTAAAGGAAAGCAACACCAAGCATGAAGAGAACAACGATGATAATGACAGCAAAAGTGATTTTGATAATAGTAATAGTATCAAAATATGAGAAGAATAATCATTAGGTAAATTTTAATTTATGTCACATAGAGAAACCAATCTGAGAAGAAAAACAACCTATAAGGGAGAGAAAATATTGTTATATATTTGATGTTAATCACCAGACAAGCTTTTCTATCCGTGTCTTCCAGAAAGATCAAACGTTGTTATATGTTTATGTTAACCACCAAATTAACTTTTCCGTCTATGATAATAGCACAATAATGAGACTAGAATGTAAAAATATGCAAAGGAAAAACCTTAACCTAGAAATAAAATGAACCAAAGTGAGTGAATATTGTAGCGTGTTTCATGTTCAGGAACTTGATCAAACTTTTTTATTTTCTATTTATCAAATAAAGTAGCATTAATGGACTGGAATATCTTATTGTCATGTTTCCAGAAGGCCTTCCTGCACAATGGCAATGCTTTCGGCGAAAATTAATTTTGGATTGTGACAATACTATACTTTTCTTCCAAGCTTCTCCACATTCTTAAATAATAAGTTTGAACAGGATTAGTTACTAATTATGAGCTCAAAAGAAAAATGCTTTTTCCAAGGTTACAATATATGCATGAATTGTTAACAAGTGAATTGAAAATATAAAATCTTTATGTCCTGATATTAAGATGAAGTTCTCTCAATGACCACTAGAAATTCATGTTGTTCCTGAGACTCACAGCTGCCTATAAGAAGCAACAAGAACTTTAGCTTACCAATACTTCATCTTGGTAGTTTGCAAAAACCTTTGCCAAGTCCTGTATACTGCTCACAATTGCATTATGAACTTCTTTACCCCAAGCAAGACATAATAACCTGCATGGCAAATGATTTTTGAAGAAAATTAAAAATACAACTGAGTTTGTACACAATTATCTAGATTTGACCAAGATATGTTCCAAAACTTATCTAACAAAGCAAGTAGACTCTCATCGATAAAGTTCAAGCAGCAGGAAAATTTCTTCTTCATTCTGTGCTTCAAGAATCTGAAGCAAGAACATCAACATGGAACTGCACATAATTCAATAAAATCATAAGCATGTCATATATAGATTGAAAGAAAATTTAGAATTTAACTCAATCCAAAAAGGATGTAGACCCTCCTCCCCAATTTACCTGCCCTATTAATTACAACCATCTTAAGAATTCCAGAATTTTATGGTATAAAATATTAAACTCCAAGATACCCTCTTTAAAAAATTAACACTTATTTACTATTATTTCTCTATCAGACAAATTTCTTCCTGTTTCTTTCTAGCCTTGAAAGTCAATTTCAGAAGGTGAGAATCCTCCCTGAAATTCAAAAATCAAGTAGCATACTTGAAAAATGACTACATTCAATATACAAGCCCTATTAATTACAAGCATCTTAAGAATTTCCAGAATTTTATGGTATGAAATATTAAACTCCCACATACCCTATTTATAAAACTAACACTTATTCACTATCATTTCTCTATCAAACAAATTTACTTCTTTTTCTTTCCAGCCTTAAAAGTCAACTTCAGAAGGTTATAATTCTCCCTGAAATTCAGAAATCAAGTAAAATAATAGAAAAATTACTACATTAATCCCATATTAAAGCTTTAAATAGTGCTACAGGTGGAAAAAAAGACTAAAAAATCCTCTTATCTAGGAAGAGGATGTGTAAATTTGGACAAAGCAAGGACATATAAATTGGAACAAAGATACTAAAGCATTTTAAGACAAGCATAGAAATGAAAGTAAAATTACAATACTCCAATTATGAGTAGCAATAGCACTTTAAAGATCATTTTAAAAAAAAAATCATCAGCAGAACTTCACAGCTCACGAGTACTTTAAATATATATATATATATATATATATATATATATATATATTTAAAAAAAAATAATATATAGGCTTATAGAGCATAAATCATATGCTAGAAATGTCTAAGCCTAGGACATACCATATGGTTATTCCTTCCAATGCTTGACTGTAGAGAAAGACATCACGAAAAGCCATTGGCTCACCTCCTACCTCAGGATCAAAATACATACAAAACCTGCTGATGACCAAAAACGGAACAGTTATCTGACTTTATCTAAAAGATGGAACATTTGAGCTGTTAGTTTGTACTAGAGATCCATCAAATGATGGTAATAAATAGAAAATGAATTTTCAGAAACATGCGAATAAAACTGCATTATTACTCAGAATACAAGAGAACTACTATTTCCAAATAAACAAATAAAATGTACATATCCAGGAAAAAAGGATCAAGAAACGCCAATAAATATGCTATTCCTTGTTTTCTATAATGCAATAAGCATGTTGGCAGGCAGAACAAATTTCACTCAGGATCAAGTTTTATGAAAATATTTCATTCAAATTCATGTCACCGTGTGTACCGTACTTGAGAAAGAAAAACATGTACAAAAAGAAATTATCATTTCACATATAATTGAAGCAAGCCGGAGAGACACCAAAGACTTGTGACAAATCATAACAACAGAGTTGCAATATAGCAAGTACAACATCTTGCGAAGAAAAGCATAATGCAAAAAATTGGCTCAATAGATTGAAAGGGATCTGAGAGCTTATCTACAAACAAATGGATGAATACTAGGAAGGATATACTAAAGTGGATCTAACCACTTGAGTACAACTTTCTTCAAGAAATTCCTAGAGGGTGCCAAAATGCCAGAGAAATACCTAGGACTCCATGATGTTAAGACCCGGAAACGATAACATGCAATTTACCCCAGAGACATTCAATAAATAAAACAGGATAATACAAGAATGCAACAAAATATTACAGGCAAGATGTAAAAATGTCTGGTTCTACCAACACAAGAACAGATTTACTTACTAGAGAAGCTTTCTGTGGACTCCCCTTTGGTTCATCAGATGGATTAGGATGCTCATTATTCTTTTCTTTTTCTTCAAAGGATTCTCCAGATGATTTTTCAGTTTCCTTCAGAACAGCTAACCACCTGCACATCAACTGTACTCTCTGGTCCCCTACAAGAAACAAAGCTTCTTCTAACCTCTTTTCACAGTCTGCTTAAAGCTTTTAAAATTCCGTGCTGCCTGAAATGAATAAGCAGAATTATTACTAATAAGACAGCATGTTGACTGATTAATTCAAAATAGAACCCAGGTACAGAAAAATTGCCCAGAGATCCCTAGACAGCAAATTCACCATATTTTGGTCCCAACAATTGGCTTATACAACCTCTATCTCCAGCAGCCTTTGCAATCAATGGCACCTACACATAGATTCTGCTTCAGTCAAATATACACAAATCCAAAACAGGAAAAAAAATGGAGAAAGGCAATAAATTATAAGCATTACAAAGAAGAGTTAAAACCAGAACACCCTCAAATTTGAAACTCTGAAAATCCTTGCCCTTTTGAATGGAAAAAGGCATAAAGAAGTACTTGGCAATGTGTTAGAATAAGAAAAATAGGAGCAACATTAATAACGTCCACAAAGCTTCATTGAGAGGTTTTTGGTTTTTCTTTTTCAGGTACTATAATCAACATAGAAAAAAGTGAAGAACCCATTAGTAACACTAGAAAAGGAAATGACCTTTTTCAAACTTTCCTTTTTCTTCCACTCTTAGATATCCATTTCCCCCAATTTTTCAACTCTAAAGATTTCAAAATGGTCACAAAAAAACTGTAGAGTGAAGTAGAAAAAGGAGGGAGTACGAAAATGCTGACAACCTTTCCGGTATAGTGAAGAAGCCGTTCGAGGGCAAGCGAAATAGCAACTATAACAATACAAACAGCAGCAACCACCCAAGTAGGAGCGTATTCCAGCGTCGTCCCTCCTCCTCCACTCATTTCGTCCTTTCCCAAAAAAAAGGAAAAAGAAGGAACAAAATCTCTAAAGATTGCCTCACATTTGAAACTCTGAAAAATCTTTGCACTTTTGAATGAAAAAATGGCATAAGAAGTACCTGACAATGTGTTAGCAAAGGAAAACTAGGATCAAGATTAATAGCATCCGCCCCAGTAGACTGCAATTCTATGATTAAGTTGCAAAGCTTCTCCTTGCACGAGTTACCGCCATTTAAATAGCTTGAGATGATTATATTACTATTTGATCATTTGTTCTTCGGTTCAGCAATAAGCTCGTCATTTGCCTCCAGAAAATTTCCTCTCGCATCAAGAGATTAGAAATAACGTCAAAATAATAATAATAATATTAACCCTAATTCCGATTCCGATGATATGGAAACCTTAGAAAGGCGGGAATACGCCATTACTAACCTCGATTTCAATTTCAACAAATTCAATGCCCAATTCCACAACCCATTTGAGAACTTGAAACCACGTTTCTTCGATAATTGTAACAAAAAGAAAAGAAAAAACTCAAGAAAAGAAACCCCAGCAGAAAAAACAGAGAAGAAAAAAGAAAAAAAACAGAAAGGATAAGAAGAATAAGGTACCTTATGATCCTCAATTTTCATCATGTCTTGTAGCATTTCTCCGTTTTACTTACTACTTTACTTGGTTAGTAGAAGAAATAGTTCACAATAAAATATTCCTTGTATCTCATTTCCAGTAGAATTTATAAAAAAAAAAAAAAAAAAAAAAAATAGCATCTTGTATACCATAGCATAGATGGAATGAGTTAGCTTGTATACATGATCGAATCTAAGGGAATGTGTTGTAATTGGTATACATTGTGAACTTTTATCTAAACTTGAATCAAGTCAAGTATAAGAAAATTTAATTATTTAATTAAAGAAAATTAAACAAACAATAAATACCTTGTCTTTCTTGCTCTAGTAATTATTGAAGGAAAACGGGCTTTCAGCAAAGGTCAGCTACAGGGCCTGCGATCATCCTCCTCTCCCACTGCCATATTTTTCTTGATTTTCACAGGCAAAAGCACCACCCTGGGCAGAGGGCACTTTGAAAAATCAGATTGAGCACTTGCAATTGTTTGGCTCTAGGATACAGAGATTCTGTACAGTCCAATTCTTCAGAAGTACTGAACATACCAAAATGCTAAGGCACAATAGTTTTGAAGTAATTCACCTTCAGCGAAATAGCCACCTACAAAAATAAATATATTTACACATGCTAATAGCTTTAGAGACTGTGGAGTCAATCATTTTCAGGAAGTGTTTTGGGACAACCAAAACAAAGAGCTTTGACAATATTTTAGGACAGAGGGAGAATTTAGAATGCCAAAACATAATTGCAAGAACATTTATACATAAAGGTTCAGAAATGTGAAATTATTATTATTATTATTGGACTTATTAGTTCATTTAACACAAAAATTTGGAAGGAATCTGAAATTTCACTTTTTCTTTTGACAGTGCATGCTAAATTTGTCATGCATTAGAATCAATATCCATAAAACTTTCTCTATTTGAAACCAGATGCTAGACAAACAGTTTTAAATTACATTTTTCTCTAAATCAATAAGTTGCATATCTAGGTATTAAACATTTAGCATTGACCTTTGAGATTGAAAAGGTTAAAATAGTTATGGAAAATCTTGATAATTGAATAGCGTTCAAGAGAAATTTAATGGAAAGTAGAGATACCCTTATACCTGGTACCAGGAACAGGAAAAGAAAACCACTGACCATGCCCCAAATTCCAGGATTCTAAATGCCTACTCCTCCTATAGGACAGCAACTAGATCCTCCATCATCATAAAGAAATGCTAATCAGTTTGATCATAGATTTCAACGTACTTATCAATGGATGCCAGTTTATTCCTGCTTAAAATCACTGGATATAGATGAGCTTGTTAAATCAAAAGATATTTTGGATTGGCTTAATGACAATCCAAAAATCATAGAACCAATTGCATTACATCAAAAAAATACCATGTCAAAATATTGAAAAGAAAGGATAAGAATAAGGTACCTTACAATCTTCATTTTTCATCCTGTCTTTGAGCATTTCTCTGTTTACTTACTACTTTACTTGGTTAGTAGAAGAAGTAATTCAAAATAAAATATTCCTTGTATGTCATTTCTAGTAGATTTATAAAAAAAAAAAAAAAACAGCATCTTGTATACCATAACATAGATGGAATGAGTTAGGTTTGATGAAAGTTTAGCTTGATTTTTGAATTTAAGCTTCAAATACTTGCTAAAAACAACCACTATAACTACAACCTGCAAGTGCTCAAAGCTAATGCAAAACCAGTGAGTATACATGATTGATGATCTACAGGGAATGTGTTGTAATTGGTATATATTGCGAACTTTAATCTAAACCTGAATACAAACAGGTACATAGGGAAATCAAACCAGCTCCTAATGCAACTAAAAAGGTACTAGATGAAATCCTTCTTACCTTTTCTCCGGCAGCATGGATAACTAGCTGACCATCTTCAGCAGACTTTTTGCTACCTAAAACTGGAGCCTCGAGGAAATAAGAACCCTTCGATGTAACAGCCAGAAAGAAGGCGAAAGGTGCAAATGTTAGGAGTCAGCAAAGCCTATTTGTTTAGTTTCTTTTGGCCAAAATCTTGACAGACAAAAATCCCATCTTCAAAATTCTAAATATGAACAAAGGAAACAATGAAAAATGATAAATTGCACTGTAACATAGTATTATGATTCCCTCACCCCTTTATCCACCTAAAGGCATAAGACAAAAAAACTAATGAGCAATTATCAAAAGAAAAGTGTCAAATCTCACAGATCCACAGTTGACATGTCAATATAACCTTTTCCCTTACAAATTTGCTCAAGAACACCATCTTTGTCAAACACCACCTAAAATTTTGAGGAAAAAAGAAATTGCATTGATAGGATTTTTCAACTTCAACGTTGCTTCTCTTTGGACTTACACAGAGAGAGAGCTGCAGGAGGATCAGACAACATTCCAATGGTATACTTGCATTTCTTGACTACAGCAGCAGGAGTTTCTCCAACAGAACCTCCATGCTCTTTGAACTCATCCACTGCAAGTATCAAAAAATTAATCTCAGATCTGCAGCAGCTTATGTGGAAGCAGTTATGTATGGACTATTAAATCCCTTCACCGGCATACAATAAAGTCGGAGAATGTAGAAATGCAATCATATAAAACAGGGAAGGGAAGAGGAATATGGAAACACTATCCCCTATAAAACAGTATCAAGCATGAAGGCTTGCAGGAAGGTTCAGAAGTTGATCAAAATCGAAGCAATGAAGAGAATGGAAGTGAAAAGGCTCTTCGAGGTTTCCAGCTGATGTGTTCGTGTTGGTGATGGGACTGTCTTTGATCCTGTTCATGGATATACATTGCATTAAAAAATAGTTTATATATATAGATAGATAGATTGGTAATTTCTTTTACACCCTTGGCGTATGCAATGCTAAGGTTAAATCAAACTAGTCAAATTTTGTTGAGCACCCGAGGGAATGGTTGGAGTTTGTACTAGGAGATTCATTTGGAGAAACAGGCGAAGATGTTGGAGAACTTGCTGGTCCATTACCAACAGCTGTGTGATAAAAGGCAAGGAAAGAAAATTGTTTAGCACCCCATATTGATTTGCAAAACTCTATATTATGGATTGAATTAAATTCAATTAAACGATTAAAAGAGTACCATTGCACCGGCTAATTAGAGGAGCTTGGACATTGCAGGCACCAGGAAGTCACATTTTAAGTTTTAGATAACTGCATACTTCATTCAATTTTGGTGAGGACAGAAAACAGGGCTAATTTTACTCAAATCATTGCAACTTTTTGCCATTTTAAATATTGGTTTTGCCAGTTCAAAACTAGAATAGATAATGTTGTTAGGCTGTTTGATTGTCTACGTGGATGGGAGACATGTGTTACCTATAGTTATTTCAGAATCCAACAAACAAATCCCATAAACAAATAAGAACTGAAATTAAAAAAAGAGATGACTAAATAAGATGTTCCACTAGGACTTTACCCAGAGAAAGAGGAAAAGAGCAACACTGCACATAAAATAGAAAGAAAAGGGAATGCAAACGACCTTTTCTATATTTTTCTAAAAATACCTTTTTCTTTAAGGAACCTTGTGAAAATAAACCAACCATAGAATTAATCAGATGGGAGGCGCTCTAGCAACTCGAAGAACAAATGCAAACTACTCATATCACTATAGCACTCCATGGTTCATTGAAATATGAACATAAAAGAATCAATCACAAAAGACTCCAAACCACCCTCCGCACTTCAACAAAAACAAAAACAAAGATTAATATACACCAAGATCAAAAGCGAGAAAACAAAGATACATTCAAACTGTTGATAGCTTGATGTTCCAAATTGAAGAAAAATAACACTCACTGACAAAAGAGTCCTCTACCATCACTTTTGGAAATTGAAGCGATGAATGATAGGTTTCCTTCAATAGATGAACCGGATAGACAATTTTTATAGTCATCACTAAAGGTCAGCCTTAAAACCACTTGAAAGATAGGAACTGAATCCCGGGAAATACCATTTTTTTATTTGAACTAGCAATCTGAACCAGAACCTCAATTACTGCCCTTCAGAACCTTTTAAGCTACCTTCTTCGGACTTAAGCATATTTCATAACGTAGAGGACGATTAAGCAACTAAAATACAGATCCTACTTACTCCAACTTTCTCAGCACTAAGAACCTTGGAAAAGCAATACTGGCAGTTGATGAGACAAGATTTTAGGCTGTAGCATTGTGAAACCTCAGTTAATTGCTTAATTTCTTTCCGAAAATATTGGAACTTTAAGTTAAATCATGCAAAGCCCTATCTACCTTTTGGTGTGAATTCTGAAGCTAAGTACTGTCTATTTCTGAACAAGACCATATCAATCAATAAGACCCCCTCTACTAGTTGTAGTCTATAAGTAACATATTGTATTCAATAATTTGAAAATAAAACATAAAAACAGTTGCAAATAGAATCTAGAAAGGTCATAGAATCTAAACAGTTGCAAACATAAATTCAAATAGAACGACATGCAGATATTGAAAGATCACAACGACAAATTTCTAATCAGATGTTCTTGAATATCTTAAATAGGATAAAGAAGCAATATTTTGGCATCATAATTACTATTAGTTAGAAATAATACTTGCAAACCACATTGCAATTGTTGTTCCTCAGATTTCTCTTGTTTTACTCAATTTATTATTTGTGTACTGTGAGTGGCATATCAAGCATTATTAACCTTGATAGGAAGCCAAACATCCTAGTGAAATCTAGAAAGCATATGCCAGTTCCCCCACAACCTGCATTTCACCAAGACATAGACATGAAAAACTTCTCTTCAACCATTTCTATTTCAACAGATAACTTGGAAATTATTTAGCATATGAAACCAACTTGAAAAGACACTGTCCTCTCTAGCTAGTATCACATGCTGAATTGTGATGTCAGAATCACAATTAACAAAAAAAAGAGTTAAGAGCTAACATTCTTTTTCCTTTTTATTGCAATTTTCTTAGGTATAAAACAAAACAAAACTAATATGTCTAGTGAATATTTAACTTATGAAATCCAGGAAACACGTTAATCTTCAAAATCTTATGATCAGCATATCCATATAAATTCAAATAGAACGACATGCAGATATTGAAAGATCATAACGACAAATTTCTAATCAGATGTTCTTGAATATCTTAAATAGGATAAAGAAGCAATATGTTGGCATCATAATTACTATTAGTTAGAAATAATACTTGCAAGCCACATTGCAATTGATGTTCCTCAGATTTCTCTTGTTTTACTCAATTTATTATTTGTGTACTGTGAGTGGCATATCAAGCATTATTAACCTTGATAGGAAGCCAAACATCCTAGTGAAATCTAGAAAGCATATCAAGCATGTCATCTTCGTTGTGGGATGGGAAATTAGTATTTCACTACACAACAATCCGTACATATTTAGATCATCAACCTTCCTTAGATGTAAGTGATGTCAGGCTATTAATAATGTCTTGTACTAAACCTTTAGGAAACATATCTTCGACTAGCCCATGCATTTCAACCTGTTGCAGTGCTAGCATGAGACAAGTTCACATATATTAACCTGTTGAAATCCATGAAAACCTTCCCTGCAAAGTCATCATGTTATCTATGGGTAGAAAGTGCTTTCTTAGTTTTGATTTCATTTGTTCCAAGGTTATATTGTGACCCCTTTAGCCATTGAATTTGCAATAGCAACCAACTTAAGTAAGATTTTAAACCTTAAACATAACGACTTAACCAAGAGGATAGGCAAAAAATAGGAAACCACTCTTAAATTAAATTATAAAGCACATAGAAAACAAATAACTAAAGAAAACTAGGAAAAAGAAACTTTATGCATTCTAGAATCTTGTATCAAACATGATGTTGACATATTTGATGTTAACACCCATTTAATTATACTGATGTTGCTGCTGACATATGCAACGTTTCTTTATGAACATTAAAAAAAAAAAATTTCCAAGAAATTGTTTCAATCCTTTGAAAATTTCTAAATCTAAATGCAGTATCCATTTTTTAATCAAATCCTAACACAAAGAAAGAAAATTCTTTTTTAACATTATCAAGAAATCAAATGAATCAAAAAGCACTTGAACTTACCAAAATGCCAAGGCCTCTCTTCCCAAGGCCCAATAGTTTCGTAGCCATTCACCTTCAATGAAACAACCACATATAAAAAAATACATTTACACATGCTAATAGCTTTAGAGACTGTGGAGTCAATAATACGACTGGGACTATAGTATCAAACAGACTTTTAATTAATGGAAATACATGATCTTACTGAATGCAAAAAAAACCTATCTTTCAAGAAATATATAACTTTGGTTATGAAGAAAGAGACTCTAAAGATAAGCCTTGAAAGATCAAGGCCTATCCTTAATTCTTCTTGATTAAAAGATTTTTCTTTGAATTAATATTTTTCTTTCAGAAAGTTAAATATTTCAACATGCAACACAACAATCCAATTTTGTATATCGTTGAATTGTTGTTTCCTTTGACAAGCTATTCTCTGAGAATAATCATTATCCTGATTGGTAACTTTCTGAATATACCTCTCCAATATCTGACACAACTTGAGTTGTTAAACCACGAGTACTTCAGAAAAACCTCAACTTGAAAGGAACTTCTGCTGAGATATACTTACTTCAAGATTAAAAAATCCCATTATATATGTATACTCTTAATTATTCCTAGGTATACCCATGTACCTAAAATTAATCCCTTTGAAGAAGTGGTTGGATGTTCTAGCTTCTCCCAATCCATGCAACCATCCATTACCCTCTACAAGTTTTCTTCTAATATAATTCAGCTACATACCAAGTTCAAACAATGACCAGAAATTCAGAAAAGAGCAAAAGAAAGTGCATTTAGGTACCTGCCCATTATCATGTTCATAACAAGTTTCATTTTTGCTCCATTTCCAACCTGACCAAGAAAAAACGACTTCTTTTCCAAGACATCGAATGCAAGAAGTGCTTCCCCGTACAATGCCTACAATTTTATGCATGTATACCAGATAAAGACAAATTAAGACCATAGAAAATATCACAAAACTCCTTTTTTTATAATGATAGGATTTTCCTTATTGCCCTATTTGACTGAAGATGGATCTGGGCAGGATGGTTGGATGCAGATTGGTCTAAACTGAGAATGCAGACTTTTCTGCAGAGTTCTGATGGTTTTCAGGAACAACACCAAATTAAGGAAAAAGTGGTCAGACTGTTTCTCATAACAGTTCGAAGGTTTGGTCAAGAGAGCAGCTCCACATCTATTTTCTTATAATCCTTTATACCGTATGTTTGCTAGGTTCAAGGTGTAGAAAGGGTAAAGGAATACAGAGAAAGGATGGTAAACTAAGAATACATACAGGTACATAGGGAAAGCAAACCAGCTCCTAATGCAGCCAAAAAGGTACAAGATGAAATTCTTCATACCTTTTCTCCAACAGCAAGGATAACTAGTTGACCATCTTCAGCAGGCTTTTTGCTACCTGAAACTGGAGCCTGGAGGAAATAAGCACCCTTCAATGTAACTGTCTGAAAGCAGGTGAAAGGTGGAAATGTTAGGAATCGGCAAAGCCTATTGATCATTTACCTATTTCTTTAGTTTCTTTTGGCTAAAGTCTTGACAGGCATAAATCCCATCTTCAAAATTCTAAATATGAACAAAAGAAACAATGAAAAATTATAAATTGCACTATGTTGACTGCATTGAATAGGCAACACAGAGTATTATGATTCCCTCATCCCTCTCCACTTAAAGGCATAAGTTAAAAAGTAAAATGCGATATTAATTCACAGTTTTCCACATGTAATGTTAGGCCCAAAAAAAAAAAAAAAAAAAAATTAATGAGCAATTATCAAAAGAAAAGTGTCCAAACCTCACAGATCTTCGAAGACGTATCTGCATCCACAGTTGACATGTCAATATAACCTTTTCCCTCACAAATTTGCTCAAGAACACCACCTTTGTCAAAAACCACCTAAAAATTTGAAAAAAAAAGAAATGCCATTAAACAAAAATTTAAATTGCATGATAGGATTACTTGAACACTGCTTCTCTTTGGACTTACATAGAGAGCTGCAGGAGGATCAGACAACATTCCAATGGTATACTTGCATTTTTTAGACTACTCCTTCAAGTGAATCAAAATAAGAAACAACCTAGTAGAAACCCTTCCCTTGGAATCTCTTAGCTGACCTTACCGCAAAAACAACGAAGCAAGGAGAATCTGAAACACAAGTGACCCTGTAATTCAGGATGTAACTACTCCATCACCCAGGAACCTTAAAATCTGAAATTCCTGAGCAGCACCCCTCCCAAAGGACACAAATACCACCAAAACAGAAGATGATATAAAATTGCCTAAAGCATGATTAAGTATTCACCCTCGCAAAAGAAACAACACTACCCTATAATCTAACTATGGTAAATTTACTCCAAATTGCATAAAGTAAATGGAGCAAATAGATTAAAAAACGTGCTTTCTTGAATTACTACCAATCAGTGAATAAATTGGTGTGCTAATATCCTATAGTTTTTCAGACAAAAATTTTAACATATCGTAGCCAGGTGAACCATAATCCTTGTATCGTCAATACTTTCACTTATGTCTTTTAAATACTTCCAGATTATCAAGTACTTGAATTTTTTCCAAGATAAGTCAAGCATTAGGCAGCAATTGAATTTCTTTATGCCAAAGAAACATATAGCCAAGTAATATCCCTCTATAGGTTATTGAATTTCCCGCATAAATAGAACCAATCCATAACAGCCACCAACAATTACCGGAGAAACTAATAATTTTCCCAATTAAAATAAACAAAACTCACAAGAAAATGGAACAAACAGATCTGAATTCTTTATGACAACCAAGGAGAGGATACTGAGACAAAAAGGAAAAATATCAAATCAAGAACACTAAACATCATCGATCAAAATATATCCAAAACGCACCAATCAAAATATACCCAAAACGCGCAATCATCAAGAAACATACATTACCCATCAAAATAAATTCATAAAAATCCCATCCACGAACTTCAAAGCAACCCCTAAAAATTCAGCACAGAATAACACCAGACCATCCTTAAAAGAAAAGCAAGGTATTTTTAAAAGCATGGAAAATGCTGATGGATTCAAGCATGAAATTCAAACCCTTAAAATCCAACATATACAAAGAAGAATTTTTGAAGTTCAATACATATTGGGGTAAGCTCAATTTACATCTCTCAAACCAAATTAGAAGGTTATCCTAGGGATGCAGCTAACAAGCTTAGTTGAAAAACAAATTTGATGCACAGACGTCATTCAATGTGGTTGGGAACTTCTGGATGAAACACACATTAAAAATGCATAGTTTCCACCACAGCAGATGGAAAAAACACACATTAAGCTGTAAATAGTACCTATGCAGAACAGAATATCCAATCAGAGTGTTTTCACACACAAATTTCCCATCCTAAGAAGCCAAAACTACACCATCAGAGCAGTAAATAAATGGGGAAAAAATGACAAAAATCAAATTCTTTTAGCATCAGCTTAAAGTTTAAGGTAATAAGATCCTAAAAGAGAGAATAATTTGTAACCTCCAAAACTAGCACCAGTAACCAAAGAAGAGAGAGAGAGAGAATAGATACCTAAATTGCTTGAATAGGAAAACCAAAGAACCACAAAAATTATGATAATTCAGATTATCTCTATCAAAATAGCTTACTGAAATTAATGTAAATATATTTATTCAAATTCCTCCATGACAGTAAAATACCAAATAAAGTTCATTACCATAATGGACCATGTCTGTCATGTCAGGAAGACACATGAAGAAGGTGAATATAGTCAATTATGACCTCAGGTGGATGAGAACTTGTGCCTTCTGAAAGCAAAGAAAAATTCCACAATCTAAGAAAACAAGGAGAAAACTGGGCAATTCTATCTTATTAGATCAGTTCATTTTCTTTTGATTGTTCCTTTGGGTGAATGAGAAGAACAAATATATATATACATACATAGTAAAGAAGGAATTGCACTGACAATAATACCTCAAGAAAAGTAAACACCATAACCTCTACAGAACATGGTAGGGCAGGTCCAACAGCATTACCAGAAAAAAATTACCACCACCGATGCATGCCTGCAAAAAATGCATAAATGACAACACTGTCACTCTAGAATTTAGGATTCTGACTGAGAAAGTTCACAACATGAATTGCTGAGGGAAAATCAGATATCAGATGTTAATAAGAATCAAAAAGATGAATTAAAGATCATCATTTGGAAATCAAGTCCACATCACAGAATTGTTCTGCGATTACAAGTTTTACTGCATCACATACACAGATGAGCTGAGCTACAGTAAAGAATACTACCATTAACACTGAGCCAAAAATATGAGAATAAAATTTTTAGTGAAGAAGTCAAATACAGAATATCGCCTTTTTTTGACCTCCCAAGAATCTCAGATGAAAGTTTCTGGCAGGTAAGACTGAAATTCCTCTTGATCATTGCAGAATCTGAATTCGAACCAAAAGTAAAAGCTTGGTTTATTGAGAGCAGCTAAAAACATTAATCAGATAAAATACTTTATGTAAATGACAAAGAAATAGAAGTTCACATAAATGAACTTTCAGTTGTGACCCCCTACGATAACTGAATAGGAAAGGAGTCAAGTGTAGGTGGCACTGCATAACATTTATGGTAAAATAGCCAAATGCATTAGAGAAATATCGCAATGAAGCACATTGATCCTCAATAAGGGTTACACAATAATTGAATCAGATATGCATTAAGATATGCATATCTTAGTACATTTGCTTCTTCCAATTTACCTTTAACACAAAATCCCTTAATCAATACATTAAATGACACAACATTCGGCTGCTTTCCTTCTTTCTCCATTCGTCTCCTCAAAGTCAAAGCTCCTGAAAAATATAAAAAAAAATTCTTATACCAAAATAAAATAAATTTTGAAGAAAAAAATAATAATGTCTATAAATGGTAACTTTACCCTAATAAAGGCAGTGTTTAGATTCTGCAGAACCAAAAAAAAATTAATGTATAATTTCTTCAATATATGATAACAAAACTAAAACTTTATGCATAAAATATAAAAACAAACAAAAAAAAAAACTTCATATGGGACAGAGGCTGGAATTGGATTGAAAAAAACAAACAAACAAACAATAGCAAGAGAACATAACCAAACCATAAACTACCTAAAGAAGCAGCTCTATGTTTAAAAGAAACCTTAATCAAATAAAGGTTAATGAAATTCATATCACCCATTAATGTTACCCAAAAGAAACATATATTGAAAACAAATACGAAAGGCAAAAAGACAAGCATTGGAGGGAGACATTCACTTGATTGTGAAGAGAAAACACTTACTTGATTGTCAGAATTTTGGAACAACATTACCAGATGGAATGGCAGTAAAAGAAGACTGGCGAGTCAAGCTCCTCTTCTCGCCTCTCAGTAGTTTTTCACAGACAATCTTCAAACAAAATGGATGCAGACTTATCATCCTATTTCCACCAAGAAATCTAAAGTGATATCAGTAAGAAGACTAGAATAAAGAATTATTTACTGAAATTGTTTCCAAAGAGGATAAAGAAAAAGATATAAACCAGAAACCAGTAAAAATAACTTTTTAGAAAAATAAACAGTTTTTTCCCTCCTCCTTTA
The DNA here is from genome assembly GCA_025388415.1 of Cynanchum wilfordii. Lineage (NCBI taxonomy): Eukaryota > Viridiplantae > Streptophyta > Magnoliopsida > Gentianales > Apocynaceae > Cynanchum > Cynanchum wilfordii. Next base: position 136,257 of record JAHSUH010000347.1, on the reverse strand, counting down.
CCAGTAAATCTATCACTTAGTTTATACTAAAGATATTGCTCTTTATTAAAAAAAAAAAAAAAAAAAGATTATTTCAGTTCAACATGCATATATTCTTGAATTCAAGAAATCTTTGTGATTTTAATTGAAAAAGGAAAGAAATAAAAGAAAAGAGAAAAGGGAATTATTGACATTACAAGCAAATCCATTCAATTAGTTTATTATAGAGATGTTTTTCTTTATTAAGAAAATATTATTTCCAAATATGGATTCTTGAATTCTTGAATTGAAATATAAAGAAATTTTAGTGGGTTTAATTGTAATTAAAGCCAAGAAAAAAAAAAAAGAAATAAAGAAAAGAGAAAAAAGGAAAGCAAGAGGGTACTTACACGGTAAGCAGCAAATACTTACACGGTACATACACACTACAAAATACAAAGCTAAGCCTAAGTATAGAGCGGAATTGCAGAAGTTATCGATCCCAATTGTATAGAAAAAAATGGCAAGTTTGAAGGGTGTCCTGTCTCTTCTCTGCTTTATCTTACTAGTTGTGTTTACAGTACCAGTAATTATAACAGAAAGCCGTCCGGTGAAGGCTATAACGGTTGGAAGGGAAGCTCTGGAAAAGATCCAAAGAGATCAAACCCCCAAATGGTGCCCAAAATCTAGAGGGAAAGAAAAGAAAACCCCCAAAATCTAGAGGGAATGAAAAGAAAACCCCAAAATCCAGAGATCAAACCCCAAATGGCGCCCAAAATCCAAAGGGAAAGAAAAGAAAACCCCCAAAATCTAGAGGGAATGAAAAGAAAACCCCCAAAATCCAGAGAGAAAGGAAAAAGAAAGGGAAAAAAATTAAAGAAAAAGAGGTTAGCCGCTATATATATATATTTGTCTCCAACGGCTATATATAATGTCCCCAACGGAATGAAAATAAGTGTCTTCTTTTTTTTCTTTTTTTCTTTTTTTTTATTTAAGAAAGTATTTTAAGTAAAGATGAAACATATCATTTTTTTTTTGAAAAAAAAAACAAAATTTTTAAATTTTTTTTTATGATCTGTCCAATATTATTCTTATTATCCTTACAAATTTAATTGGGAAGTTATATTCTTAACACATAATTAAAAATGTAATAATAGTAAAAGTTAAATACTTATTTTTCGATTAGTTGTTTTATTTTAAGAGTTATTTTATTTTAGCATGATTTATTAAATTAATGTATAATGTGTTAAGTTGTTCTTTAATATAAGGATTGTCATACATGTTTTCATAATAGTTTATTTTGTTCTTAAACTCTAAATTAAAACTAATAGAAAAATTAAAATTATTGAAAATCACTTTTTTGACTAATTTAAATTTTATTTAGGTTACATCATTAAAATTTATCAATTATGATTTTTTACACAATGCTTATAATAAACACATGATCTTGTATAATATTTACAATATACTTTCTTATTATGTCAAATGAAAATAATTGATTCATCCATTTAAATGTTTATGAAATTAACTATTAATATTGAAGAAAGCTAAGTGAAATTTCCTTATTAGACCTCAATGATATGGCCTTGAAGTAGGTAGTTGGTTCACCCCAATGTATGTTGTTTTACATTTCACCATATATCATGATTTAGTGGATCTCTCCGCCGGAAACAAAGTGAAAGCCAATTGATAAAGCTCCTCTAGATAGTCTTGGGCTAGTTATCATGATTTATGGTTTAACCATAATGCTAGAAACTATGGTTCTACTCATTTTTTGGAGGATAGCAATGTTGTTACTAAGAGAAGTCTCCATAGAGTTTTTGAACTCCTCTTAGCATGGGCATAGCATTCCTTTTTTGCTCTGGTTTTGAGATGTACTATATATCCTTGTGTTTCTCTATGAAATATATACCCGGTTTTAAACAAAAAAGAATTGAAGATTCCTAGAAAAATTTGTTTAGGATGAAAAATAAAAATTTTAAAAAGTTAGGATCAATTAACATTATTTACCTTTATGTGTATAGTATATTATAAGCTCAAAAATTTTATTTTTTAATTATTATAAAATAGATATTTTATTTTAATTAAACATTCTTGTGAGAGTTCTTATGCCATTGCACATAGTATTTTTTTTTTTTTAATAATTTATATCTTTACTCAAGATTGATTGTTTGTTGAATAATATTAAAAAATATCTTTAAAATGTTATAAATATCTTTTAGTATCTGAAGACTATTTTTCATAGTTTATATAAATATATTTTTTCATACATTGATTATATATGATAGATAAATAAGAACACAAAATAAATTACTCTTTTTGTATTTTTTTTTTTACTATTTGTTTTTTAACAAGCTATCAACACAAATTTTAACTATTTACAGTTCAATAGTATTAGGCGGAACCTCTACTATTAGTACCGTATTTGAAGTCAAGGAAATAAATAGGTACATTATTTTTCATGATAAATGTTTGGCCTCTAAGTAAGGATTATTATAATAAAGATTTGACTCTCAAAGATGGTTGAAGGATGATCGCAAGGAAGACTTCAACACAAGAAGATGGTCATTGTCACAAAAGTATGATATAATTGGATACATACTAGATTTGAAGATTTTAAATCCGTAAATGAGTACATAATATTGTGATGTTTAAACTTAGATCCCACATACAATTAAAATTACATTTTGAGAACATAAAACGGATGATATATTAGAGAAAATATTCTCTACCTCTTTATGTCTAGATATTGTCCTACGATAACAATATTTATGAGAAATATTTTAATAAATATGTTGATATAATTTCTAAATCGACCAACAAGTTTTACTCTATTTTAAACATGAATGTTGCTAGAATTCCTAACTCTTGTTTGTGATCATAGATATAGGCATTTCAATCAAGATAAATTTAAGTATTTTATTACCATTATCGAGATAATAATAATCGTTAATTATTAATAACCATCTCAACTGCTAAAAGACTAATGATTATTAAAAAATAAATTTATTTTATTTTATTATTTTTAGTATTATTTTAATATAAAATATTTATACTATTATGTTTATCATTATTATACATCTAATAATTTTTGTAAGCACCTGAAATTGTAATACTTTAATGACGTTACTATGAAAAGTGTTATATTTTAATAATAAATATATGTTATACCACTAAAATAGAATAACAAGATTGTAGAATGAAATCAACTTTTTATTTTCGTAATATTTTTATTTTATTTTATTTTATTGTTTATAAATATTGAAAAAGGAAAAAAAAAATTACTTTGGTTAAAAATAATCCTGTGATTTTGGTTATGAAGTTATGAAGGCTCTTAAATTTTTTTTATTATGTCATGAAGTTAGGAAGAGAATTTAGAATTCTTGAATCATAAATAAAAAAAAATTAAGAAAAAAAATTAGTTAATATTAATATAAAACTAATAAAATTAGGTTGGAAAGTCAACTCTGGTTGTTACCTAAACTGGTTTTCTTTATTAATAAAACTCTATGAATGAGCATAATTTTAAATTTATGCTTGTCTGACTTTAAAACATAAAACATATGCTTTATGCGTTTATTGTAAAAACGCATAGTTCACATGCGTTTTTGTGAGGTCTTCAAAAATTTTAAAAAAATGTCACATGTATATTAAAAACGCATAACCTATATATGTTGTACATTAAAAGTGCAAATAGTGCATGCGTTATTGCCACATGTACACAACATGTGCGTCTTTGCGTAGGATAATTTGTTAAAAATTTAAAAAAATTAATCATATAGAATGATGTGTTTTTTTAAAATATATATATGTATATAACATATAATTGCATATATATACCTATATTATATATATATATATATATATATATAATATACATATATATTTGAATAGTATACATATGTATTTTTATGTAATGATTTTTTTTTTAGTTCTAGTTAAAAACACGTGCAATATATGTGTTTTTGTGTCTCTGTTGAAAAATACATAGAGCATATGCATTTTTATGCGATAAAATTTTTTAGTTCTGCTTAAAAATGCATAAACATATGCATTTTTATACATGCTACAACAAGATATAAAAATTAATCTAATACAAAAAGATATTTAAAGAAAAATAAATATATAACCAAAATATAACTACAAAAAAACATGATATAAAATGTTTAATACAATCACCGAATTTCAAGTTCCAAAATAAGATTAAACACGTTTAAAAAAAAAATTATCATTCAGTTATTGTTGCTTGATGAGTTATAATTTGCATAAGTTCTTCTATTGTGTCCAGACATATGACAATTTCCATATCTTGGAGGTGAATCGGGATCTCTAGCATCCACTGGACAACGATACCTTCAAGATCATGGACAACTTTGTTGATGAAAGAATGTTACTAAAAATATTTACACACCTAGGCAGAGTATCTATCAAGTAGATAGTATTCAAGTAAGTATGAAGATTTAAAAATTTATAAAACTCGTTTTTCCCAAAATCCCTTTTTTAATATTAGTGTAGAAAATATAATAAAGTCCAATTATAAACAAGTTTTGAAAGAGTGAATCAATTTATAGTTTTCTCAAACTACTAAAAAGCAATTAAAGATAACCAAGAAAATAAGAAAAGTAAGTAAACAATGGGAATATCATTAAAATGCTTAGAGTGAAAGGAGGATACAATTTCAAGTGGTCTAAAGAAGATTATGAACTATTAATCAAATTTACTACCGGGCTCAAGTCTAAAGTGGATTCTTCCAATACGTTTCGTTGCAAGAAATCTTAACGTCAAATTTACTTGAATTCATTTAGAAAAACCAAATTCCCTATTAATCATTCTAGTTCCGATCCATTAATAAGAAATTTTATTAAACTAATCCAACACTAGTTGTTTATCCAAGGTCCGGTCTAACAACTAGTGTTAACCCGAACTCTATATCAAATATGTTCAACTAAAGATAGATATCATGATTGCAAGCAATATCCAACATAAAATTCAAGTTGAAAGCACAAAATGATCAATAGTCCAAAATTATATAAATAATCCCCAACATGAAATGTAATATAATACCAACCAACTACTCTAAAGAAATGTAGAAGAAGATGGTTGGAATTCTATAAAAAAAAAAATTAAATTGCAAAGAAAGAAAAAACAAAAGAAGAAATAGATGACTCGATTTCTCTTCAACCTTCAATCCTTGAATCCAAATTACCTTCAAACACCTTGAGATCTTCGTAGATGAAACTTTGGGATTGAATTACAACAACTTTCCATACGTGTTTGATGTACGTTTTGGTTACTATATTTGTAGCATAGATTATGATTAAGATTAATTCAATGAAAACAAACAGGTTGTCACTTAATTAACCAAAATCTAAGGCAGAGTACCTATCGATGCAGATAGTAACATGGTAGTACCAACAATTTTACATTTATAAAATTATTGTTTTCCCCAAGAACGTTGGTGACGGTTTATTAGCATCTATCAATTATGACAAGTTTTGTTTAGGAAGAATTAGCTCTAAGGTTCAATTCAATTCATTGGAAGAGGGGTTTCTATAATCTAGGAATTGAAATGAATAAGTAAAGTAAATTAGAATCTGAATTTAGTTTTCTTGAATTAATTGGGTTGACCTATGTTCGAAGATTACTTAAGTGGATCTAAGGCAATTATGAATCCAATTTATCTTACTACCATACCCGAGTTATCTAATGTGATTACCTCAATATGAGGGTTGCAAGTAATCCTAAACCTTTTTAGATTATTTATTAAGGCGTCAATTTAACAACATAATCTTAAGATTTGCATTGGTTATGAAGTCGAGATTATTAGTTTGCCTAACCTCAATATGGGGGTTGCAAGTTATTACACCTAATCCGACAATTCATTAAATCTCCTATGGGGAGGTCTCATTAACAAACTGTCAATTAATTAATTATTCCAATTACATACTCAACTAGATGCAAATCTAAGTTTCATGGCATAAATCGAATAGGAAACCAATTGAAAACGCAAGATAAAATAAACTCGTAATGGAAATGATAAACAACATCCTCCCGGGAATTTATAAATTAAGAATATCCAAATAATTCACAACTTTCTTGAAAACTAGTAAAGTAAGATTCTAATGACACAAATATCACAACTAATAAAGAAAACGAAATAAAGAAATCTAAAAGAAAAGGAGAAAGTAAGTTTGTCATTTTCGTTGTCACGTCTCCAACGAAATAGACCCATTCCTCCAGATCTGCTAGACTCCGGCTTCCCGAACTCTTATCTCGATCAAAGAGATCTCAGTCACACCTCTCAAACCTCACAAACGTGTTCGACCTTATGGGGGAGGCTCGAACACGAAGTCGAAACTCGAGAAAATATTAAACTGAAAACTCGAATAGAGCTTATCGTAAAGTTTCTATTTGCTAGAAACTTCGAAATGCTCTTGTTCCGAGTGATTCTAGTGTGTTTGAACAATTGAGGGAATGCCTCTATTTATAGGAGGGAATGGGAGAGTTGGATGGGCTTCAAAAACTCAATTTCCCGCACTCGGGAGGCCCAGTAAGGCCGTAATGTCGGCTAGTACAGCCGTAGTGGAGCTAGTACGCCAGTAGTGGAGCTAGTACGCCAGTAGTGGCACGACGCTGCATAAGTCGCGGCACGGTGCTACGCATTGTGGCACGACGTTGCACATGTGTGGCACGACACATGTGTGACACGGTGATGTGCATGTGTGGCACGGTGCTACACGCGTTACTCTAAAATTGCAATTTTGCCTCGAAATTTGTTCCTTTTTCAATTTTAGTCCCTTCCGAAATAATAAACAAAGCAAATTTGCGTAATTTCCGAACAATTAATATCAATTATACTCCCAAATTAGGCAGAAAACATTACGTAAAATATGATATAATTTCGACATATCGGTGTTGAGGATCGATCACAACAATTACAATCTCAAAATTAGAAAAATACTAATATCTCGGAAATATAAAAATATATGAAATTATTTCTATAGCATTTCCCTATGATCTATACAAGAACTTCCAAACTCCTAAATCTGCTAATTATTTACCTATTTATAGATAATCGGAAATAGGGGCAAAATAGTTATTTTTACAAGGAGAAATTCTAAAATTTTGAGTGAGTCACCTCAATACGGGCTTAGTGACAACACCACGCCCGTGCTATAATAAGAACACGGTTGTAGCAGAAGGAGCACGACCATTGTGAGCTCAAAACTGCTAACCGATGGCAAGAATGACGTGCTGATGATTTGGAGCATCACCACTGCTATGGGCGTGTTATTGCGTTGGCAAGCCACTAAGGGCATGGTAAGGTCTTTGTGGACGTGTTGTTGTGTTGGAAAACCACTAAGGGTGTGGTGAGATTACCAAGGGCGTGTTGAACTTTCCGGAAATTGTATTTTTAGCCATTGATTTGTTCTTTTTTACAATTTAAGCCCAAATATTTACCCGAAATCATAAATATAGCAATTAAGTCCAATTTTTAATCAATTAAATCCAAAATTAAGCAATTAAGTACCACAATTATGCACATTTAATACTCCAAAACATAATATAATTTGGTGTTATCGGATCTACAAAATTCTATCCGAACAAGAACTATTTGAATAAGAACTATTTTAAATGTAAAAATAACTTAAAAGCTTATCCATAGTTGAGACTCACTCCAAACAATTCGAGAGACGAGCAAAATTTACACAACAAGGAGAAATAGAAGGAGAAGCGGCTAGTAAGTAAGAAGAAGGAAGGGATCAAATTATTTTTGTTTTGGTTTCTTTTTTTTTTTTTTAATTTATGAATAACTATGTTAAATAATTTAAATGAATTAATCTAGTTTGGTACAAACATAGGATGTATATATTAATTTTGATAAGGATTTAGTCCTTGTTATATTTGTTTTTCTTAGTTTTGATTTTTTTTTTTTTTGGTCTATTTTTATCCATATACTTTTTTTAATAATTGTTTTGGTCCTTCTATCTTTTTTGTGCGAATACTAATTTTTATTCATCATTTTTGTCATTTTTTTTTATTACATTTTGACTTTTTATTTTAAATTAACGGAAAGAATTCGGTGAAATTTATATATGAATATGAGAAGCAGAATCCGAAAGTTCCAAATCCATATAATATGAAGGATTTTGCATTTGAAGTACTCAAGCTGTTGATCAACACTATATGATGAACCTTAGCATATAATTAGCATCTTTTCTTTTTAATGAAGCGTTTCGTTATGTTTGTTTAATTTCTTGTTCTCCTTCGGTATAAGGATCAAAATAAGTTGTTTTCAATAATGTTTATGAATTTTTTTAGTAAATCTTTATAATACCAATTGAATGTCATCTATTTCTCTTGAATACTTTGAATGTATATATTTTAATTACTATTATTTATTAAGTGAGACATATACCAATTAAATTCACATATTTATATAACTTTTCCGCTGTCATTAAATTAAGAAAGGAGTCAAACATGGGGTAATTATTTAGATAATGGGGGCTTCTTCTTTTTTTCCCCCTTAAAGTAACTAATTTAGAGCAAGGAAAATAACTTCATCTTCTATTTGGAAAAAATAACTGAAGGAATTATTGATATATATTTGGCAAAACAAACAAGAACTTAGTATGTATATATATATATCTTAGTGTAGACAATTAAAATTTCTTTTATTTCCTGTAAAATTAGAATTACAAGAAATATGGTAATTGAATACAACAATTATATTATAATAAATTTACAGGGTCCAATCTCTATGGATCCGTTGATTCAATCCGTCGTGGATTAGAGAGGCGTTTTGGGCTTGTCTCGATCCAATTGTTTTGATTTCTTCCGAGGGGCGTTTTGGGGTGGATCTCGATCCGTCGAACAATTTGATTTCTTCTTCCGAGGGCTTTTGGACTTTGTCTCGGAATGGATTTGGGTTTTGAGAGGAAGGGCCGATTTCGGCGGGAGGTTCGGTATCCTTCGAATATCTCTCAACTTCACAACTTCTTGAGTGAGTGAGTGTGAGTCTGGTATCTGTATGTGACCATTTCTTGAGGGAATTTGCCCTCTATTTATAGATTGAGTGAGTGAGAATCGGTGGCTATGATGTTGCCACGTGTCACTCATCTAAGGAGGCAAATCATTTAATATCCAAATATATATAAATAAAATATAAATATATATTTAAAATATATAAATAATATTTAATTATATATTTAAATATATAAATAAAATTTATATATCTACAAATTGCCCCTTTTTGGGACTTGTTCCCGAGATTGAAGAATTTGTATCGGGAATAAGTTCCAAAAATCTTGGAGATATATATATCATATCAATTTTGGAGATAGATAAAAAATTTGAATCAATTATTTGAGTTTATTTGAATTTAACTCAAGATAAATATGATTCGAATTCATATTTATATGAAGATAATATATATGTATATATATATATACATATATAAAATATTTTTATGTTCAAATTTGAGTTCTAGTAGGATACTTCCTAGACTTTTTTAAGTCTATAAAAGGATGCCTCCATCGAAAATTTTTTTATTCAAAACTTGTCAAACAGTAAGTTCACCTTGATAGATTCCTTTCTGCCGGAATTCCAAGAAAATTCTCCTTCTTTTTTTTTTTTTAACAAAAACCTTATATTTTTTTTTACTGTTTCAAAAAAACTTCTTTTCTTTTTTTTTTTTTCGCCTCTTTCAAAACCAACTCTCATGGCGAGTCTAAAAGAGAACTTTTTTTATTATTATTTTTTTTTCTCTCTCTTTGGGGGAATCAAAAGTTTTTTTTTTTTTGTCTCTCTCAGTGGTTTTCAAAATAATTCCTTTTTATTTTTTTTTTTTTTTTTTTTTTTTTTCTTTTTTTTTTTGTTATTACTTTTTTTTTTTTTTTTTTTTTTTTTTTTTTTTTTATCTATAATATATTTTTTTTTTTTCTCTTTTTTTAATAGACAAATTTTTTTTTTTTTTTTTTTTCTTCTTGAGATTATGGATATTAAGGATGCTGACGAACCTTACAAACATATCGTCATTTTTTATCGTCGCAATGAGTCTCGAATCAAATCTTTAAACTTAGAAGTACATGAAGTTGGATTTGGTCCATTCGCACCCACGTCCCAAGGAGTCGCAAGCTACCACCGAATCACCAATTGATCTTCTACCACGACTCGTAATGTTCATCCTTCATCCCTTCCTCAAGTGGTAAGTTTGTTGTCATCTACTACTCATGAAGCGATTCACAATCGCGAGAGTTTTCTCTTCCCTTTACTACTACAAATACGGAGAAGTCATCATGGCCTGTTCATTCATCCAACTTTGGTGAGGTAAGTTACACAAAAAATCTTCTGGGGAGTGGACCGAGTACATTCTTGTAAATCATGAACGAGCCTTGAAGAATGCGAAGTCTATGATGTTGTGCATGCGTCGTTGTTCACCTATGATCGTTGTGAGAATGTGATGCGTGTTTTTTTTGCAACCCAGGTGGTGTCCTCCGACCAACACTTTGCATACATCTATTGGTGAGAGTCGATTTCAATTTGGGACATATTCACACTTACCAGGTTTACCTGCTGCGGCCTCCTTTCCACGAAGGTTATTCCATCTCGCGAGAGAACTGTTTGACAAACGAACCCCTCAAAGTCGTAAGTATCTTTTTTTTTTTTGCATTAGAGAAACTTGCAAATGGAGATCCCACCAGCATAATGCTTGAGCAATGGATTCGATTTTGGTTCAAAGGATTAAACAGTATACTGACCCCTCCCCGGGCCAAATCTTTGGTAACGCAGGGAGCGTCAATTGCCTAAAATGACTTGCAATCCGACCCCTTCAACCTTTACCGCAAATTCCTCCTTTCTTGTCAATATTTGGAGACTCAAAAAATTTTCAGAGGTCATACGCGCAGAGAGAAAGTGGCAACATTCCTTTCATGTTGGATATGTAAGTTCCTTTTTCCATGTAAGAATGCAGGTTACATTCGTCCGGATGTTTTCAAAGTTGCAAGTTACATGGGTTGCAACATTTATCCTTCATCATCTTCGACGGTAAGTTCATTGTTATCAACGTTGTTGTTCATCGTCGCCATCAACGTTGTTGTTCATCGTCGCCATCAACGTTGCTTGCTCATCGTCGCCATCAACATTGTTGTCTATTGCCTCAACATTGTGGTTTACCATCGTCGTCAACAACTTTGCAGCTCACCATCGTTGTCAACAACTTTGCAACTTACCATCGTTGTCAACAACTTTGCCGCTTACCATCATCGTCAACAACTTTGCGACTTACCATCGCCGCCAATAACTTTGCAGCTCACCATCGTCGTCAACAACTTTGCAACTTACCATCGTCGTCAACAACTTTGCATCTTACCATTGTCGTCAACAACTTTGCAGCTTACCATCGTCGTCAGCAGCTTTGTAATTTATCAACGTCGTTCCCAACTTTGCGGTTTACCAACGTCGTCCACAACTTTACAGTTTACCAACATCGTCCACGACCTTGCGGCTTCGTCATCAACAACGTTGCAGATATCAACTTGGAGAATGATTTTCAACTTTCCAAATGTCTATTTGAAGGATTCATCATCAACTTTGTCAACATTGATTTAAGAAATCTTGCACCTTCGTCGCTTTGAATAAATTATAATCGTCTACGTTAATCTTCATCAACTTAATCAAATCATAGACTTTTCAGCGATTGGACAACTTTGTAGATAGATTAATTTCATGCCCCTTATTGTTTATTAATCTTGTAAACATATATTGTTTAAAAGAATTGAAATCAATAAAATTTCTCTTTTTTCACAACTTTGTCTTGCAGTTTTTTTTTTTTTCTTTTTTTTTTTTTTTTTTTTTTTTTTTTTTTTTTTTTTTTTTTTTTTTTTTTTTTTTTTTTTTTTTTTTTTTTTTTTTTTTTTTTTTTTTTTTTTTTTTTTTTTTTTTTTTTTTTTTTTTTTTTTTTTTTTTTTTTTATTTTAGTACCGCAATTTTTCTTTACCCTTGTGCAGCTTTTTTTTTTTTACTCGGCTTTTTTTTTTTTTGCTATGACTGAACTTAGAATTTATCTAAGTTGCCTACGTATCCTGCAAAGGAATCAAGTCGAACGTAGTTCAAAGTTGCGATTTAAACTCATGCATTAAAGGAGTAACATGCGGTTTTAACTCGTCAAGGCAAGGAGCATCTTTTGCATCAACATATGAACTTGTAGACGGTTTACACTCGTATCAAGGAGTCTTCTTCAACTTTGCGGGGTGTTTACACTCGTATCAAGGAGGCTTCTTCAACTTTGCAGACGCACAGTAGTGTCAAAGAGTCTTCTTCAACTTTGCAGAGGTTTACACTCGTGTCAAGGAGTCTTCTTCAACTTTGCGCAGACAGTTACACTCGTGTCAAGGAGTCTTTTTCAACTTTGCGAGGCAGTTACACTCGTGTCAAGGAGTCTTTTTCAACTTTGCGGACAGGTTTACACTCGTGTCAAGGAGCCTTCTTCAACTTTGTAGACAGGTTTCACTCGTATCAAGGAGTCTTCTTCAACTTTGTAGATAGTTTACACTCGTATCAAGGAGTCTTCTTCAACTTTGCAGTTGCATACACTCGTGTCAAGGAGTCTTCTTCAACTTTGCAGACAGTTTACACTCGTATCAAGGAGTCTTCTTCAACTTTGCAGACAGTTTACACTCGTATCAAGGAGTCTTCTTCAAATTTGTAGACAGTTTACGCTCGTATCAAAGAGCTTTGTTCGAACATGTAGACAATTTATACTCTTGTCAAGGAGTAACTTGCAGTTTAACCTCTACTCGTCAAGGAGGATTTTTGTATCAACATATGAACAGTTTATTCTCTTGCTAAGGAGCCTTCACATCATCATCATGTAGATAGTTTATACTCTTATCAATGAGTAACTTGCAGTTTAACCTCGTACGTCAAGGAGGATTTTGATGATTTTTCAAGCATCGTCAACATTTGAAGTTGACTCTTCATCTTCGGATTCCGAGGAAAAGTTGCCCCTTTTTTTGATGTTGCTGTTGTTCAACATGAATTTCAAACTTTTGATTGGCGATAATACTTAGCTCCATATCTCGTCCGCGTGTAGCTAATTCTTCAAATGTTTTTGGTTGAATTCCTTTCAAAATGTATTGAATGTTCCATTGCATTCCTTGGATGCACATCTCGATTGCAGATTTTTGACACAATTGATCTCCGCAATTCAGGTTCGGACTCCTCCATCGATTGATGTAGTCGACGACGGACTCGGTCTTTCCATTGTTTGGTGTGACTTAACTCCAACATACTTACGGTTCTTGGTCTTTGTAGAAGCGGTTTAGGAATTCCGTTTCAAGTTGATTCCAATTTTCGATCGATCCAGGAGCCAAATCAGTGTACCCGGTCAAATGCGTTTCCTTTGAGAGATCGAAGAACTGTTTGACCAAGAGATCATCTTCCGTCCCTGCATTGCTGCATGTTTCAACAAAATGAGCAACATGTTGCTTGGGATTGCCTCTTCCATCAAATCTGCAATTTTGGAGGAAGATATCCTTCAGGCATCTTCAAACCAGAGAATCCTCCTCGAATATGGCTTTGAATACGCAAAGGATGATTTTGATTTTCCTGCATATTTATCGGTTAGCATACCTGTAATGAAATTCCTTAATTCATTTGTTGGAATGAGTCCATCGGCAGGAAACATGAATTGTTCGCTCTTCTTCATTTGTTTTTTTGGATCCATCAACCACTTGAGATTGTTTTTCGGAAAATATTGACTGCCCCAAAATCATTTGGTTCTTCTTCTCGCTTTGAGTTAACATCGTTTCGTGCAGTCTCAACGTACCTTTGCATTGTCGGAGTAGACTTACCATTGCTGCTCACCAATTGCGTAATGATGCGATCTTGCTTCGCCAATTGTGATGTGAGGTCCGCCACCAACTTTGTCAAGTTTGCCAATTGTTCTTCTATGGTTGACGCGTTTGACATCATATCGGGCATGACAGAGGTATTTGCAGTGGAATCTTCAAGGCCATCATTAGTATTCTTTTGATCTTGTTGGACATTACCCAGAAGAATCCGCAAAGAAATCTTCATTTCTTGATTGTTTTGTTTGCATCGGCCTTTGTTTTCCAGAGATTGCAAGTGTCCTTTGAACCATTCCACCTACGGCGCCTCGCGGTTGGTTCTGCGTTGCAGCAATGTCAAAACAAGGATTGGTGAATTTGTGGGAGGTGTCGTCAATTGGTCTTTTCCTCAGAAACGGCGAATCACCTTTCCTTTGCTTCGCGTGGTAGGACCGACATAGGTCGCAGACGTCAAAACACCAACACTTACCTCCGCAACAACGTCTTTTGAATCATCTTTGTTGACATCATTCTTGGACTCCATTTCTATGGTATTGACGGAAAGAGATGAACGGTAGAGATGGTCCCCTTAGGCGTGCCAAATTTGTAGACAATTAAAATTTCTTTTATTTCTGTAAAATCGGAATTACAAGAAATATGGTAATTGAATACAACAATTATATTATAATAAATTTACAGAGTCCAATCTCTATGGATCCGTTGATTCAATCCGTCGTGGATTCGAGAGGCGTTTTGGGCTTGTCTCGATCCAATTGTTTTGATTTCTTCCGAGGGGCGTTTTGGGCTGGATCTCGGAATGGATTCGATGTCGAGGGCTTTTGGGCTTGATCTCGATCCGTCGAACAATTTGATTTCTTCTTCCGAGGGCTTTTGGACTTTGTCTCGTAATGGAATTGGGGTTTTGAGAGGAATGACCGATTTCGACAGAGGTTCGGTATCCTTCGAATATCTCTCAACTTCACAGCTTCTTGAGTGAGTGAGTGTGAGTCTCAGATCCGTATGTGACCATTTCTTGAGGGAATTTGCCTCTATTTATAGATTGAGTGAGTGAGAATCAGTGACTATGATGTTGCCACGTGTCACTCATCTAAGGAGGCAAATCATTTAATATCCAAATATATATAAATAAAATATATATATATATTTAAAATATATAAATAATATTTAATTATATATTTAAATATATAAATAAAATTTATATATCTACACTTAGATCAAAGTTAAATTGCATAGTAAAAATACATAATTAAAATTTCTCCTTTTCATCTCTAAAGCTTTGTTTTTACCAAATTAATCCTAAAGAAAGAGGTTTTCTTTTTTTAATTTTTAATATTTTTGGAATCAATGAATTAGAAGTCATTTTTACTCCGACTCAAAAAAATCATAAATTTGAAATATAATATAGACAAAAATACTTAATTTTTTTTTTAAAATAATAATAATAATACTTTTGATTCTTACAACTTTATTTGTGGAATCATAACTTGATATTAAAATTTTAAAAATTAATAATTTTCATTTCCAAATTATTTTAATAACGAGTAAATATGATTCCAAAATATTTTTCCACGTCTCGGTGCAACGAACCTTAATTACAAACAAACAATTAGAGAAAATTTTAAATTTGCACCGCAAAAAAAAAAAAAAAAAAGTGAAGATAACGTATGAATACGACAAAATCAAATGAAACCGCAATGCTGACTTTTGCACAATGATATCTCTATTTACGTTTCAATTATTAATATTTTGCGAACGCCGTTCTACTTCATGCCCCACTTGTTTGTCACTATGCGTAATAGAAAATATTATAATTTATACAATACTTTGAAAATAATATAATTTAATACACAATAATTCATCGAAAGTAGATATTTTTATTAAGCATTAATTAATTTTTAATTATCAATATTTAATTATTATAACTTTAGCGAAAACTTTTCTATTTACCTTTTTTTTTTTTTTTAAAATTTAAAACTTAAAGTTATTATAACTAGAGATTTTTATTAAGCATTAATTAATTTTTAATTATCAATATTTCATTATTATAACTTTAGCGAAAACTTTTCTATTTACATTTTTTTAAAAATTTAAAACTTAAAGTTATTATAACTAGAGATTTTTATTAAGCATTAATTAATTTTTATTATCAATATTTCATTATTATCTTCTCAAAAAAAAATTAATTATAATAACTTTAACGAAAACTTTTCTTTTCACAATATTTTTTTTTTTTTAAATTTAAAACTTAAAGCTATTATAACTACTTTAGTTCATCTAATTATAAATTAAATATGCTTCTGTAATAGATACAGGTTCTTTTGTTATATATAAAAGTATAGATTAAACAAATGCAATTATGCGATGCAAGATAAATATATATATAATATTTATAAAAAAATTTGTTACGGTTAACAAAATTTATCGGGAGATTTTTTTGAAATTTGTGTTTATATGGTGATCATATTTCTATTTGTAATTTGTAAATGTTGGTACTTAACTCATAATAATATCAGCTTCCTAATTACTAAAAATAAAAAATAATATCAGCTTCCTATAATAAGTTTATTAGAAATAAGAGTCTAAATTATTTCATATTGTCATTGGTTGTAGCGGAAGGATCATCAGTGTATCACAAAGACAATCTTTTATTAAACCAAAAACTCTCTTCTCCTGCAAAAACGAGAGGAAGGAATCGTCCCATGAAAACTTCGATGTCTAAATCAGTAAAAAACTCAAGAATCAAAGTTACAAGAAGGATAAGAGAGAAGATATACCTGTTTTACAAAGAGTTGAGATCCTTTTATAGGCGATGAATGAATAGAATTGAATAGATTATTGCGGTAATATGAGATATTTGTTAATCACGTTCCAAATGCTAACGGAATATTTCGTGTCCACTTTCTACGACTATGACTTGACTAGGTTTGCTCCACGACTAAGGAGTCGTTATGTGGAACTAAACTGCCCAATATGGGGCATATTGTCATATATGCCCTGGTACTATATATTAGTCAAGATTAGGTAAAAAGAATACTTATACTTTCACATTGATTATCTATTATTGTAAAAAAAAAAAATTCTTAAGTTTACAATGAGTATCAATTATTTGACATAATCTTTACTATACCAAAATAGTATTTCGAATTGATAATAAGTATTTAAATATATTCTTATATATTTTACAACTCATTTAATATGAAATATCATATATATATATATATATATATATATATATATATATATATATATATAAAGTTTTGTCATATTAATGAGACGCGTAAGCGTATATTAGATAATTGGTGCAAGATAGACTTAAATATGAGTTCCAAAATATTTTATTAGTAACTATATATGCTATTAATCCTATCTCGCATAACTTAAATCATAAAAAGAGAAATATCACCAATATATATATATAAAAATATATATATATATATATATATATATATAAAGTTTTGTCATATTGATGAGACACGTAAGAGTATATTAGATAATTAGTGCAAGATAGACATAAATATGAGTTCCAAAATATTTTATTAGCAACTATATATGCTATTAATCCTATCTTGCATAACTTAAATCATAAAAAGAGAAAATTTTTTCACCGAAGTAAATACAATAGTTTACAGAGCCATCATATATACGAGTTTACATGAGGGTTTGCCTTAACCGTCATATAAATGCATTATATATAACGATCACCACAAACCGTCATATAAAATGTGCACTATATAGGACGATTGATATATAGAGGTATTAATTAATAGGGGTGTAAAAGGAATTATAACCTTTTATCTTTATGATAACTGTGAAATATATATTTCTCCTCATCAAGATAGGAATTAGAATCCAATTAGGATTCAAATTGTGTAAACTCTATAAATAGACCACCGTTTTGTTTACAAGGGGATTTTTGGGAAAACCCTCGGAGATAAAGAGAGAGCTTTATAAGCTAGAGAAAGATTGGTTAGACTACATCATATTGGAGTCCAACATGGATTTCGATGATCACAAAATTATGAATTCTTCAAGTCATAACCAGTTTGATTCCGGCATACCAAAGCCACCTCGGATCTCAACCACCATTGTTTTTTCCTACATTCCTTTGTCTGAATCCGGATAATCGACACTTGAAAAACTCTTTTCTTAATAGGTAATACCAAAAAATAAATAAAAGGGGGCATATGGTATTACTAATCTAAGAGGTTCAACTATAAACCTTATTTATTACATCAGCTACGTGCTTACTAATCTAAGAGGTTCAACTATGATTACTAATTAGTCATGTGTTTACTAATGTAAAAAGTTCAACTATGAACCTTATTTATTACATTAACTACGTGCTTACTAATCTTAGAGGTTTATCTATAAACCATATTTATTACATTAGTCATGTGTTTACTAATGTAGGAGGTTCAACTATGAACCCTATTTATTACATCAGCTACGTGCTTACTAAATCTAAGAGGTTCAATTATGAACCATATTTATTACATCAGCCACATGCTTACTAATCTAAGAGGTTCAACTATGAACTTTTTTTATTAGACCAGCTACGTGCTACAATAGGTTGAATCCTCTGCTTTGGCTAGACTGAATCCCTTACTTTGGCTAAGCCAAATACTCTCATAGGTTGAATCCTCTACTTTGGCAAGGTCAAATCCTCTCTTTGACTAGGTTAAATCCTATACTTTTGTTAAGTTGAATCCTCTCATTTAGCTTGACTGAATATGCTCCTTTGGTTAGGAAGAGTTCTCTCAGTTGGCTAGGCCGAATCCTCTCATTTGGCTTAGCTGAATCCTCTCTTTTGGCTAGGCCAAATCCTCTACTTTGGCTAGGTCGAATCCTTTCCTCGAGCTTGGTCGAATCCTCTCCTTTGGCCTGGTCGAATCTCCTCTTTTGCTTGGCCAAATCTTCTCTTTTGGCTAGGCCAAATCCCCTCATTTGGTTCAACCGAACCCTCTAATTATCCTTCGGATATATCAGTACCCTTCATTTCACACTAAACACAACTTTGTTCTTTATAAGTCAATCCAAATCCTCTAGATTCCAAACTATTTGTCATACCAGTAGGATATTTAGGCAAACGATAAAAAATGGAGATTCAGTGATGCTTAACCGAAGGACATTCAGGATAAAAAATAACATTCGACATTAAGGCCTAATCCCACTTCATTACCAAACGTTACCATCAACATTCAGCTGAATCCTCACTTTCATTATCGAATGTTACCATCATTGGAAATATCCGATAATCAAGGGATAATGACTACTGAATGGTGTTTTGGCCAAATCCCCACCTCAGTTAACATTTTTATTCCCTTGGTCATTTCCAAATCTTACCAATCATTGATAACATTTGGTACTAAGGCATAACAAACAGATAGTTGTTTGTTACTTTCTAAATCACTTGGTCCAACCATATCCTTTTGAAACAAGAAATTCAATAACAATATATTAGATATATATATTTGAAGCCTACAATAGACTCACAAACCAAAGCTTCAAACAAACAATTAATGTTTCAAAAGTATCTAATCAAAACAAGTACAATTCAATGAATTCATTATTAAACATAAAGATTATACATCTAGTTCTCTTTAATTGAATGAATCCCTTAAGATGTACTTGCACCTTCAGCGGCAACGAGAGCGCTCAGAGCCCTCAGAGCCTCTCCCCCATCCTCCCAAACTGGTGCCAACTACATCACTTATATTGTTAAGAATATCTATTTATTATCAATGGTTTGGTTTATATATATATATATATAAAAAAAAAATAAAATAAAATTTAAAAAAAGAAAAGAAAAAGAAAAAAGGCATATGGTATATAGAGGTATTAATTAATAGGGCCATAAATGGAATTATGACCCTTTATGTTTATGATAACTATGAAATAGATATTTCTCCTCATCAACATAGGAATCAAAATTAAATTAGAAATTCAAGTTGTGCAAACTCTATAAATAGACTCTCGTTTTCTTTACAATGAGACTTTTGGAGGGAACCCTTGAAAATAAAGAGAGAACTGTACGAGTTAGAGAGAGATTGGTTAGACTACATCATATTGCCCCAATGTAGTCTAACCAATCTCTCTCTAGCTTGTAAAACTCTCTCTCTTTATTTTGAGGGTTTCCCGAAATGTCCTCTTGTAAACAAAACGAGGGTCTATTTATAGTGTTTACACAACTTGAATCCTAATTAGATTATGATTCCTATTTTGATGATGAGAAATATCTATTTGATAATTATCATAAAGATAAAAGGTCATAATTCTTTTTATGCCCCTCTTAATTAATACCTCTATATACCAACGGCCACCATTAACTGTTGGGGATCGAAAATACAAACACGAACAATAACAAAAGTAAACAACAAGAATAAGAGGTGTAAAGATTTACGTGGTTTGGTTAAAAAAGACCTAAATCCGCAGTGGCATTAGAATTGTTCTCAAGGGAGAAAGGATGGAAAGAATGTGAGCAATGATGAATACATAATATTTCTCTTATTTATTGAGAACATTACTTATTCCCATACAAACCTCGTAATTAAAACTTCTTATTGAACTTTTATCTCAGGATTGGGATAGAAAGGTTTTGACAGCAATTTATAAACTAAAGTTACATACTTGAAAAAGCTAATAAGAAATTATCAATTATAATTAATTATGATATAGCTTCTTCATGATCATGAGCTATTATTTTGAGACTTCATGCAGATGATCATATTCATCAATCTTTTTGATGATTTCAGCTACAAAATCCTTGAACTGTTCTGGAGGAGGAATCTCAGGACTAAGTTTCTCGTACTCATACGTAGATTTCACATAATTCTTTTCACCATCTGAGTTAATAATCACTTGAATTTTAACCTTAATTGTCTTGTAGAATTTCATCATATCACCACCAATTATATTGCAAGTCACTGAACTGTTCTTCTCGTCCATATCTTCCAATACCTCCTTGGAAATCAATTCCTTCCCATCTGTAATATATTTAAAAGAAAACAAAATTAGTAGCTATTGACATATTTGAAAATAAGCTAAAGGCCAAGCCATTTTTGTTTGAGACAAGTGATAACCATCTTATAAATATTAATTACAAGAACTTTTGAGTTTCACACTCTTTGTAAGCACTATATAAGAGTTACTCTGAATCTTTTTTTTAAATCTAAATTAATTACAATAATAACTTTAAATATCAAATGGTCCAACATTAAAAAAAAAAAAAAATAAATAGACTGCATTGGCCTCTTTCATATCCCTAACTAGAATAAGCAACCGATTTCATCCAAAAAAAAAATGAACACGAAGGGTAATTTTGGTATTCAACGCATACCAATACTATCTCACTTTACTCATATTTATTTATTTATTTATTTTTTATTTGGTAATTTATTTGTATCCAGTAGCCACTTTCAGCTCCAACTAATCGAATTCAAGCCACGTCGAATCCCTATTGGAGGAAACTCTCTCCCTGCACCTATCTCTCTATAGACAAGATTTAAACTCAAGACCTTGAGAATGGAGAACCAAGTTCCTTCCGCTTGGACCAGCAGGTGTTGGTTACTCATTTATCTAATATACTCCAATTGCACAAGCTAGAAGATATTCAATATATATAAAATAAACTTTTCTATTTATATATATATGGCACGAGATATTCTATAAATTTTTATTTCTAATGGATTGGAAATATTAATATTCATAATGTCTATTAAGGATGAAATTCTAAAATAATCATATTGTTTAAATTTTAATCAAGAATGTCAGGAAAAACTGTGTGAAAAGTGATACTTACCAAGAAGATAACGTCCAAGAAGAACTGTATTCTTCACTCCCCAATTGCCTTCAAGAACTTCCAAACTGGAAATCATATCAGAGCAGATTTTTAGGAGATTATATTTCTTACTGCCCAAGTAATCCATGATAGAAATGGCAGGACAGTTGATTTCCTGTATATGTTCAAGCTTGCCCTGAAGACTCATTTTGAAAATAAAGAAATTATAAAATCTCGAGTTTTCCAAAGGCAGTGATGGGTTTAGTGAGTGGTGAGGCATAAAACAGTTAGCCCTGGAAGTCTTTATTTGTACAATTTTGTCCACTTATACTCTGTATCTTTTTCCTCTTTTTATATATCTTTCAAATTTATCATTTTTTTTTTTTTTTTGCAGATTTTGTTGACGGTCAATGTGCTTCACTATCTCAGTCGCACGATATCTTCTTTCACCCACTACGGAAGAAATTCATGGTTGAAAACTCCGAAAATGAAAATATATTGTTGAAAATATAATATAATTTTTTTTTCATGAATCGAACTCAAAATATTTCAGTTAAAAAAGTTAAATAAAATTATCTAAATAAAGAAAGTCACATCAACTTAGATTATTACCTGTCATTCGTTACAGTAATTAAAAAATTGGCATGTAAATAATATATATTTACTTTAAAAAATTTATATATTTTAAAATATTTTTATATCTTGAATTTATAAAATCTTTTCAATGGGGAAAATCTTTTGAAAATATAAGATAAATTTGTGTCGTCCGAAACCCTTGATCCTCTTTGAGGCCACAAAATGTTTTACGCATTTTCATTTTTTTTTTCTTTGATTTTACATTATGATGGAGCCAAATTATATAATTGAGCTTGTAAGCATCAAAAAGTACAAGTTAAAAAAATTAAATTAGTGAAAATAATAATAAAATCAAATTATTGCTTAAAATAATATGGGTCATTTCAATTGTTGATAGAAACTTTATACATATAATCTTAGGTGTGTGTGGAATTTCCTTCTTTTCTTTTGAATGGAAATTTCCACTGTATGACTACACATAATTATAAAATTCTCTTTTCTTTTTCATTTTCTTTTTCTTTCTTTTTTTTTTTTTTTTTTTTTTTTTTTTTTTGCGAGAAAGATTATAGACAGTGTATTAAGAAAAAAAGTTAAAGCCTGTTAGTATTTTTTCTACTTTATCCATTATTATATAAATAATTTATTGAAATTTTTATTGTTCAACTTTTATTATTTTTATGCTAAAAAGGTCAAAGTTATGAAATGATAATATATATTATAAATATATAATGCAATTTCTTTTAAAAAAATATTAATATTAAAAAAAGCCCATAAAAATTTTTGCCTTATGCCTTCAAGGTTTCTACACGACTCTAATTATATATATATATATATATATATATATATATATATATAAATAGTTCAACCGATCAAATTGGACCGGTTAAACCACTTAAAATAATTTTTTAAACTATTATATATATATATTCTCATGAAATAAAGATATATCATATATGTGTCTCATGATGCCTCAATTTCAACGATGGCGTCTCCCACCGTTCAAAGTTTACTTGTTTAGTCATAGAGATTCTCAATTATTGCCTGTAACCTATGTTGACACTGTGTAACAAGTAGACAAATTTACAATATATATAAACTCTATATAATATATATATATATATATATATAACATAGTTTTCTGATCTCTATGCTAATGTTAAATTTTTAAATATAAATTTATAATAAATTTAATTTTAAATCATTCGTATTGTCTAAATTCAATTATGAATCAAGATAAAAAAATCTAATAATCTTATACTCCATTGAATTATCATCAATTCTAAAAATTGATTGAATTGAATTTAATAACTTTAACACTCACTATTCACTTCCGGCAAATTCCTCGATGTGAGTAATATCAAGTATTCTGTCCATTCCACTGACAAGAAGAAATCTGCAGCAGAAAAATATCATCAAACATAAAAATTTTACAAAAGTAAAAATAATAGTGAATGAAAATCCTCGTACTTGTCTCGAAGAACTTTTGCCATAGATTTACAGCCTCCTGGAATCGAGGATTGCAAGTTCACGGCTATATTTGGATTATGAATGCTTTGTCTTAAATGCACCCACCCATGTTCTCCGTGCTCTTCGTTAGAAACTCTGGCCCTGAATTTTCATGCATACATAATAATACTGAAAAATCAATAGCATATATGGCTAGCGAGGAATAATAACAAATTATTGAAGAAAATAAGGATGGAAAATGAGCATGAAAGCAAAGGAAGTGCATAAGTTTTACCTGTACATGTGAGCATCAATGGCAGCAGGGGAGTCATTGGTATCCACAAGACACCCATCACTAACCCAACAATCTCCACAAAAGTCTAATTCCCAACCTTCAAGTCGGCCTTCCTGCAAGTAGCTTGTACGTTTTCTATCAGATTTTACATACAAAAATCTTCATCAGATTTTAATTACCTCAATGTATTTTCTGAATGCTTCAATTGCCTCAACTGCTTTTCCTTTCGCAAATCTCGGCTCAGATATGGTATTCATCCTTAGCTCTACTGATTCAACGGGCTCCTCAAGATCTTTTATAAGACTACCTATACCTTCTTCTGATCCTTCTAGTTTCATTCTTACCATTTCGATAATGATCTTAACAACCATGTAAGCACCTATATATATATATATATATATTTAATTAGGAATGCTGAACAAAACACAATTTTGTTGTGTATGTATTTTACCAAAACTAGAAGAAATTAAGAGAATGGATGCTAATACGTACTTATTTCGTTTACTAGAAATATATATATATAGATATATTTATGTTTCTTTTACTAGATATGGATAGAGAAGCAGCAGTAGTAACTCACCATCATCAAGAAAGTAGTTTTCTTTAAGAGCGCCATGACCGGAAGTTTCCATCATGAGATGTGTTTCAACGCCATCCTTATTAAGCTGAACGCCCTTATCAATGACATTCCGGTAACCAACGCGGTAAAGACAATGCTGCCCTCCTCTGTTAGTGATGAACCTAGTTAGAGCCATGCTTGTCCGGGCATCGGTCACGATGGTCGTTCCCGGGTGCTCCTTAAGAACAATAGCGGACATGAGAGCGATGAGTTTATCACCGTTGATGGGATTTCCGGTACTATCCACCACGCCGCTCCGATCGACGTCGGTGTCAAAAACTATGCCGAGATCGGCTTGATTTTCGAGCACGGCTGATCTTGTTAATGACATTGCTGTTTTGTCCTCTGGGTTTGGCATGTGATTTGGGAACATTCCGTCTGGGTTGAGATGGAGTGAGCCGAATGTGTCAGCTCCGAGCTTGTCTAGAACGTTCCATGTGAAGAACCCACCTGATCCATTCCCAGCATTTACAATTATCTGCGTTTATGGATTCAAATTAATAATAATGTCATCCATAATTATATATATATTTAGTTCTTAATTAAGTCATTCGAATCTAAAGACCTCATCATTAATTCTCTTATAAGGCAAGTATTTCTGATAGGTTTCGTTGCCAGAACAGTTTTTTTTTTTTTTTTTTTTTTTTAAAAAGGAGAAAGTTTTATTTAAGATAAGAAGTGTTTAGCACACCAGAACAGTTGAATAATAGTTTCATATCTTCTGTTAATAAATGGGCTTAGCCCAATAAAGTATACGTTTTCGTAAACTTGCAACTGCGGACCTGATTTTTCTATGCTGGCCTGATTTTATTTCAATTGCCCTGTTTAACAAGTGCCTGTTTTAAGTAGAGTTACTTGACCCAAAAAACAAAAAATCCGACCAATAACATAACTTTACCAACAATTTTCCACAAAAAAAAAAAAAAAAAAAACTTGATCAACAATTACCAAGTTATTGGTTGAAATGTATGGAGCTCCCTTTCATTAACTAAGTTATTGTGTGGTGTAAATGAAACGAGTTTAGTTTCTTTAATTAAGGTCTCAAGAATAAATCTTGAGCCTAAATAAATGGGTATTACAGAAAACTACTCGAAAAAGGGTTACTGTGATACATTCCACATTATTACCAAATACAGGTTGGTTAAACAAAAAAGAAATTTCCAACAGTTGTTGGTTCATCAAGTGCAAATGAATTTGTTTTATTTTTTTATTTTTTATTTTTAGAGTAAATTTCTTAGAGAAATGCATATTGAAAGAGTTTTTCTTTGAAAAGCAGTTTAATATGACTAAATTTCAAATTAGTGACTGTCAAATATTAGAAGGTTAAGACTAGAAAGAACGAATCGATTATAAATTAGATCAAACCTAAGTGGTTGAAGACACATAAATAAATAATAATAAATGACTAATTTCCTAAAAATTATAGAAGAAAAACTTTACTCGTTTAAATATATGGAAGTCCTCTAAGCCAAAATATAAAGAAAGTCCATCTTTATTAGTATTTACAAATTTTAAGAATAGCGTTGTGAATCTCTTAATAAATTTTCTATTACAATATTCACAAAAAGACTATTAAGAAATTCTCGTTTTGAAGTTTTTGAAACTTAATTCGTTTCCATTTCAAAATATTATCTCAAAATAAAAGGCAAAAGAGACAAAGAAATTCAAGCCTCTCACTTTTAACGATTCTATAGGATAGATAAGGTGCAAAATCGGTGGATATAAATGCACATATCATATCTTATAGGATATATGTGTGTGTACGTACATGCATATATATGCAGACAAGACGTACGTTAAGGAAGCAATATATATGTATATATATATATATATAGAGAGAGAGAGATATAGGAGAGAGAAACGAAACCTGAAAGCCTTTGAGAGGAGTTTCGTAATGCAAGGGATGATTCACTCTTTGTTTAATGATATCTCTGAGATGTTTTGCATAAGTGCTCATGAAATCAACTCTTGTTGGAATTCTTGGCAGTTTTGTTGACACCTTTGCTTGTCTATTTGCATATTTTCTTGCTGCTTTCTCACATATTTCCTCCACTTCTAGAGACGTTAATCCTCCTTTCTTGGTGAAAAACTTTAGTCCATTTCTTGTGTATGGTAAATGAGAAGCTGTCATCTGCATTAATATGCACAAATCAGCTAATTTAATTAACTTTTCTTCATTTTCCATCTCTTGGGTACATAACCAAAAACAACCTATATATACACACATATTCAATCCCTCCACGTCAATATGCTATACCAATGTATTCTACACTACGGTATACAAAATAATTTGGATTTTACGAGTGTTTTGAGAATTTGATAATAAAAATGTAATTATTAAAAATAAAAAATATGGAAATTTACATAATAATTCAATCAATATGATCATTTTTCACGATATAAATATGTAAAATCAATATGAAAATACATAATACATTTCTTAAAAATTATCACATATGTAGATTATCTAAAATTTGACATAATCTATACCCGAGTTTAATTCTTACAAGTTTTATATATATAGGTCCACTCATTCTGCTTCCACCACAAAGTAGGTCAAATCATATATAATGGAACCAAAATCATATAAATTTTAATCTCTAATTAGCTAACTAATCCTTTTAGAGGAATGTTGTAGAGATATGTTACTTGAATGACAAGTTTCTACATCCAAGGAATCAACAAATTATAGGTAAGAAATATGTGGAAAGTGTAATAACAAAAAATTAAGTTATTAGCACTACCATTATTGAAGCGTCATAGCAAAAAGGAGGCAGCAAAGTGCTCATAAAACAAGCCGGTGTAGTAGCAAGTCCCATATCAAACACCAAACAACCAGCACGAGCAAAGCCGGCAAACACCGCAGCACTCAAAGATGCACCTGAAATTCTTGGATCTTTTCCGAGCGAAACCCTTATAGCATTTTCTAATCTAATTCCACCATCACCACCACCACCTTTCTCTTCATCTCTCTCCATTACTAATTTATCTATAACCCACTCACCAAAACACTCGGCAATGGCTTCCACAGCCGGCGGTGTTAAATCGACGGAGCGTCCTTTTTCGCCTTCAAGAGCTACTCCCCGGACGTCGGAACCATTCTGTAGCCTTCTGATTTTATCCATTTCTTCATCTAATACGACATCGACCACTACAACTTCTTCATTGTACCTTCTTGATGATGATGAAGAATGTACGCGTAAAGAAGATTTATAATTACGTACATGGTGTAATGAGAATGATGAAATGTTAATGAGATTCTTTTGGTTTTGGAAGCAGCTGGGTTTCCGACGTCCGCCGGCGCCGGAGAACGGTGACGACGGGAAGTTCGTTTTGGACCACTGTGTTGAAGTTGAAGTTGAAGCCATGGCTGGTGATGAAGATTATTCTCCAAGGTTTGGTTATGCGCCAGGCTTCAATGCGTTCTCTCGAAGGCGTAAGGAGAGAGATGATGATGATGATGATACTCTTTGGTTGGATAAGATTTATAAGAAATGAAAGAAATCATAACCCTATGTTTTTTCTTATATCTGATAACGAACTTGTAAATGGTTTGATATTTTTTTTCTTAGTTTTATCCTTCAAAATCATTTTCTGCCATGGACATATATTCATATTTTATAAGTATGCTTCTAGAAGAATATTCGAAGAATTTTTTTTTGAATTATGTGACCTTTATTTTTTATTTTTTAATCCTTGTAATGCATTACCATTTTACTTTATTATTATTATTCTCCATGTTCATACCTTATCTAAGAAACTATCTGTTTTATTACCCAAAAAAAAAAAAAAAGAAACTATCTGTTTTTCTTTTCTTTCTCTTTTTTTTTTTTTTCCAATCTGTCCTATTAGAAAAAAAATTAAAATTTTTTATTTGTTATATTAGAAAATTAATTTGTATATATATTTTTTAATATGTTTGTGATTAATGTTTTACTATTATACTTATTAATTATTTTATTGAAAAGAAGTAGAACAAAATAATATTTTAATTTATTAAAAGATATCAAATTTTTTTAAATTTTTTTTTTATCTATGACAAATTCAATATTGTAATTAAAAATCTATAACAAATTCAAAAAATAGTTAAATACACTAATATTAGTCCTTTTGTTAACCTAACTTTTCAGTTTAGCAGCTCTCTTTAAGTGAGGTTGGGATTCAAACCACACTCATGCATGCAGCTGTTTAAAATTTGGGGCCAGAGCTTTCGGTTGAATGCTCCCTTGAATCTGCAGTGAATTTTAAGTTGTTGGAATGTAAAAATGACTTCCGATCTCCTTAAATGATAAGTCTTTCTTCCTTTTATAGGTAGAATTACTTATTATTTAGTGGGATTGTCATATAAATTTTACCATTTGTCATTTGGTGAACATATAATCTTTAATTTTTAATCATTTGATCTTTTGTAGGTCCCGTCACTTATTTTTATCTATTGATGTGATGATTCCCATTAAACCTTGTTCATACTTCTTCAAGCATCATGGTTCGTTGGTGTGTCTTTTCACTTACTCTCCAACTCTGCACTTCATTACTCTTCACACTTCGCCATACTTCACTATTTTTCATTTACTGCTTTCTTCTTGCATAATCGTTGATTATGTTGTAATTTGGTATTTATCAGTGTATCATTTTATCCTTTCACTTTGAATTAATATATGTTGTTTTTTCTTTAAAAAAAAAATCATTTTTCTTTGAATATATAAGCATTTTATTAAATATTTTCCTGACATTTTTTATACACAAAGATTAATCTACAAATTAAAAAAATAAAAATAAAAATAAAAAGATAAGAATTTTTTTTTTAATATCTTAATATTCAATAGTTACGTTGGACTTGACTAATTAATATATATATATATATATATATATATATATATATATATTTTTTTTTTCTTGTTTAATCAAACCGTTTCAAATCTCTCTTCACTTTTTAGAAGAAACACTTCTAAAATTCATTTATTCAACTCAAAATCTTTTTTAAAAGAAACCATGTCTTTCTATTTGAATTAACCAGTAGTTGGTAAACAAATAAATCTTGACTAACTTCTTTTTTTTTTTTTTTTAAAAAATAATATATATATATATATATATATATATATTATTTTTTTTTTTTAAAAAAAAAGCTTGAAGCCAAGCTCGAGCTATAAACAAATCAAATTGTTCGCAAACAAAACTCGTTTGAGCTTGTTTATGCTCGATTCGAGCTTGTTCATTTATTAAACAAAACAAATTCAAATAATTTTTTAAGGTCGATTAATTTTTAAGCTTACTCAAACAGTGTCCGCGAACATAATCAAACATTCCTTAATAAATTATAAATATTTATATACATTATATATATATTTTTTTTTTAAAAAAAAACTCTAATATTTAAATTAGTGTATATATATAAGTATTTTCTCTCATTTTCTCTAATATGTAGTGACGACTCCTCTTTCTTTACCTTCTCTACCTCTTTGACAAACTCAAAAAAAAAAGTGGCGACTCCCCTTCCCTTACCTTCTTCTAGAACTGTAAGCAAACCAAACTCGTTCGAACTCGTTCATTTATTAAACAAACCAAACTCAAATAATTTTTTAAGGTCGATTAATTTTCAAGTCTACTCAAATAATATTCAAAAATTAAACAAATCAAGCTCAAACATCCGATTACACTCCCCGTGAGCCCAATAAAATTAGCCATAAAATAAAGGTAGATGTACTTTAATTCAAAGCATTCTTTCCACTATTCATTTGCATATTATGCAGACTTCTCTTCTTCCTTCTAAGCTTCTTAAGAACTTGGATTCTGTTAATAGTAATTTCTTATGGGGTGCTTCTTCTAGTAAGACTAAGCTTCATCTTTTTAAATGGAGTACTGTTTGTAATAGTAAAAAACAAGGGGTCTCAATCTGCCTATTGCCAAATTTAGGAATTATTCCCTCATTGCTAGTCTTGCTTGGAGAAGTAGAATTTCTTCTAATAATTCTTTGTGGGCTAAATTTCTGCACTCTCTTCCTAAATCTTCTCACCTTAGTAAAACTATCCAATTAGGTTGGTCTTTTTGTCAGCTCCGTGTTAGGAATGTTGTTAGAGATGGTTGTAGTACTAGCTTTTGGTTTCATTCCTAGATTCCTCTTGGTACTATTAGATCTCTTTTTTTGGTCCTTTGATGTTTAATGAGGATAAACTCTTTGTGAGTGATATTTTTGTTAATGGTTCTTGGTCTCTTGATAAATTATCTTTTGATCTTCCTAAGTCTATTAAAATTCATATTTTGCAGACCCATATCCCCCTTTCTTCTTTCCCTGATTCGTCTTTTAAGTGATAATTTTCCTTCATCTGCCTCTAGCTTGTAATCTTGGTTGGATCTGGAAACTTAGAACTCTTAAGAAAATTCAGCTCTTTATTTGGCTTTGTTGGTTTGATCGCCTCCCCCATTATTCTCTTCTTCATAAACTTAATATTATTCCTAATTCTCTTTGTTATCATTGCTCTCTAGGATCTGAAAACTCTCTTCATATTCTCAGAGACTGTAGCATAGCTTTTGATCTCTGGAATCATTTTTGTTTTTGTTTCCCTAATTCTCCTATTTGTTCTCAATCTTTTTGGGAGGGGAAATGATATTAAAAAATGGCTTTTATTTAACTGTCATTCAGATTACTGCATTTCCTATTCCATTCCTTGGTCTACTTGTTTTACTTTTGTTTGTTGGAATATTTGGCTTTATAGAAACTCAAAAATCTTTTCTCATGGTAAGGCCTTGAGCTTAAATTTTAATACTATCATCCAGAGAATTTTTGAATTTTATTTTCTTAGGGACCCTCCATCTCCTAAACCTTCTAGAACTCAGGTTAATATTTCTTGGCAGCCTCCTTGTGCACCTTACTTCTGTCTTAATACTGGTGGATCTGCAAACCCAAATTCGGGAACTGGGGGTATTGGTGGGGTTATTAGAGATCACGCAGGAAATTGGATTAAGGGTTTTATGCAAAAGAGAGCTTACACATCTAATCTTTTGGTTGAAATTTTGGCACTTAGACAGGGTTTGATTTTGGCTGTTCAGATGGATATAAAGCTCCTGAAAGTTCAGATTGATTCTGAGTCTACTTTATCTTTGGTTAAAGAAAATACTAATGCTCATTATTCTGCTTTGATTGATGATTGTAGATCTTTGATGAGTGCCTTTATTAGATGACGAATCAAGCACTACTATAGGGAGACAAATGGGGTTGCACATGTTCTATCAAAGCATGGAGCTAAGAATGAGGATTTTTGGCTCAAAGTCTCTTGTACTCCCTTTCTTTTGTATCTCTTTATATTAATTGTGATCAGTTAGGCCTAGGGATTCCTAAATATGTACCTTCTGCCCGACTTAAAAATGCTTTGTAACCTCATTTTATCTTTTAATAATATTATCTTTCGGAGCAAAGCAAAAATAAAAAATAAAAAATAAAAAAAAAAAATAAAAAATAAAAAAAAAATAGTAAAAGTGATAATATTGAGCCTAAATGTTCTAAGCCCAACCATTGTGAGCTCCACATCCTTGAAGAAACAGAGAACAACCCACCCATTGGTGCAAAAGTCAAATACCTTACTTCCTTTAAGCAAAGTGTTAAGTTCAAAATGGAAAGCACGGCCATAAGATAGAATCTTGTGGTACCCAGCGGGAAGATGGTACCGGAGATGACCAAAATGGGAAACCTAAGGAAAAGGGGACACCAGACAACCCATTTGGGCCGTGGACGCTACCTGCATATGAACGAAGGCGTCAACAACTAGCACAAGCCCGGATGAATCGGCGAAGTGAACCGTCGGAAACCAACCGGAGGTTGAACGAGCAAATTGAGAAGCAATTGCGAGAAACCCGACATTCAAACCCGAAAGTGGACGGGTCGAAGACTTTTGTCTTCGGGTCTAATAACACAGGCCGAGGTAAGGCTAAGGTGTCAGCGGATATAGGGGAATTAGGGAGCAGCGGTTGTACGAACTGGAGGGGCGGCAAATCGAAGTTTGCAGTTTTAGCCGATATGCAGGAGGACGATAATTCTGACTTAGAAGTGTTGAAAAACTAAATAAGGAATATACCGTGTGGGCCGGGCAATGGGGGGCATGTGAAAGCCCAGATCAAGCTGGAAAGGGGAAATAAGGCTAAAGCTGGGTCGAAAACACAAGCCCAAAACAATGCAGCATATAGGAGTAATAAGGAAACCCAATTGAATTTTAGGCAGGCTGTTATACATGGTAGTGGGCCCGATGAAAATAAATCTAGTGGATCCAGGAAGGGTGGCAACAACCAACAGAAAGATAAAAATGTGGAGATTGGGTGCAAATCTCCGGAGACTCTGGTAGCTCAATCAAAGAAGGGAGGAGAGTACGTACCGCGTGTGTTTTCTTTTTTTCTCTCTCTAGCCTCGGTTTTCTCTTTCTCTCGTGTTCTCGGATTTGAAGTTTAATGGAGGCAGAGACGGTGGCCCAGCCACCGTCCATAGTTACAGACCACCAAGAACCCGGCTTTAAGAAATCAAAGCGAGACCGGATGGAAAACTCTTCAGCGCATAAGGGAGAACACGATACTGCTATGTATGAAGCCCCAGCTGGGGTGACTTGGGGGCATCGGTCCTTTGCGGATACTGTCCGAGAGCAACCGGATCTACCACCACCATTGTATTTAGGGGAAGATGATGAACGTGAGTTTGATGAGCTTGAAGCCCTATGTGATACAGATAGCCATAGTGGGAAGTCGGACCAAAATGGGAGTCCAGTGGTGGCTATTTCACCTGAAAAATACCATAGCCTATTTCAGCCATGGAGGGGAGCTTTAGTTCAAACCGCTTGGAAAGAATGTAAGTTTCCGTATTCTAGAACAGCGTACTAGAAATCTATGGAACTTGCGGTTTGGGTGTGAGCTTATTGACCTGGAAAATGGGTTTTATTTGTCTCGTTTTTATTCCCGTGAAGACTATTTTCGGGTGTTGGAAGGAGGACCATGGATTATTCTAGGTCATTACTTGACCGTGACTAAATGGAAGCCTAACTTCCGACCATCCATGGAGGCGGTACGGTCTACATTGGTGTGGGTACGTTTTCCGGAACTACCCCTTGAACTTTTTGATGAGGAGGTTTTGTATGCCATGGGGAACACTCCGGGGAAGACAGTTCGGATTGACAGTACAACACTTGAGGCGGCCCGAGGTAAATATGCAAGGGTGTGTGTGGAGGTGGATTTATCCAAACCGCTGGTACCTTTCATTATCATTCTTGGTTGCAAGCAAAAAGTGGAGTATGAAGGCTTACACATGATCTGTTTCGATTGTGGCAAATATGGCCACAGGTCGGGCAGCTGCCCCAAATCGGCGGCCACTACTGTTGGGTCGACTTCCATTCAAACTGAAGCAAATATCCCTTCGATGCAAGAGGAAGAGGAGGAGCAGAGATTTGGCCCGTGGATGCCGCCGAAGTATGTGAGGAAGAAACAGTCAAAGGTGCCGGCCGGACAGAAATCTCGGATGACGGCGGTGCAGCGGAAGCAAGGTAGGGTTCCACATGAACAGTACGATAACCTAACAAAGGGAGAGGCTAATGGGCCATGGGCCCAAATGGGACAAGAAGATGGACCAGAGGAGAATGTTGGACAACAGAAAAAGTTGGGGGTGGCCCAGGCTAGGAAGTCCGAATCCGGGTTTGCTGTGCCTGGATGGGCTTGATGCCGAGGAAGGCTGGGAAAATCGTTTGGAGGAACTGAAGCGGATGATACAAGCTATACCGGGCCCTAGCAGAGCTGCCGCTAGTGGGTCGGCCCATGAGCAGAAAATTCGGACCCAACAAAAATCCCAACCACATCCGAAGGGCTCTGGTAGTGGGCCTAAAGATAAAGGTGTCTGGACTAAAGTGACCAAGAAAGATAAGGGCCCGCAGGAAAAAAGAAAGCCTCTTAAGGAGGTATCTAACCAGCCTTTGCGGACTAAGTCCGGGCATGTGAACCAAAGCCTCTCAAATCTAAAAAAATCGGCTAATGTGGCTCAGAAGACAGCAGCCCGTTCGGTGGAGCAAGGAAATGGGTCCGGTAATTCAAAAGGGGATCCTCAAATGAAGACTGCTATGTGCATTGACCAACCAGGAGATACGGCTATAGTCCGTAAGGAAGCTTTAGAACAGGGGGGGGACGAGGCTAAGCGGCCTCAAGTTTCTATGTAATGTTGTTTTGTCCAACTTTTTTTGTCTGGAACTGCCGGGGAGCAGGTTCCAAAAAATTTTTATTTCACTTTTGTCATTTTGCTAGGAAATATAATCCTAATATCGTTGTTTTGGTTGAAACAAGAGTTCCTAGTTCTGCTATTGATAATATCTTCTTGAAAACTAATCTTACTAATTGTACGGTAGTTGAAGCTTGTGGATATGCAGGTGGTATCCGGGTTCTTTGGGATAATCCGGTCCGCAACATTGAAACACTTAACTTGGATGACCAAGTCATCAATATGGTGGTACAGTGTGGAAGGGACCGTCCGTGGTGTTTTTCGGCAATATATGCCTCACCGAAAATTCAGTTTCGTAATGAATTGTGGAAGTATCCGAGTCGTATTGGAAGTCACATGGTTCTGCCCTGGTTGATTGTTGGCGACTTTAATCAAGCTACTGAAGAGGGTGACAAGAGGGGAGGCAATAAACTTATCCAGAGAAATGTCCGCCCACTTTTGGAGATGATTGATCGGAGTAATCTCTTGGACATGGGATTTTCTGGATCACGTTTTACATGGTCAAACCCGAGACAAGGACGAGATCGAATTGAGGTTAGATTGGATCGGGCCTTCCGCAACCCGGCATGGTTAAGCCTTTTTAATGATTATCAAGTTCTACATCTCCCAAGGTCTCGCTCGGACCACCACCCCTTACTCATTCGCGTTCCGCCGGCAAAGTAGTATGCCTAATCGACCATTTAGAATGCTACGAGCATGGTACCAGCACCCCCAATTTCTTCCAGTGGTATCGGCAGTGTGGGATCAACAAGGCAGTAATTTCGTGGAGCAGGCACAACGATTCGGACAAGCGATTACAGTTTGGAACAAGACAGTTTTTGGTAACATCTTTAATCGGAAATTCCGTTGTATGGCTCGACTTGATGGGATTCAACGTGTTTTGGCCACCCGTAGATCTCGGTTCCTTGAAGAGTTAGAGAAGAAAATCCGGTTGGAATTAAACGAGGCGCCGACACAAGAAGCTCTTTTCTGGAAACAGAAGTCACGAATTGATTGGATAAAGGATGGTGAGAGATGTACAAAGTTTTTCCACCTCTCTGCTCTATCTCGGAGAAGACGAAATACAGTGAATCAACTTAAGGATGAGAATAATAGCTGGTGTGATGATCCTGGGGAACTAAAAGGTATGGCTCGGTCCTTTTTTATGAAGTTGTATAGTAGTGAACAATGTACGGCCAGCAATACTGCAGAGTGGGATTTCCCCTCAATTGATCGGGTAGATGTCCCGAATCTGAATAGAACAATCTCGGAGACGGAAATTAAAAGTGCTTTATTTCGGATGGGCCCAGATAAAGCTCCGGGGCCAGACGGAATACCACCAAGCTTTCTACGGAACTTTTGGCCTCAAGTTGGAAAATCGGTGGTTGAATTTGTACAACGAGCCTTTGAGGAAGGATGTGTACCGACTACTGCCAATGAAACTCCGATCTGTCTCATTCCGAAGGGAAACGGCCCGGAAACTCTAGCGAATTTTCGTCCAATCTCGCTGTGTAATGTGATTATTAAGATTATTTCAAAGATATTAGCAAATCGCCTTCAACCGGTTATGCCTCGGTTGACGGGCAAATATCGGTCTAGCTTCATTCCGGGGCGTCTTGCAACGGATAATATTGTTACAGCCCAGGAAGTAATTCATTCTCTTCGGAGGAGAAAGGGTTTGCAAGGAGGAATGGTGGTGAAGATTGATTTGGAGAAGGCCTACGATAGGGTTGATTGGGGTTTTCTCCGAAATATCATTAAAATGACTGGCTTCTCCCCTAAAATCTCCGATCTTATTATGAATATTGTGTCCTCCTCTTCCCTTCGGGTGTCTTGGAATGGGGAGCTTTTGGAACCCTTCCATCCGCAAAGGGGTCTTCGTCAAGGGGATCCTCTATCCCCCTATCTTTTTGTCCTATGCATGGAAGTCCTTCATCACAAGATTTGCAAGGCAGTCCGGGAAAAACAGTGGCAGCCAGTACGGTTGAGTAAGGATGGAACCCCTTTGTCACATCTATTTTTTGCCGACGATTTGCTCCTTTTTGGCCAAGCTTCCTTTTCTCAAGCACGAGTTATGGAACATATATTGGATGAGTTTTGTAGAGAATCGGGGCGAGAAAATGAATCGTCATAAGTCTTTGATTTGGTTCTCCCCAAACACTCCTTCCTACTTGCGAAGTACTATTTGTTCAAATTTTGGTGTGGCGGTGACCCTTTCGTTGGGAACATATTTGGGAGTCCCTATAATCCACAAACGACTCACTAAGTCTACTTATCAATTCCTTCTTGATAAGGTTAGACGAAAGCTAGCAGCATGGAAGATTAATACTCTCTCTCGGGCGGCGAGGATAGTGCTGATTAAATCCACCCTCACGGCTATTCCCATATATGCTATGCAATCGGTTGCAATTCCTAGAGGAGTACTGAATGAAATCGAGCGTGTGTGTAGGCGCTTCTTTTGGGGAGAAGCCGAGGGTCGGCGTAAGTTGCACACCATTAAGTGGAGTATTTTGTGTCGGCCAAGGCAGCAAGGTGGGTTGGGAATTCCCTGTCTGCGCGGCTTGAATACGGCTTTGCTGGCTAAAGCAGGTTGGAGGAAGTTGAACCGTCCCGATTCTCTGAGCAGTACCATTCTACGTGAGAAGTATGGACCTTGGAATCCCTCGGTTGCCTCAAGCCGGTGATGAACCGCTCATCTACTTGGAGGGCTATTCACTCTGCAGCCTCTCTACTTCGTCAAGGTATGAAGTGGTTCGTTCGTAACGGAAGGAGTGTGGCTTTCCGGAAGGATGTTTGGTTGGAAGATCAACCACTCTCAAGTTTTGCTGTAAATGATGTGTCTACTCATGAAGAGTCGCTTACGGTCTCCGAATATTGGTCTCCATCTTCCGGGTGGAAATTGGAGCTACTTCAACACCGACTCCCACCGTCTGTCCTTGCGAAACTTTTGGAGGCAAGATCTATCACCGACGATATCGGTGACGATACACCAATCTGGAAACCATCAAGCAATGGTCAATTCACGGTTAAGTCTGCTAGAGACCTCAGTGTAAATCAACATGGTTCTGCTCCGGTTTGGAATTGGAAATGGATATGGAAGTTTGTTGGTCCCTCGAGAGCATCTCTCACTCTTTGGTTTAGTATTCATGGAGCTCTCCCAACAAACTTCCTGCTTTGGAAAAGGAAGGTTGTGGATTCCCCTACCCGCAATTGGTGTTCCGGACATCAACAGACGGATCTACATATTCTGCGGGACTGCCCTCACTCCCTCCAAGTTTGGAAGCTGCTAGTCCCTCCGAGATGGTGGTCTATGTTTTGTCAGCCGACTACGGTTACCGAGTGGTACAAAGTTAATTTTGACTTAGCTAGGAAAGATGAACCTTGTGCTTTCAATTGGCTCTATATTGTTAGACAATTAGTCCAAGAGCTGTGGTCTAGACACACTCGTAGATTACATGATTTACATACCTTGTTGGCTCCCCGAGCCCTAGCCGAAAGATGCCTCCAACTTGTTTGGGAGGTCCTCTCTGTTAGTGCTTGGGAACACAGGAGGGAACAATTAGTCTTGTTTGTTTGGCTTTTAGCCTCTAACCTCTGTTTTTTGTATTTATGAATACAACATTTCCGGTTTCAGACCAAAAAAAAAAAAAGAAGGGAGGAGAGTCTTCTGAAACTACTAGAATGGAGGTGGACACAAGGACGAAGGAGGCAGACAAATCAAGCACGCAGCGGCTGACAATGGAAAAAATTGGGGATGGTAAGCACCCCCAAGACACGCCGATGGAGGTAAGCTTGCCTTCTAGCTCAACTGCACCTCTTCCCCAATGATAAATACAATCGTATGGAATTGTAGAGGGATGGGATCCCTAGATACGGAATTACATCTGAAAGAGATGGTTAAATCTTATAAGCCGGCAATTGTTGCACTTTTGGAAAAAAGGGTACATAGCAGTCGAACGGCTGAATTCTTGGGAAATTTGGGTTTTTCAGACATGCTTAGTGTTGAGGCGTGTGGATATACGGGCCGCAAAGGGGTTTGCTCGGAGAATACCAATTGGAGGTATATTTTTAGGCAAGGTATTTTGGAAGTTTGGTCCTGGAGGAATATGGTGATATTTCAAGGGAAACAGCCACCTTGCAGGTGTAGTTATTAAGAAAACTCTGGAATTGTTGTCTATCTTTTGTAGATAGTCCTTTTGCTCATTCTTTTGGTGCCTACGTGGTAGCCTATACATTGTACAACTCTTCCTTTAGTATTAATACAATACCCCAGTTAAAAAAAAAAAAAAAAAAAGTGTTTAAGTTCAAAATGAAAAAAAAAGTGTTAAGTTCAAAATGAAAAACTCTATTGTATTGGGCTTAGCCCTGGACTTTGATCTTTTATTTTAGTGCTCACTTTTAGGCTGATAATGTAAGACCACTTCTAAAATCTGACTTCTAATATTAAATGAAATCGCTTCTCTCTCAAATCTCTTCTAAGAGTTGAATTTTATTAGCGCAATTTGAATTAAATTTAGATTAGTGGAAGTCGTAATAACTCTAGATATAGGTGTTTTAAAAAAAAAAAAAAAAAAAAAAAAAAAATCTTTTCCTTTTATCTCAAAAATAAAAAATAAAAAAATTGTCAACTCAACTTGTTTCCGGATTAATAGAGAATAAGTAGCTACTGCTCAATACCGAAAGCTTAAAGACCAAAAACATTACAACAGCTAGAAAGCTTAAAAATTTTTTTTTTTTTTAAAGAAAAAAAAAAAAAAAAAAAAACCCTTAAAATTAAGCCCAACAAAATAATTTCAAAGAACTAAAAAGCCTCTGGTTAATATTTTATTAGGATAATAATAACTGATAAGGACATACAAACAACAATATAAGACCAATCTTGACTATTACAATGGCTTCATGCAAACCATTCTTTTTTACATAATAATCCTATTACACAAGCAAATACAGGCATACATACATCCATACATTTATATTTATATAGATATAACTTAACTCCGGATAGCTTTAAGACCTTTAACATCAATCCATTCAATTTGGATTTGAACTTCACCACGCTCAACATTTCTTAACTTGATTAACATTTCTTGTGTCATTTTACCTTTGTTCCAAATAATACTGCTTTCCTCTGAAAGGCAATTTTTGGCATTTGGCTGAACTCTGTTAACCTTAGTTCCATCTGGGAGACTTTGTAAACCCCATTCTAAACATTCCATATACGGTTTGATATCGATTTGCGCCTCTCCCATTTTGTCGTCCCCTGTGAATGTGTCTTTGTCGTAGACAGTCTGATCAAAAGTGTAAATCATCCAATTTGTTAAATAAAAAAAATTACAGTTTATCGCTTCAAGTATCATAACTAATTGGTCTAAGGAATGCCAAGAAAAAGCATACTTGAAAGCTAAATTTCACATTCTTCAGTAAGGAAATACTAAAAAGAAGGTGAGAAAATTCAAAAAATGGTGTTTTTGCATAACCTGTAACCAAGGGGTGTCTATAAACTTAATAGCCTAATTTGCCCTTTCCACTCTAATTAATGAAACTTACTTTAGATGAAGCAGCGAATTAAATTTCAGATTTTTATTCTCCCTGCCCTTGATTTATTGTTCAAAGTTCCAATTCCAGCAGCCACCTTGGCTTCAATATCTGGACCTCAGTTGGCACCAGATCTCCAGCCTATGATTATGATTTAGGGAATGCTGTTTGGTGAATATTATATAGATATTTATAATCAATTCCTTTTTTGAAAGGCCATTATGGTGAAAATTAGCCCTTGCCTCTAGAGCTTATAAAAGTCTTGTTTCTACCCTTTGGCTTTGCCTTTAATTATCGGTCCTGACCCAACTTTTACTGATTTAAACATCATATGGGCTTTTGGGAAGAATCCCCTTAGCTTTGTTTTCTCAAGGAGGAAGGACCAGGACTCAAGGATAAGTGAAAGATGATGATTTATCTGTAAAGAGAAGTCTTCATGAGGTAGGATTCATCCACATCACTGCTGTGTTGATGCTCTCGCTGTTCATTGTCTATAAATTGGGAGAATTGGCCATTGGAGCTAAGGCTGTGCTTGGATTGAAGGAATTCAGAGGAGACTGGTTTTGGTGTATGGATTGGATTTTATTTTCTGGAAGGATAATGGAGAGAATAAGTTTAGTTAAAGAGAGGTCCAATACAGAAGGAAAGTAGAATATCTTCATTAAATTTGTTTTTGCTAAGACATTCTTATTTTTACAATGATTATTCATCGAAAAAATATGTAAAAAGACCTAATAGCTTATCCCTCCTCCTCTCCTCGTACAAATTATCCAAATGCACAAGTTATTCAATTCACTCCTCTCATCCACTTTCTTTGATTCCCGGAATCACTACCAGGTCAACCTTAGTATGGCTAATTCCTATGACATGAGATGCAACCTGAATTCCAAAGAGCAGAGAAGAGAAGTGAAACTTACTAGATTGATTGGCACATTTGGATTGCTGATAGAAAGTGTCAATTCCTCGTCCCACTCAGGGTTGCAGTTATTCTTCACAACGCTTGTCTTCACTTTCTGCAAAAGAAAAACATTCATGGCATCAAATACAGCCATGGATGGTCTTTGAACTACAGAATGAATTGAAAACTTACATTTGTTTCTTATTCTGTATCTCTTTGGCTTTCTTTATTTTATAAGTAGAAGATAAAACTGTCTTACATCTCAGGCTCTTATATCACTCAAAAATGCAGCAGGAAACAGTTTCAAATTTTGCTATAATTAGGATTACATCAACAGACAACTGAAAATCATATGTGAATGAACTAGAGAATTAACCAAAAAAAAGGTAAATGGTAATAATAAACACTCCTGAGATTCCTCATGGAAATGTCTAATTTCTTTGTTTAAAATTTTGTCAATAATAGGAAGCTAATGAGGATGCTAAATATTAAATAGAAAGAAAAAGTGGATCATGCTTTCTGGAATTGGATAACCTACTTCACAATCAAATAATGATATCACTTTGCACCATTTAAACTAAATTAGGGTGGTAAATCTTTTCTTTTGTCATGCTTTTCTCTATCAAGACATGAAGAAAATATTTCTTCTTTAGAACTGATTTTCAATAAGCAAGATTTTTAATCATATAAACAGCCTCGAACTGATTCAGTTTCCTTCTACCATCATATTCTAATTATTATATATATAAAGGAAAAAGTATAGAAAAGCAGCAAAAACTACTTTCAGAGCTTCGCATAAGAAGCCATGATTTCTGTTTATTTCTTAATTTATTAGATCATTATAAAACTCAATTCATCAAACACATTCACGGCAAAAGAAGTTTGTGAGATTACAATTTTAAAAAACTACAAGAAGCAAAAGGAACGCCCTTGATGAACAAAATTAATAGTATTCAAGTATGGTAAACAGAAACAAAAACAAAACATCCAAAATTCAATCAAAATTCCGATAATCCACAACACATCAAAGAGTGCAGTTACACAAAAGGAGACCATCAAAAAATATCATAATACATGCAAGAAACATAATCAAAGCATAATTTAAGCATGCAAGAGAGCGAAGAAACCTGATCACCATGGGTGATAACAACATAAGGGTCACTGCTAACTGTATCGCGAATAGCAAGATTGATTCCCCTTCGAACGCGAATTCTAAGAAGTCCCATTGCTTCCATTTTGCAGAGATGAAAAAGAAGATCAAATAAAAGGTAAAAGAGTAGTGATTCAGAGTCAACTTCTTTGGTAAAGCTGAAAATGGAAAAAGAAAAAATAATGTCTTCCTCACAACCGTCAGATAAATAAGGAGAATCAGAAGAAGAAGAAGAAGAAGAAGACAATTTTATATAACCAACTCAATGTTTAAACACCGTCAATCCATTCATTACCTTAATACTGCCAAACCCTTTATTAATTTTTTTTTTTTTTTAATTTACAAATTTTTCCTTTTGTTTGAAATTTTTAGCCATTTTAACTTCTATTTAGAATTGAGATCTTACTTTAATAAATAAATATATATATATATATATATATATATATATATATCCATCAAAAAAAAAAAATATATATATATATATTTTTTTTTTTTTTCTAATTAGACATTAAATTATTAATGTCTGATCTTTAAGATAATAATTAATGTAGAACTGAGCTAGCCGACTTTTTCCTTTTATTTTATTTTTATTTTTATTTATTAATAATATTGCTGGAGATAAACTTTGCATCCAATACAATTCAAACAGGAAAAGGTCGTTTGTAATCTGCCTTATATATTTTTTGTGGTCATACAATTTTGTTGTCCCTTTTTCAACTTTATTATATTCTATGCGTATGTAAGAAATTATCTATTATATATATATTATAATGTAATAATAAAATTAAAAATACTTATCAAAAAATAAAATAAAATTAAATTAAAAATATTTAAAATCAATACAATTAACTTTTGTTCATTTGATATTAAAAATTTTTAAAATAAAATTATAGTATAGTTTTTTTTTTTTTTTAGTATAGTATAGTTAAATTGAAAAAATTGAGGATTAGTCTGCGGGTTCGGGATACCGGATGCTTCAAAAAAAAATTGAAAAAATTAATATTATTTTAAATAATAAAAATATATTTCTATATTTTTATAAAAAAATTTTAATAATAACTATTATTTTGTTTTTAAAAAAAAATATTAGAATAGACATATTTTTATTATTATTATTATTATACTGTAGACACTGAAATTTTATTTATATATTTAATTAAATTTAATTATATATTGAAATATTTTACTCCTGCGATGAGTGACACATGACAAACTAATAGTCATTGGTTGTCACTCTCTTCATCTATAAATAGAGACCTTGAGAAGCATTCAAGAAAGGTGGAAATTAAAGGTAAAATCTCTGGTGGCAGAGAAGAAAAGAAACTCCGACGATTCCCTTCGGGGATCGTCCATAGTTTCTGGTGCATCCTCCCTTCGAGATCAAACAAAAGCCCCAAGGCTCTCGAGAAATCAAATTCATTCCGAGATCAAATTCAAAGACCATCGGAGAAATCAAATCAAATACAGATAGATCGAGATCAAGCCCAAAGGCCCTCGAAGTTCAAATCCATTCCGAGATCCAGGCCCCAAACGCCCCCTCCGGAAGAAATCAAAATCTATTGGATCGAGACAAGCCCAAAATGCCCTCAGATCCACGACGAAAAGAATCGGCGG
Organism: Cynanchum wilfordii; assembly: GCA_025388415.1. Taxonomy (NCBI): domain Eukaryota; kingdom Viridiplantae; phylum Streptophyta; class Magnoliopsida; order Gentianales; family Apocynaceae; genus Cynanchum; species Cynanchum wilfordii. Next base: position 92,323 of record JAHSUH010000347.1, on the reverse strand, counting down.
AGAAATACAAAGATTCGAGCCCAACATCAAAATATATATTATCTTGTGACATTTATATATTTTTGATTATTTATTTTGGGATAATAATAATCGAAAAGAGAAAATTTTATTGTTCACAAATTTGGCACGCCTGATGGGGCGATCTTTACCGCCCATCCCTTTTCCGTCAAATATCATGGAAACGAAGGAATGTGTTTGCAGATCTAAAAAAAAAAAAGAAGAATCAACCCTTCAAAAGAAAAAAAAAAAAAAAACTCAATGGGGGCATATCAACATTGGTATTGCGACCTTGTCAAAAACTCCTTGACACGAGTGAAAACTGTCCTATATTGATACAAAGACTTCTTAATACGAGTGTAAACTGTCCACAGACTCCTTGATACGAGTATAAACTATCTATAAAAGGTAAGGGATACGTAGGAAGCTTAAAACATAAAATTCTAAGTCCAGTCTTGAAAAAAAAAAAAAAAAAAAGGGGGGCAAGGGGAGGGAGAAAAAAGAAAGAAAAAAAAAAAAAAAAAAAAAAAAAAAAAAAAAAAAATCGTATTTATCTCCGAGTCAAATTGACTCAATTCGATTTTTTTAAAAAAAATATTATCTTTATCCGCTTAAATTCAAATTTGAATCGTATTTATCTGCGAGGCAAATTCAAGATAGACTCAAATACGATTGATATTTATGAGATACTTTGAAACTTGTCCACATAATAATTCTTCAAATTAACTCTGAACAAGTTTCAGGGGGCAATTTGTAGACACTGAAATTTTATTTATATATTTAATTAAATTTAATTATATATTTAAATATATATTGAAATATTTTACTCCTGCGATGAGTGACACATGACAAACTAATAGCCATTGGTTGTCTCTCTCTTCATCTATAAATAGAGACCTTGAGAAGCATTCAAGAAAGGTGGAAATTAAAGGTAAAATCTTTGGTGGCAGAGAAGAAAAGAAACCCCCGGCGATTCCCTTGGGGATCGTCCATAGTTTCTGGTGCATCCTCCCTTCGAGATCAAACAAAAGCCCCAAGGCTCTCGAGAAATCAAATTCATTCCGAGATCAAATTCAAAGACCATCGGAGAAATCAAATCAAATACAGATAGATCGAGATCAAGCCCAGAGGCCCTCGAAGTTCAAATCCATTCCGAGATCCAGCCCAAAACGCCCCTCGGAAGAAATCAAAATCTATTGGATCGAGACAAGCCCAAAATGCCCTCGGATCCACGACGAAAAGAATCGGCGGAGAAATACAAAGATTCGAGCCCAACATCAAAATATATATTATCTTATGACATTTATATATTTTTGATTATTTATTTTACAGATGATAATAATCGAAAAGAAAATTTTATTGTTCACATATACTTAAATAATATAATTACATATGTCCTCGCCAAAATTAGAAAAGGACATGAAATTTGATAATAAAAACTCATGCATGTGTTGCATCCCACTTTAGAAATATTGGACTGTTTTCCAAATTAAAAAACTAGAAACCAAAAAGCTATATTGGGCTTTCAATTATTAATAACCCATCATCAAAAAGAGCGAAATAGATAAGGCTATACTATATATTTAATGCCATTGGACCAACAATTCGTTAGTCCACATATGGAAAGAAAGTCTTAAGTTCTAATCTTGTATCCGAAAATAAATGAATATCCGAAAATGCTTCTCCTTCAAATAAGATCTAATACGACTCAATTTCAGATTAATTAAGATCCAATAAAACTATCGGATAATACAGGGTTAAACAAAAAAAAAAAAAAAATGTAATGCCATTTGAAAATGGCCAGACAATTGGAAGAAGAAGGGTCTAATCCTATTATACCGAGCACCTGAAGATTCTCAACAGGCCTATTTATTTGGGCTTCTAAAATGTTTTGTACATTATTTTCTGGTTATGGGCTATTAAAAGATCCCAAAGTAATATTGGACTATTGTACTATTTTGTCACCTTGGACTGATTTATTATATATTTCACATCTATTTGTATATCCATTAATTCATAACTTCATATTTTCACTACTTTTATATAACATCTATGACAAATAATTGGTTAGATCAATAAGGAAAAATCTTTTGACCAAAAAGAAAAGTAGGAGAAGTATTGGTCACCAACAACCCCAGATTCAAATAGAAAGTAAAGTTTAAAGTCTAGAACTTTTATATGGAAAAATGGGTATGAAATATAAATTAAAAAATATAGATTAAAAGAGTTCTACTAAAACAAAATCTAACTAAAACGTAATTTTTGTGTGTTTAATATGAGTTTGTAATTTCTTAGATGATAAGTAGGTTTTATTTATAATTAATATTCAAATTTTTACATGTAGACAAAATTTTTGTATAATTCAATCTCTCAAAATCAACGTCTAACTGCCACAACTTTTTTTTTTTTTTTTTTAAAAAAAGAATTTAGAACATAGACGATATCTTCAAAGAATAAAAAAAAAAAAAAAAAAAAAAATAACCGATCATGTGAATGCAATCAAATCAAAACAAAATTGCACAGCTATTTAATAGAAAAAATCCAAAATCCAAAATTAGAATTCTTGAAATTTATATAATATTAGAAATGTGGTCCAGAATTATTGCCCATCCTTTATTTATTTACTTTTGTTTTTATCCCGAAATTACAAAATGCTCCCCGAAAAAGATAGAAAATGCCAAAACCATATGTCAGCATGCATGTGCTGGAAAATTTGACCTAAAAACCAATACAAGATATCATATAGGAAGGTTCACCTATCTCAAACTTTATTATTAGTAGTATATAATCTTTGAATGTTAAAAGAGAGTATTAAATTTCATGAAAGAAAATCAAATTTTGAAGAATATTTGTTTAAATTTTTGACAAGTGATTTTTCAATGAGTCATATTCTGAGTAGAAATTATTGGTAGTGCAGTGCAGGTGCAAGGACAAAGAAATGTACCAGAAAATTGATAGAAATGTCTAGCATGTGACAATAATAAACTAGCTAGGGATCTCAACATTGTCAAATGATTGTCACTTCCCACGTTGCCCATACTGCTGCTTATTCTAAATAATAGTCACAAGAGTATTATGAGAGATTATGTGTTCAACCTTTGTTATTAATGTTATGTAAGAGTTATGATAAGACATTTCTTTAAGTAAGATGTAATTTTTGTGGACGTAATTCGAACTAAATTAGAATTAGTTGAAATTGTAAAACTTATTTTACTTTAAGGCTTAACATTTTTATTTCAAACTTAACACATAAAATAAAGTGTTAGTTGGATCCATAAAAATACCAAATTTAGGCAAAGTATTAATGAAGGAGTATATTTAGACGTTTTTATAGTGGTTACATCCTTAGATGATGAAGTCACGGATCATTTTATATATAGAATATGAGGTTCCAAAATTAAACCACAAAAACACGTAAATTATTGTAGGTTGATAGCAAAGTGTTTGGGCTTTCTGTTTTTAAGAATTCTTTTTTGCCCACCCTTTACGTAGATTAATTTTGTTACAGAAAGACAATAAGAAAGGTAGTGTTTAAGTGATTTTTTTTTTTTTTTTTAAGTCACTTGTCGCTCCCTTATTGGTTCTCTTATATGCATCAGGAAATTTGTCACTAAAACTGTGCTAATTTGTTGTTATCATAAGTTTATAGACATATTCATCCTTAAACTAAGCTTGCTGAACCTGTATTAAGATCATTAACAACCATAGGGCTAAATTGCCTTACAATTCAGCAATAAAACCACACATATATATATATATGTATTCCATGGTCTTTTGGGACCTGGTCAATGTAAATCCGATGGATGAAAAAGAGCAATTAAAAAAGAGTTAATTAACGTTGTACAAGAGAATTAGAGTGAATTTTTCTCAAGATGAGTTTAACCGGTCAAACTAAAAGAATTTGAACTTAGTTTTATCTAATCTCTAATTTTCCTTTCCTTTATTCTTAAATTGGAGATCTTTATATCTATTCTTAGTTTTTCTCTTGTAAATTATCTCTTAAACTTAATAAAGATATATTAAACGAATCAATTTCTTAAATTAATTAGCGATCATATAAAAAATCAGAACCTTTCAACCAATTTAATTTTGTAACTAACTTTTAATGCATTTAATGAGACTTATGACCTTTAGAAACATGTACAAAAGCAAGATATTAAGCCAAGCAATCAAATCAAATAAAAAAGACAAGAATTAGTGCAGAAACAATGTGGCATCAAATATTCTAAGAGGGTGCTATATCAGTTCAAGATGAAAGTAAGGTCATACCTATCTAGCCAGTGATCATTAGGAGCCACCCCACAGTACCCCCATCATAATCATTCACCTTATTTTATGTACACCCATTCTTTTTAACGCTGAATTAAAGCAAAACCAGTCATGGAAGGAAGAATCTGATGCTTCTTTTCAGTTCACAATCAATTGAAAGAAAGTTTCTGATTCTTTTTGCTGTCAAAGTTTCTGCCAGAAATGGCTAATCCCAAACAAGTTAATTTTTATCTTCCTCTAAATACATGAAATAAAGGCACATTCTATATACCTTTCTTTCTCCCACGACCCCCAATTATTTTTCCAGAATCAGAAGATAGGGTTATTGAAAATGTAGAGATAGTGATACCTTAGGGAATGGTAGATTATGCCCACCGACATGGCATGCCACCCCACGTTACACACTAGTATTTTTTTTTTTTTGTCCTCAGTCTTGAAAATGCATCATGGGAAATATTATAATTTCACCTTCTTTTTTTTTTTTTTATCAGCAGATAAAGTTTTTATATCTAAAAATAAATAAAAAATATAATTAGTTGATAGATCTATAATTATTTTAGCTTATAAAGTACTATAATCATTTACATTCACTCAATTTAGACCTTCTATCAAAAAAAAATTTTACAGACAAAACTCATTATGTGACTAATAAGTGCTTATGTATGGGGGATTGTATGTAGGAGATTTTTGAATGGTTATTAAACAGAAACCTTTTTTAATAATGTGTTTTAAAACTGTAAAGTGCACATAAAATATGTTAAAATATATAATATCATTCAACTGTTTACAAAAGTTAAATATAATACTGTAGCAATTGAATATTAAAAAAATAATAAAAGGAGGGAGTATGTATATATATATATATATATATATATATATATATATACTTCTAGTAAAAAGGTGGAACATTTTTTTTTTTTTTTTTTTTAACGCCAAAAAAGAGCATTGTAGTTTCAGAACACCACTAGGAAACTAGACTTCTTTATTTTTCACTTCTTTTGTCTGCCCTTTTCATTGATAGAAACTAGTAATGGACTAGTTTTTGGGGGGTGAAAGTGGGGTTCATTAAATGTTTTCTTCATTGTTATGTTTTTTTGTGCGTTCCATTACATCTAATTCTCAAGAGAAAAATAATGTGTTACTATATATACATATTATATTCTTAAAAATTTTAAAGATGTATTTGCTTTCAATATTATTCAAATTCAAGAGCTTTTTATTTAAAAAAACTATCAATACTAACTAACTAATAACTCGATTTTATATCATATTTTTGAATGTTATTTGTGTTCAATTCGAATCAATTATGGAGTTAATTGGATAAAATTAGTTGGAAATACATCTAATTACATTATTTTAGTTTTAGAGAAGTTTCAGAGACTAAATTGAGATATTGGACAAAACTATGGGCAAAAATGTAATTTTTAAAGACATCATAACGACCATTCAATGCTTCTGAATACCCATTTTGAGCCAAGAAGCCCAGAACGGCCATTTAGGGCATTAGAAGCCTAGGACAACCATTCAGGCCTCCGGAACGGTCATTTCGACCCCTACATGGCATGAATCTCGAGATTTTCATCCGAAAAGTCCATAATGCCCCTAAACTCCTCCCTATAAATAGAGACGTCATTCTCAACTCTTGACACACCAGAATTACATAGAACACGAGAAATTATGTGCTATAAACGATAGATCTTATGTAATTCCCTCGTAGATCTTCTCTTTTATATTTCTCGGTCTTTAGTATAGAGTTTGAATCTCGACTGTAAGGAATAACTCTATATTATTAGTTGAGAGATGTGATTGAAGATCTGTAGATCGGGATAAAGATTTAGAGTGTAGGAATCTTTAAGATATGGAAAAACGAGTCATTCCGTAGGAGACATGACAATGAAAACGGCAACCTTACTTTCTCCTTATCTTTTAATTCTTGTATTTCGTTTTCTTTCATCAGTTATAATTATGTGTCATAGGTTTCTATCTTTATAGTGAACAATTAGAGTTTTTATCTCACATTTCTTGAAAGGATACGATTTAATTTACATTATGAATTACTTATTTTCTTGCACTTTCAATTTGATTTCCTAATTGAATTTATGCCATGAAACTTATGTTGATGCATGATACTTAATAACTAATTAAATTGACGATTTATTAAGGAAACCCGACCGTAGGAGAATTAATGAGTTGTCGGATTATGACTAATAACTTACAACGACCGTACTGAGGTTAGACATCCTAATAATCTTGAGTTTGGAATTAATGCTAATCTTAGGTTTAAGTTATTAAATTGACGACTTAATAACCAACCTAAAATATTTAGGATTACTTAGAATGACCAGTATTGAGGTAATCACCTTAGATAACTCAAGTATGGTAGTAAGATAATTTGATTTCATAATTGCCTTAGATCCACTTATAAGTTGCATCTTCGAATATTTTTTCTTCCTAATTGAATCATTGGAGTTTAATTAAGATTCCTATTAATTATCTTTTACTTGCTTTGTTTACTTTTAAAAAATCAATCTCCATGGATTGGACTTGAGCCTAGGACTAATTCCCAATATACTACACGTTGTCATAATTGATAAGATACTATTAAGTTGTTATCAAAGTTCTTGGGAAAATGATATAATTTAAAATTTAAAATCGTTAATACTTCCATGTTACTATCTGTATTTGATAAGTACTCTGTTTTAGGTTATGTTTGTTTAAGTGACAATTTGTATCCTAATTAATCACAAATATAGATGTGTAAATGTATGATAACAAATTACACATCACTAATAGTGTCTTCTTGTTAATTTGTTATTATATATATTCTATAAATTTATATAAAAAAACTCTGCATAGTTTGACAAGAATTAATACATGTTATAAAGTTCTTAACATGATTTTTACAATTGTGTCTGATAATCTTTTATATTTTAAATAAAATTTAACCTTTTAATATGATTTATTTAGTATAAACTTATTAATTTATTTTAATGGAGTATTTGAGAGAATAATTTAATTAATTATAACAAAATAATAATAATAATAATGTTTTGACTTTTTTTATATTGATATACTAGAATAATAATTGAATTTAAAAGTAAATTATAACAAATATATATATATATATTGTCTTCATAAATGAAACTTTTGTGGGCTGATCTACTAGCACCATACCATCATGGATGAATATCTCGTTCATCAAAATCCTTATCATTTTGAACAGGTATAGAATAGATCCTTTTAATCCATTATCAGTTCTGCATGTGAAAACAAAAACCAATTTCTGAGTTTCCAATGTGACTCCAACTGGGCTGTCACGTTTCTCTGGTAAACAAACTCAACTTTGCTACGATTAATTAATTCATTCCTCAAATAACGATCCAACGTACTTATAAATACATAACTATATGTATCTATTTAGAACTTTTTAAATTCTTGGAGTAACTCCAAAGAAAACAACAATAACAGAAGGATATATATATATATATATATATATATGTTTTTGACTCACAATGTACTCTCAATTTAATTTTCTTTCTTAGGTTTCTTAATACCCAAAATAAGTTTCATTATCCTTTTTAAATGTGATTAAAAAATATATAATTCTAATGAGTTTATCGAAATATTCTATATTCTGGTAAAAAACTTATTTTGTTATTAAAAAATGATCAATAATTTAAAAATTGAAAAAAAGTTTGAAGACTTATAATAACACACGTAAAATAGTTTATTAAAAACATTTAGTTGTCCTTAAATAATACATCAAGTTCAAATCTTGTAAATAAAAAAATATGTAGAAAATGTTTTTTGCACCAAAAACAGTCTGTTGTAGAGGAATCGATACTTAATATGACTACTTAGATATTGAACAAGTTTTAAGAGGGAAGAAAATATATATATCTTTGTGAGAATACCTAAGAAAAAAAAACTATTTTTTTTTTTTTTTTTGAAGAAAATGGAAGGAAGTTTGTAATAATTGATATTGTAGGTCCGAGCCAAAAACTCCAAAAGGCAATAGCTGAAGCATGTGCAGCAGTAGAAGAAGATGATAATAAGTACAAAAAGTGGATCATAAAAGGCCTTTCTAGAATCTCTCCCTTCTTCTTCTTCCTTCTTATTATTATTATTTTTTTTTCCCATTTTTCTTTAATATTTGTCTTAATTTACAACCAAAATCAGATTGGGAAAAGAACAAATGACAACTTGAGTTATTTAAAAATTTGTTCTTTGTTGACTAACATTGTTGATTCTTTTGTAATAAATAAATAAATATAACCAGTTTTGTAATAAATAAATCAGTACATAAGGTATCATCATATAAGAATATGGGCTTATCATTAAGTTTTATAACATTTTCAATTTCTTCCACCCAACAACCAAGAAGGATATATATATGTATACCCAAATCACATCAATCACTTATGAGCTGTATTAGGTTAGGGTTTTGGGAGAAAAAAAAAAAACACACAATTTTAATATGGCAATTTGCACCTACATGTAATTAATTTTTTAAATAATAATCAATTATTGTAGATAATATAAAGGGAGTAACTAATTTATTTTACACAAAAATTGAGGCATTCACCTAGAGAGCTAAAGTTTCACGTAAAATTTTAAGCCCAAGCTATAATAATAAAATAAAAAAATAATAATAATAATAATAATTTGTGGTTTCTTTTTCCCCCGTTGAAAAATCAATCCAAATGTGCACTAAAATATCCTTTTAATTTGTGGGGTTTATGTGTCAATTTCCATGAGATTATGGAAACCATAATGTGTGTGTGTATATATATATATATATATATATATATATATTATAATTTAATGAACCAAAATATTGACTTTGTAAAGTTTGAAAAACGATTGAGCAAATCAAGAAGAGAAAAAAAAGCTTATTCTTCTAAATTTGCAGCCCCTAAAAAGAAAAATAAAGTCATATAATGTAAAGAGCCTAAAGATATGGGTGATTTATGAAAAAAATAATAAAATAAAAAATAAAAACCTGATAAGAAAAATATTCTCAGATATTTTCCAGGAAGAATCCACCCCCAACCCCACCCACTTTTCTTTTGTTTTCCCTTTTAGGTTAGACATGGACCAAAATATCAAAATGTATCTAGTCGGTCGGAACCTTAAGACAGTGGATCTCCACCGTTGTTTAGCAATTTCAGAGAAGACATCAAATATTTAATACTGGTTTTCATAATTTCGTTTTATTATTATTAAAAATAAAATAAAAAATAAAAAAACTCATAAGGTATTAGAAATTCATCATTTAAGACTTTTGTTTAAAAAGTGTTAAAAAAAAAAAAAAAAAAAAAAAAAAAAAACTTCCCTAATTTCATTGTGACAGTTTCATCTAACCTCTATTAAGTTTATTAAAAAATGAACATATTGGAATTTTTTATAATATTTTCTTTAACATCTTAAAAATAGAAAAACATATACAAATTTTCGGATCTTGTTTAATATTTTTATGGACATTCTAAAAGATAGGAAAAACACTGTGACAAACCATTAAATTAAATCCTTTGTTCTATATATTTGTGCAACGTCCTTAAAGAAAGGAAACATATAAAAAGTTCAATCATTTCACCATATGCTCTACCCATGTAATTTTTTTTTTTTTTTTTTTTTTTTACACACTTGATATATATATTTGTAAATCATGATCCTATTTTCCTTACGTTTTATCCTGGAAAATATACATGATCAATACCACCCACCAAAAAAATAATAATAATAAGAAGAAGAAGAAAAAGAAAGCATCAAGCTCTGTACTGAAGCGTTCCATGTTTTAGGATAGATTAGTCAAACGATTCCTACAGAATATACTCAAGGCTGTTTGGGGTGTTTCAGTGGTTGGTGTAAAGTGCTTAAATTTAATTCTTTTATTATATTAATTCAAATTTTTTAAATTCCTACTTTTAATTTTTAAATAACAATTTAATTTAATTTAATATTACCGAGTAATAAAAGCAAAGATTCCCTCATTTTCCACGAGTAAACGTTTCCAAACTCGAAAATTTTTGCCATTCAAAGCACGAGAAAGAGGAAAAAAAGAATTCCCTAAGCAAAGTTTGTACATAACATAATGTAGCCAAAGCAAATAAGCAAAGTCAACAATGATAATAAAATAACCAACATTATTAATCAAGGGCCATACAGAATAGCTTTCTTCATGAGGTGGTGTACTTAAAAATACAAGTAAAAAATTGAGATATGACCTAACGCAACTCTGACTTTCCATAACAAGAAAACTATCAAATGCTCATGGAAGAAGCATTTTGTGGCCATAAATAATCAAAGTAACTGAGTATTAAACTCGTATTTATGGAATATAGTCATTTGAGGTAAAATTTACTTCCAACAAAAAATCTTCAGAGCTGTAAAAACAAAAATTGTATAAATTGGTCCCCTTATAGCAAGGTTTGGGCCACTATAATGAATAATGAAACAAATCAAAGTAATTGAAAAGCAATCACCCAAACTCACCAACAACCCTTCTTTAATAATCCATCAAAAAAAAAAAAAAAATAAAAACCCTTCTTTAATAAGTAACAAAGAGTTTTAAAGCTGTTTTTTTTAATATATGTATTTTTAAATTTTGAGAAAAAAAAAATTAAATGTATTTTTGTGCACCCTAATTCTCTTTGCCTAAATAATATCTTAAGAGGTAAAGCACACATAAATTAAACTACCACATTATTTTTTGGGATTACATATTAGTTTTTTTTTTTTTTGATCAAGGGATTACATATTAGTTGGGGAAAAAAATTAAAAAAATCAAAGATAAAAATATGTAATAAAAAAATTAATAAGATTGAATTAATAGAAACTAAAATTTTTAATTATGTATATTTTATAATTACGTTTGTTTTATTTTGCCTCTGCGGTTTATTGCATTAATTAAATATCAAACAAAGGCCAAGTGTAAAAATAAAAAAAAAAATAAAAAAAACTGATCGAAACAATATTTCATTACTAAAAAAGAAAAAACTTAACTGTAAACAAAGAGGTAGTGAATCAAAGATCACTTCTTGGAATTAAAGGAAAAAAAAAAACCCTTAAAAACTTATTTTCATCGTCTTCATGAGTCATCATCATCAGCAGAACACACGAGTCAGATGCAAATCATAAACATAGAAGAAACACCCAAAAATATAAAAAAGAAAAAAGAGCTTAAACTTTAGCTTCATAACACCACCGTGTCGCATCGTAGCTTTGCTATTTTTTTTGTTTATATCTTCATAGCGAGTGACTTATTCAGCCATGCCTTCCAATTTCCAGAACTCTTCTTAACAGTAGCAGAACGCCGCCTTGAATCCTTATCAGGACTCTCCACAACCGTCACCTTCCCGTTGTGGATGAAACAATCCGATTGCGGCTTCTTGCACAGCATAAAGTTTCTAACTCCCAGAGAACCAATTGTTTCCAATGGGCACAGAGCTGAAAATTCGAGGGGAATAAAAAAGGAAAAAAAGAAGGGATTAATAATTAATTAAAGCAAAGACCCCCAATTTTTTTAAAAAAAAAAAATTATTGAATTAAATTAGGGTTAATGATTGAAAATTTACCCTCTGTTCCGGCGCAAGGGCTGTAGAGCACGAAGCTATTGAAATCAGAGCCGAGAACAGGAAGACGACCTTCTCGGGCGTAGGATTTCAAAGCGGTATCAATGACGGTGGCCACGAGCTCATCTTCGTTAACGACGAAACGAATCGGTCCGGCCGAACCAAGCACAGTGATGCTAATCAGAAGCCTATTGCCTTTACGCTGACTCTTCTTCTTTTGAAGCAACATCTTTCTTTCTTTCTTTTTTTTTTTAATCAACAAATTCCCCCCAAAAATAAATTAATAATTCTATCCGGATTTAAGGAAAAGAAAAAAGGAATCAAGAACAATGAAAAAGCGAATTCAAAAATTTCAGAATGGATTCGTCGGAAGAATTAAAGAAATCAAATTGGGGAAAAATTCAAGGGTCGACGCCAAGGCAGCGATAGTACCAGCCTTGTTTGCAAGATCCGAATCCGAAGCAGAAAGTTGCCAATGGAGAAGAAGAGATCCCCCTTTCAGGATGCAAAGGGGAGACCATTAACAAATTATCAGAGATTTCCACCATTCACAATAGCCCACAGCGAATGAATTAATTTTTCTATGTAAAGAAACGGAGAAAAAAGAAGAGATTCGAAGGAACAACGGAAAGAAATTGAGAGAGAGAAAATTTGGGTTCGCTCACAATCGACGGACGGTGTCGGAGAACGAGAAGGAGAAGAAAAGGATGAAAAAACGGTGATTAGGAAGCGGTTTTATAGTGAGGGAAAAAGTATTTTTTAAGTTTTTAGGGTTAGGGGCTTAAGGGTTTGTTTGTTTGTTTGGTTTGTTTTTGATTTCTTTCATGGTATTACGTTACCCTTTTTTTTTTTTTTTTTTTTTTTTTCAGTGTAATGAAACAATTATTTTTAATTAATTTCTAAAATAAAAAAGAAATCATATTTTTAATAATTTTCAAAAATTAATTAATTAAATTAAATATTTAAATTTAAAATAATTATACTCTTAAAACTTTCTTCTTTTTTTTTTCCTAACCTCAAATTTAAAATATATGAGTTAAGGTCTTCAATTTCTCTTAAACTAAGAGAGCCCTTACCACATTACATACACTTTATGATTTCTCATAAAATATTTTTAGTTATATAATAATGTATATTAATACAATTACTATGTATCAAAATATAATTAATGAACTAATTTTTTTTTTTAAAAATAAAAACTCATAGGATTAAGAATTTCTTTTTTTAAAATTAAAAAAAAAAGAAAAAAAGAAACGACTTTTATATTCCTTTCTTTATATATATATATATATATATATATATAGGAATTTATTTTCCGTCAATTCTCCATCCAAACACAAGAATAATTTGTCCCCACACAGGTTTCTTTTTCTTCTTTTTTATTTATTTATTTTTTTGTTCTCTAAAAAAAAATAATCACGTGTTAAATGTATTTTGAGGAATTCTAATTCTTAAAAAATATTAATTCTGGAGACTAACTATTAATTATTAAATATAAGTTCATAAAATTTTTTAATTATGCGCGGACAATATTGAATCCTTTGAAATGAATAGGATAAGAAATTAGTGAGAGTTTGAAGGTTTATGAATTTAGGCAGAGCATGTTAATAACGGTGATTAAATTCATGTAATTAGATTTTAATTCGTAAATTTGTAAAATTAGGAAAAATAAAATAAAATAAATTAAATTATTAAGTTAAGAGATGAAAATTATTAAATTTTTAAGATAATGAATAAAATAATATAAAAAAAATTTAAATATGAATTCATCACAAAAATTATATAAGATAAAAATTTGTTCTCTTAGCATTCCCTCTCATGCGTGAGGCTCTAGACTTGCTAGAGTAAGTTTGAATTTATTCTTCTAACAATCGTATAATATTGTCTAAAATAATACATATATTAGTTTAATCAACTTAAAAAATTAGTATGAGGTGTTTTAAAATATCTTTTAAAACATTGTATAAGACACAAAATGAGATCTCTTAAAACATCCTATTAGCCATAATAGTTTTAAAAAAAAATTAAGGTCATTACCTTCAATTAAATGAATATCTATAATTTTGAAAAATTTATTTTTTATGAATAAAAATTATATTTTTTTTAACAAATTTATTTTAATTATTTCAAGTGATGTTGTTTTTTGAAGTTTATAACATTTTTTAATAAAATTATTATTTTTATTTTTTTAAAGAAATTATAAATATTGATTTATTGAAAAATAAAGAAACTAATTTTTTAGGTTAATTAATGTGACACATTTTTTTAAAAAAATTTTCATAGAGAATTTTTTACTAAATTTTGGGTTTTAAGACACTAATAAAATTATCAGCTATATTATTTGTCATTTTTGGTGTACAGTGAAAGATATTATATAGCCATAGATAAACTTAAAAAACTAAAAAAGAATGTTGTTATATATATATATATATATATATATATATATATATATATATTTTTTTTTTTTTTAATGTAATTATAATTTTTATTAGCACAAATTATTAAAGTAAGCAAAGTTTATGAGAAAAGCCAGTTAACCTTCCAAAGTTTGTTTATGTAAGCAAGTTTCCACCGACTCACTTGTTTTTATTTATTTATTTTTAAACTAATTCAAAACACTCAACCCACCTTTAAGTCTTATATAACATTTATTACAAATATTAAACTTATAATATCATTCATTATTAATATTCACAATGTGTTATATCATTACCTCAAACTAAAAATTTTACTCATAAGTATTATTATGAATTATGTTATTAGTTCCAATTATATTTGATAAAAAAAATTTAAAACTAAAAAAAAATATTATTATTAATTTATTACGAAGATAAATTAATGTTCTTAAATAGTAAACCATATATTTAAGTCAAAAATAGCTATAATGTATAAGGAAATTTATTACCAGAAGAAAAACATTTGGAGTAATATTATTTTAAAATTGATACTTGTATTGTAATTTTGACTTATGTTAAAATTTTATCACAGACAAATATTTTATTAAAATATTATAAAAATCAAAATCCGCATTACTACTTTTAAAAGACTTTAAACTAACATTGTATATAATTCATGTTAATATTTTTTATTTAAAATTAATTTCTTTTTTCTTTATATTTTTTCCATGGCTTAGCTTCTTTTTTCTTTTTTTTTTTAATTTAATATGACAACTGAAAAAACATATTCAACAATAAAATGGATATATGAAGCTTCATTGCCTAACAAAAAACATGTGCAAGGTAAAGTCAATCTTCATCATATTTTTCATTATTATTTATTGTATTTTTCTTTTGAAAAATAATATATATATTATCTTTTATCATAAACCCTACTCTCTCATATACACTCTCACTTTTACCTTTATGGCACCCAAAAGATCCTGATCGGTATTGTGCAGCTTCATGCACACCCTTTTTTGATGAGTACCAAGATCGGTACGAGTCTTTCTGCAACCACCAGATTGTGAGGGGTCGTAGAATCGATTGGGCAACTGCGACAACCATAGCGGTGGACGCCGACATATGCTAGATGCTGCAAATCTTACCATTCGGGTGTGTCTTCACCATCGACGAGCCGGTCTACGCCGAGCTCGTCTACGAGTTCTTCAGCACATTCTCCTATGACCACGGTGAGGGGTCATTCCGCATAGGAGGACACATTCACCGTATCTCTATCAGAGAGTTCGGGGTAGCCCTTGACATCTGGATAATTGAGGAGATTGAGATGGAGGTTTACTCATCTGCTGTGAGTAACTTCCTGGAGAACACCAGCGTCTACTTGGACTAGATTCATGTCACTGACCAAGCTTACGACAGCTCGATGGCGAAGGCGAGCCACATTCGTCCCAGCCTCCATTATCTACTCGCCATTTTCTCTCACACTGTTACGGGGAGAAAAGAGAGCGTCGAGGTAATCACTGCACCAGAGGTAGCTATACTGTCCTACATGCTAGTAGAGACGATTGTGGAACTGAGTCGCATCATCGCTAGGATCGCGAAGTAGTATCTCTTGACAACTAGAATGGGACACTAGGTCTCTAGCCCTTCATCACCCAAATTGCACGCTACTACAAGATCGACCTAGAGGGAGCCGGGTTGACTCTACTGAGTGAGCATACAATGCCACTAGATTTGGTCATCCTCCGGAACATGGGGGATGATCGGGCTACAACAATAGCAACAACAGGCCTAGCAGTTGCCAATACAGGCGTAGGGAGCACAACTATTCGTCCCTCAGAGTCCATTCGAGAGATTTGTAGCAGTGCTTGCCGCTAGGCAGGAGAAGTGGATGCAGCGCATGGAGGCACACATTGAGATGATCGAGGCACGCAAGCAACGCCCGAGGATATCTTCACATCTATGCACCGGCTTCTCCAAGAGATGAGAGCAGATCAGACGGTTGATCTAGCTGATATGGACATACTTTTCAATCTAGATTACATACCTAGCCAGCCTTCTTAGCCACCAGCTCCTGGTTCTTAGTTTCTTTTCCTTTCATTTTTGTTTGTTTTGTTATTGTTTTAGTTGTGCTTTGTATGATATATGTCCGGGCTGTATTGAAAATCTTGATGATATATATGATATAAAAGAAGTTTTTTTTCTCAATCCATGTTCTATTATGTTATTACTTTACACTTACTTCTTTCAAAGAAGTGTGAGGTAATCTTAACCCTTACTAGAACGTTGAGGACATTGTTTAATTTAAGTGTGGGGTAGAATGTTCAAATTTTTCTTTTTCAAAAAATAGTACAAAATGTTGAAAATTTCCTCAAAATTTTTCGAAATATCTATCTCGACGAAATATTTTAACGTTTTTGTGGAAGTCGACTTATTCAGCCTATGATATGTGCTAACTATTAAATGCTTATGTTTTTAGAGGTAATCTATTTTATTTCATAGAAACTTAGTACAAGTCTCTTTATAGGAAATTCCGGAACATTTGAGCACGAATATTTTGATGAACTGTTTGATTGATGAATTATTTTTGGGCACCTGAAGTTATAGTATAATATCTTTTGGAAACCATGATAGTTGTTGTAGTTACTCGAAGGAGTTTTGGGAAACGGGTCACTAGTTAGTTTATTTTACTAGTCGGTGAATAAAAGTGTGTATGCATGCAGCCTTTGCTTCTTGAGTACCATTCCCGAAGAGAATTTAATACCTAGTGCCCTAAGGTCTTTGAGGTCTGGGAGCCACCGGATGGAGACTCGTTACATGGGTAGTTAAAGTTGATATGGTTAAGTAGACAATACTTGTTCATTTATTTTTTTAAAAACTTATGATAAAAAAAAGGAGGAGGGGGGGGGGGGGGGGGGGGGGGATAAAGGGAGAAAAAAAAAAAAAAAAAAGGTTAGAATAAGTGGCATTTGACTTGTGTCGTAATTGATAGATGCTAATACACGATTACCAACGTTCTTGAGTTTGAACAATAATTTGGAAATTTAAAAGCGTTGATGCGACCATGATCCTATATGCAGACGATGAGTGCTCTGCCTTGAGTTATGTTTGTTTGATTGACAATCGGAGTCTTCTTGAATTAAATACAGCATGACTATGTAGGTGCGGGATGGCCCAGGTAGGCTTCGGAGTGGGTGGGATCTTGGCTTCACTGATTCTTTTGATCATGGATTCAAGAACCTCTTTTAGCTTGATCCCAAACTTATTTTTGAAATTTGATTTGATTTCTCTAATTACCATGAGTTTAATCTCGGTATGGATTTATCTTGGAGTGCCTTGAGGCTTGATTTTGAAAGATAATGCACTAGAGTTTCGCTACTTCTTAAATTATTAACTACTCCCAAGAGGATGCGTCAGAGTTTCATTTCCTCTCAATATGATCCACCACCTTTAATACTGCTCTTGGTCTTCTATTTGTAGATGAAGAGATGAATTTGATTAGTTAAGAGTTTCTTTAGTGGTGATGTAATATCATTTAATTGATCGAGATACTCCTTGAATAATATTCAAAATTTGCAAATTTTTGTTGTTTACACCCTTTTAACTTTTCTGAATGTTGAAATTTATTTGTGCCCTGATTTTATATTTTTATTAGAGATATTCTTGTATTTAATTTTATTTTTATCACTATTGAATGTAAATATTATTTCTAAAAATTAACTTCTAAATATTAAAATGATTATAATTTTTTTTATCAAGTATATTCAACATTTACAACTTTGATTAATCCTTTTCACAATAAATATTTTTTTCAAAGGAAATAAATAATAAACCACAAAATATGCTCAAATCATATTTATTACTATTGATTATAATAACCATGAACCTAAATAGACTTAGACGAATATTTCTAAATCAAATCATATTGATTTAAAATAACTATATATAAAAATAATATTAAAATAATAAAATGAACAATAACTTCACAAGAAGACATTTAATCCCCACAAAGACCAATGTGAAGGAGACAACTTTGAAGTAATTGTAAACATGTTTCATGGCTTTAACGACATGACTTTTCACAAGCACCATATCTCTAAGGGAACCAAAATGATTGACAAGAAAATTAGTATATGAATCAAATTATTGTGTTTTATAATCATAATCAAAAAGATATCACCTAAAATAAATTGATTAACTTACTGTACCACTTCATATAGATTGTTTTTTTTATATATATATATATATTTTAAATCTAGGGTGTATTAGGTATGTCTAAAAGTTTTTGAAATTATATTAACACAAAATGGCATTAAATTTGCTTCTCATCCTAGAATCAAGACAAGTTGAGGCTCAAAACATGCTTTTATAAGAATTTTGACATTAATCAGAGAGCCTTAGTTTATTAAAGTTTTTTTCCTTTTAACTTTAATATATATTTTGATATATTAAATTGAACCACTAATATTCAATAAGAATATTGGAATTTTGTACATGATACTTTAGTCCTTAAACATAAGATGAACCCTATTTACTTCCTTTTTAAGTTGTTTGAGTTACTATAAGATTAGATTAAATTAATATTTGTTACCTTAATTTTTATGAATTAAAGTTAAATTTATTTCCTAATATGAAATTCATTATCTTTAAAAATAAAAATTTAAGCCCTTAGCATGATTAATGGGTAAAATATATTGTAAATACTACACAAGATCATAAGTTTGATATTCTCCATGAGCTATAAAGTTAGTGTGAGGCCTTCTCTCGAACAAAAGTTAAACTTGCAAGCACTATTCAAACCATATCTAAGTTAATCAAAGTAGAGAATTTCAAATACTGGATGATCAAGCAAAAAAAATAAAAAAACACATTTTTATATTTTTGTTAGAGATTGTAACTCTAATTTTGTTATTGACTAACCCAAAAAATTTAGGATGTAACTTATTTATAAAAATTTATTTTTTGATTAAAAAATGAAGGTCTATGGTGAAGTAGAGCTCCGCGTGGACCTAAACATATATAAATATATTTTAGAGTTTATGTTTTTTATCTTAATAAAAAAAAATGAAATTCCTTTATAAATTGTGACTAGAATAGATTCTTTCTTTTTGATTGCATCATTATTTTTCATAATTTTGTAATAGTCATTTTTTATTGAGTTTCTAAGAAACAATCAATTTTGAGCTTAATAATTTAATGATGACCATTAATATATATATATATATATATATATATATATATATATAGATGATATATGTGGGGGTGTGAGAGAGAGAAAATTGAGCAAGATACATTTCCATCATTCTATCTGATTCATAAATTTTCAGTTAATTGGGGAAGGTAATATGTGAGATCAGTAAAGCTTAGAACGTGATTATTGGCTCCAAGCTTCATCATTTAATCCAAGAGTAAAATCACTTTCCTTTAGTGATGTTGAATTCAATTAATAAATTAATTTTGGACCGTCCAAAATAATTTATATTAGGGTTTGTCAAAAACTTTCGGTGTGTTGTTTTTAATCGTGGATAAAATATATATACTGAAAAATTGAGTTACATAAAAACAAAAACAGAACAAAATTATTCATAGTTATTAAAAGGATGCATATGAAAATAGTTTTAATTTTTTAAAATATTTGAGATATTTTAAGTGTTAGTCCATGGGTTGCATCCTTCCATCATTCTATCACAGTTGCACCTAAACTAGTCGGGAATCCGAATTTGACACCTAAACTTTTTTTTTTAGCTTTTGCACTCCAACTATAAAAAATCTGTCCAAAAATTCCGTCCAAACTCAAAATCCGTCTATTTTTCAGGGGTATTTTCGTGCCTTTGAATTTAAAAATATATTCTTTAAAAAAAACAACAAAAACTGTACGAATTCAAAAAAGGTCAAAGAACTCATCACTTTCCATTAACAAACGCAGAAAAATTTTCAATGAGTGAAGAAAATTAAAGAAAAAATTGGGTGCGCAACATTTGGACATTCGATTGAAGTGTTTTCTCGCAAAAGTTAGAATCTTTTGGAGAAAAAGTTGGAGTTCGATTGCCATTATCAAACGAACGAAGGAAAATTTTCTACAAGCAAAAGAAATTAAAGTAAAAGTTGGTCGCACAGTACATTTCGACATTCGATTGCAGTGTTTTCTAAAAAAATCAGAATCTTTTGGAGAAAAGCACAAATATTGTTGAAGTTTAAGTGTCCATTTGGGCGGTTGGAAGCGCAGACAAGCAAATATGAGTTGGAAAGTCATAAGATAGGAAAACGCACCATGATTCAACTGTTGTAATTGAACATGAGGACTTTAGAGAAGAGAGTGGACAACCTAAATTCAAAAGGATGTACATGTGCCCGGGAGCATTGAAATCTGAATTTTTGGATCATTGTAGGCCACTTATAGGAGTAGATGGATGTCATGTGAAGGGCACATACTCGGGACAAATTCTTTCTGCTATCGGGACTGATGGTAGTAATGGTTGGTGGCCTATTGCATGGGCTGCGGTTGAGAAGGAAGCAACAGAACAGTGGAGATGGTTTTTTTAGTTATTGGTTGAACACCTTAAGATACCAACCCAAGGGCTCCTTTGGACATTTATCTCCGACACACAAAAGGTATGTTACAACTACTTATGCCATACTACTTATGTCCTATTTTTACAATACTTTTAAACCAATGAACTTTTATTTTGACTTTATTTTCAGGGATTGGATGTTGCTTTAGCGGAGATTTTGCCAAATGCTGAACACAAGTATTGTGTGCAACATTTATACTGCAATTTCAAGAAGGTTCATCGAGGGAAAGTTTTGAAAGACAAGATTTGGAGTATATCTCGGAGCAGCAACAAAAAATTATATGAAAATGCTATGAAAGATCCGGAAGAATATGATAAGGAAGCTTGGAGATGGGTGGTGAATGGGCCAAAACCAGAGCATTGGGTGAAAGCCTTTTTCCCAACTCATGTGAGATTAGATATGTTGTGCAATAACTTATGTGAGTCTTTCAATGCTTTCATTTTAGAGGTTAGAAACAAGTCAATCATTTCACTTATGGAGGGTATAAGAGTATTGGTTATGCAACAAATTCAAGTTAGGAGATGTTCGATGATGCAACAACCTAATAATCCTTGTACCCCCAAAATTAGACAAAAACTAGAAGAACAAGTATTTTTCTCTAGGAGTTGGAAACCATTATGGAATGGAGTTGATGCATACCAAGTTAGAGGTCCTCGGGATGTACATTTCACAGTAGATTTAAAGAGGAGTACCTGCTCGTGTGAGTTGTGGAGTTTTACAGGTATTCCTTGTGTCCATTCAATAGCTGCATTGCATAAGCAAGGGCAAGATCCTCATGATTTGGTTGATCCTTATTATTCCACGAAAACATTTTGTAAGTTGTACGATCATATTTTGATGCCAATTAATGGGAAGTCTATGTGGCCAAAGGGAAATGGTGTGATTTTAGATCCACCACGGGCTCACAAACAAGTTGGGAGACCCAAAAAAAATGAGGAAAAGGCAGGTTTTACGAGACACTAGATGGAGGGAAAAGGATAAGGAGAAGGATTGTCATCCATTGCACAATGTGCAAGGCTGTTGGGCATAATAGAGCAGGCTGTCCACAGAAGGAAAATGATTCAAATGCTCCCCAAACTGCCCAAAATCCACCTCCAGTGACTCAAAAGAAAGTATGTTTGCTGTTTGTTTCTTGTTGTCAAATTTTTATAGATCTATAACACTAACTGATTGTTTGTGACTTGTAGACAAGGAAAAGAGGTGTTGTTGCCATTGAAACTCCTTCACAAGCTGCCATAATCCACCTCCAAATGAAGAACCCCCCACTCAAAGGAAGGTACAATTATTTGTTTCATTACTTGGCAAACTTGTGTATATGTATATAGCTAATTCATTAGTTTGTGACTTGTAGTCAAGGAGAAGAGGTGGTGTTGCCACTGCAATTCCTCCAGAAACTGCCCATAATCCACCTCCCGAGACTCAAAATGAAGAACCCCCCACTCGAAAGAAGGTATACTTGTTAGATGTTTGTGTGAAAATTTTGATAGATCCGTAAATAATTGTTTGATTGTGACTTGTAGGCAAGGACACGGTATGTTGTTGCCAATGAAGCACAAGAAATAGCAACTGAAGATCCAAAAATTCCAACCGAGCAATTCTTACAAGATGTTGATGACTTGTTACGTGAGATTCGAAGGAAAAGAGCCACAAGTTCTTCAGGCTTGCAACCAGAAATTCCAGATATGTTAGAGGGGAACAGATCCGGGTTTCATACAGCCTCAACATCTGCAGGTCAGCAACAAGAAAGTAGATATGTTGTTAATTCAACCAGAGGAAGGAAAAGAAAGAGCAGGGCTACGCCATCCTATGAACAATTTGGTGAAGCATGGCTTGGTGGTGGTGGACCTGCTAATCCATATTCATTCGGAAGGGGAAAGGGGAGGGGAAGGGGAAGGGGAAGGTTAGGGTGGATTTGATTAGATGAATTTGTACTCATCTTTTTGACAAACAATGTTATACTGTATTTTTTTTTCTTTTCCTTTTTTATTTGTTAATGCATTTCAATGGATATGTACAGCTGCTTTTTTGTGCCATTTGAGGCATACAATTGTTTTATGCACACTTGTGCTTTCCAGTTGTTGTATGCATTTACCAATTCATAAATACAGGGACCATTTGACCAATTCAAAAAGCATTTGCTTTCATTCTGAATGAAAAAGGGACCACTTGTACAAAGATTCTTTTACATCCAACTACTTCAGTAAACTATAGAAAGTGAAGTGAACTACAAATCATAACTCAATTGCTGCATTTCTTTGCCATTACTACATGTCCTAAGAAATGCTACAGTAGTGAAAATAACAACTACTAGAAATAACCATTTCAATCCTACACTAACTGCAGTTTTTATACAGCAGCTGATCTTAAATTCCTCCAATTTTTGTTTGGCTTTCAACAACTCAATATTTGTAGCTTCGAAGCTCAACTTCAATTCCTCTAATTTTTTATTGGCTTTCAACAACTCCATCTTTGTAGCTTCGAAATTATCCTCCATTGAACGAATTTTTCGAAGCAAACCTAGTATGACTTCCGTTGATCTACCGCACATGACTGGATCCAACCACTGGAAATAATTGCATCTTTCGCTTCCTCCCTTATCAAACTAAACAAACTTATATATATAACGAACAAAACAAAGGGCATTCATAGTTTTAATCTATTAGGGAAAAAAATAGGGTTTACCTCTTCAATGCAGCAGGTCAAATATCTTCTAGATGGATTTCGATCAGTCCAAGATGTTCTTACTCGACAGATTCTACCGCAATATCAATAGGTTAATTGCACACCCCGCCTATTGGGCATTTCGAATAACGTCTATGAGACAAAATTTCAAACCCCGGCGAGGCTAATCGGGCGTTGACGCGTAGAAATTTGGAGGAAAATAGAGAATAGAAAGATAGATAGAGAGAGAAGAAAGTGATGGAGAGAGAGAAAGAAGAAAGTGAGAGAACGACATAAATGGGCGTCAGGTTTGGAGGGAAGAGTTAGTTTTTTTTTTTTAAGAATATATTTTTAAATTCAAAAGACGAAAATATCCCTGGACAATAGATGGATTTTGAGTTTGGACGAAATTTTTGGACGGAGGTGCAAAATAAGAGATTTTTGATAGTTGGAGTGCAAAAACTGGAAAAAAAAAAAGTTTAGGTGTCAAATTCGGATTCTCGAGTAGTTGAAGTGCAACTGAGATAGTTTACCCTATATATGTTGGTGTGTGAGAGAGAGAAAATTGAGCAAGATACATTTCCATCATTCTATCTGATTCATAAATTTTTAGTTAATTGGGGAAGGTAATATGTGAGATCAGTAAAGCATAGAACGTGATTATTGGCTCCAAGCTTCATCAATTAATCCAAGAGTTAAATCACTTTCCTTTAGTGATGTTGAATTCAATTAATAAATTAATTTTGGACCGTCCAAAATAATTTATATTAGGGTTTGTCAAAAACTTTCGGTGTGTTGTTTTTAATCGTGGATAAAATATATATACTGAAAAATTGAGTTACATAAAAACAAAAATAGAACAAAATTATTCATAGTTATTCTAAAATATCATTTAATTTTCATAAAAATGATAAATAAGTATTAAATTATAAAACATTACTATAATTAATTGAAAAATATCATAAGAAAGTATATATGAATAATTTGTGAGTTTGAGTCCAAACAAATTTACTTTTGACAAGTTTCAAAATATTTTTTTAACTTTTAAAGTCTCAAATTTTTTTATTAAATAAAAATAAGGTATTCTTCACAGATTTTATCAAAAAAAAAAAAACTTAAAAATTTAATTATTTACATTGTTTAATTAATTAAATAAAAGAGTAAAAACATAATATAAGTGAAAAGAATGAAAAAATAATAATAAGAAGAAGAAACTGCGGACAGCGAGTCCTGCTACTGCAAGTGAAGTGGAGGCTTTGGAGACGGTGGAGCAGGAATGGTGGTTTCCGACCAAGAAATCGCGGAGGCTTTGGATTCACTCTTCCGTGATAACAACCCTGAAAACCCAACCTATTTTTCATCGAGCAGGAATGGTGGTTTCCGTTAGTTTTTCTTTTTTTTTTTTTTTTTTTTTTCTTCTCATTTTTACTGAAGTTTTTACGTTTTTCTTCAATTAAATAAACAATATAAATCATTAAATTTTTAATTTTTTTAATGAAATCGGTCAACAAGCACCTTATTTTTCTTTAGTAAAAAAATTTGAGATTTTAAAAGTTTAAAAAATATATTTTAAGACTAAACTTGTTAAAAGTAAATTTGTTTGAGACTAAAATTACTAATTGTTCAAGTATATATATATATATATATATATATATATATATATATATATATATATTATGAAAGCCAATATTGACCATGAAAAGAGTAAAAAAACCAAAAAAAAAAAACATTCTTTCATTTCCAGCAACCAATTCAACAGATCTAGTGTCAAATTCTGGGATGTTAATGTTTGAGTAAATCATAGTCAGAGCCAAGCAAGCCTATTAAATCTCTCATTTTCCAAATCTAACTGTTTACTGTTTATTCTTTTTTCAAATAATATTATGACAAAATATATTTGAATAAGCAGTCTTACATGAATAAAAAGATATTATTTGTTCTGAAAATTTTGTTCATATTTTAACAAAATAAGAACATATGTCTAAAAGTTACCTTTTGTTATGTCAAGGTTAACACTTATTTTGAACTCAAAGTCAAAGTATACACTTATGTGAGTTAATAAGGACTTATCATTATATAAGTCAGATTTTAAGATTGAATCGTTACTCATTTATATACTTATATAATTTATCACTAAATAGTCAGTCACCTAATGGTCCAAATAGGATCAACGTTAGGTGTGAAAGCTTACTTAATTTGACAAAGGGTTAAGTTGGGATGAGTTTTGTCAAACTTGAATTTGTATGATCAAATTCAAATTTGAGTATTCAATATTAAATTTTAACTAAGGTTGGTCAAAATATCTTAGTACAGTTATTGTAAACATAGCTAAATATCACTTTCATTGTGCTTCTGCCCATTTTTTTACTTTGTTTATGAAGAAAAAATAACAATTGTATATGATCCTAAATTTAAAATATTGTTTGAAAATGACTTCAATCAAAATGATGTCATATCTATATACATTATTTGATTTTATAATTATTAAACTTGAAATCTCGTATAATATTTATAATATATATATATCAAGCTAAAGTATTACGATTTCACGTGTGAAAGAAAATGATAAACTTGTCATACTAAGTAGAAGACAATATCTCTCAACCTTTAGGTTGAGAGCATGGGTGCTGACCACTCGGTCACAACCTATTTGACAATTGGCGTTATTTCCCTTAATTATATATATATATATATATAGTTTATTAAATAAGAGATTTTTGAGTTCCATTCACTATAAAATCAAATATCTATGTAATCCCCCCATAGAAGATACCAGACCAATTCATGTTAGGCTGGTCCATGAAAATATTTTCTTTCAAAAGTTCTGTGCTAAACTGCTTACAACTATTATATATGTTCTTCAAATGGATCTTTTGGTGCACTTTAGAGAATAGCCCAACTCAACCAATACAAAAAGGCGAAATAGCCCAACTATAATAAATAAATAAAAAAATCCAACAAATATAACTGATCCATTATTAAGTGAAAACTACAGTAAGTAATGGACATTTCAATAAGCCATGATCACATAACTGGGCTCTACTTTCCATCTTGGGCTGATATCTCTCTTGAGTAAGAATTCTATGCAAAATATGTATATGTATATATATATATATTATTTAGATGATGATTCTATTTTGATATTATTATATATTATTTGATATTAGGTAATCTCCTAATTTTTATAAATACGTATATTTTTTGATTTGTCTCTATATTTGTAGATATTCTTGATTTTGTAATGATCTTGTAAAACTCAAACTCATGTATATATATATTTCACAAAATAATACAAGGCATTCAAGGCTAATATTTCTATCATGGTTTTAGAGCTTTAAGCTCAAGAAAGTCATTGTTTCTTTCTCTTTTATTTCTCTATTTTCTTTTGTTTCCAAACCGTGGCTGGTGGAAACATGATTCTAAATCCTCCTCAACTCTTCCTCGCTCTTGCTATTCCAAATATCCAATATCAACAATTTTATCTAAGGTTGCTCTGGCAAAGGTCACGGCGGCAGAGGCAACTTTAGCAGAAGCAGCGACAGCCATGGCAGCAAGTCCCCGCGACATTTTTCTTCCCATTTTCAATGTTTTAGGCCATTCTCTTGGGCTGACAGCGGCCCACTATAGTAGCCCATCCCCGCGGTCAACCTCAGTTTGGTCAACGACAGTCTTGGCCTTCCTCCCATGGTTCAAAGTATCGGTCTCGATCACCGTCTCGGAAGCCACTGATCCATATCGGTATCGGTCAATATCGGTGACTCGATCATCGTATCGGACGATACAGAATTTATTATATTTAATAAAAAAAATTATATATAATTTTAAAATATAAATAATACAATAGTTTTAATATAAAATTCATAAATAATAATAATTAATCATAATTTTAATATAAATAATTGTAAAATTATAAAAATATATTTCAAAAATATATATATATATATATATATATATATATATATGAAATAATAACATATGTAAATGTCTATTTATAAAAACTTTTATATTCATTCATTTTATTTCTAAAATCTCAAATTAAATCTTGACAGATTCTAATTTTTTTTTAGTAATTTACTTTTAATTATATATATAATTTTTTTAGTAATTGACCAATTATAATTACACTATATTATAAAAAAATTTAAAATTAAACATTTTAAGTCAAAGAATCTTTTAAAATATTATAACTTTTAAAATAATAATAATAAAACAATTTTTACTAATAATTTTAAATTATTATTATATCAATATCATTTATATTTCTTCTAAAAAATATCATTTATATTTAATAATTAAAATAATATATATTTTAAGTTTAATTATAAATACAATATATATTATTTACCTCAAATCTTGTGCACAATTATAATATATAAAAAAAAATTAAGGAGAAAAGATTTGCACGCTACCAATGATTTATTCCTAAAACAAATATTAATATATTATATATAAAGATTATAAGAATATATTTATATATATATATATATATATAATATATATATATATATATAAAAAGTCTAATACATAAGAATAAATCAAATAATTCAAAATTTTGTTTTTATTCAAAACATATAAATTAATAAAATATTTTCACTAGATAGAATTTTGAGTATCATCACCATTATCACCTGATTCCATCAAACTATGTAAAAAATTACGTTGTGTTTCTATTCCATTACGATAATCATGATTGGTATCTTGAGTATGATAATAATTATCATCTCCTTGTGCCCATGTCATTCCAAGCAACGTGTTGACTGTTCCAATTACTATCTCCATCACCACCTCCACCATGATCATGACTTTTACTACCACTATCATCTTGATTGGACATAAAAGATGTCAATTTTCTCTTACTCTTATCTCTTTGTTTAGAAGAGTCTCCAATTACCTTTTGTCTTCCCGAAATAAATTGGGATATTGCAATATTCTCCGTATCATCATTTTCATCATTGCTTTGACTTCCAACTTCATCATTGTCATTAGATACATGCTCATCTAACCAACTTAAATCTCTTATTGCCATAGTTGGTGGTTCAATTTCTGTAATCCATTCTTCCAATATATCATTATCATGAAATATGTGATTCAAATCAATTGGATTATAATAGTCGGTGTCATGATTATGATATGTCAAATTTCTCATTCGCAATCTCATATTGTAATGCACATACACCAACTTATGCAATTTATCAATTGCTAAACGGTTGTGAAGCTTTGTATGAATTAATGACCATGTACTCCAATTTCTTTCACAACCAGAAGATGAGCATGTTTGACTCAAAACTTTTATGGCAATCTTTTGAAGATTAGGTGCATCTTCACCATAATTATTCCACCAATCACCTACAATTTTTTTTTTTTTTTTTTAAAAGAGTAAGTCTTTATCATTTTGAATAACTATATTAAATTATAAACAATATAATTTCATACCCGGAAGTGATTTGTTTACTGCTTGTTTGTGCAAGATGACTCCCAAACTCTCCTCTTTTTTCAATAAATATTTTGATCTAAAAAGAAACTCAATAAATTCATTTTTTTTTTTTGAAAAATAATTATGTCATGCCTTCCGTCAAACCTCATTATTTTTCAATAAATACTAGTAATATTAACTTAAAAAGGAAAAATTTATATTATGTCATACCTCATTAATAGCACACACTTGCACGTCAATATTTGGTTCAAGCCTCTTGATAACATTTTTCAAGCCTTTTCGAACTTCTTCCGTATTGTATTCACATGTATCCGAATATTGAAGCATTGGATTTAAGAAGTATGCTACAAAATAACAATATTATGAATATTTATATATTCTATAATAATATTTCAACTAAATTTAAAATTAAACACAAATTAAAAAATAATTCTTACCAAAGCAGCATGCAAGTCTTTATGTAGTTGCTTGTACCATCTATTATCAATGACATCCCAATATTGTTTGTAACCTTTCGCTTTTCTTTTGATTGCTATTTTTGCTCTATCCATTGCCTCGTATATAATAGATAAAGTGGGCTTTTTATCTTGATCAACAATCTTCAAAACTTGAACAAGTAGCTCCATAATTGCACAAATATCTTTTACTTGTTTCCAAAAAGATTCCGAAAGTATTAAGGATTCTACTCTTTTTGCCTCATTCTTTCTTTTGGCGGTTTTTTTAAATTCTAACCACTCTTCATTTGTGCACATTCTTTTTAACTCCACACAATATCTAACAAGACTTTCTAAAGCAATAAATATAGTAGCAAATCTAGTGATACCATGCCTCAATAAATCTCTATCTTTGGTATATTGTTTCATTAGATTTACTACTTTATCACTTATAAATAAAAGATGTAATTTTTTTGGCTTTCTCAATTGTGCCTTTTATATTGTTCATGGCACCAATATCCTCCAACATTATATCTATGCAATGAGCAAGACAAGGAGACCAAAACAAATGCTTCCTTTTCGCATTAACATTTCCCCAGCGGCTTTCATACTAGATTCATTATCGGTGACAATGTGAACTATATTTTCTTCACCAATCTCATCAACTACTTTATCCATTAACGAAAAGACAAATTGAGCAGTTTTTTTCTTATTTGTGCAATCCACTGAACTATGAAATATCATATTTCTATCAGAATATATCATAAAATTAATGATTGGATGATTTGTACGTGTACTCCAACCATCACACATAAGTGTGCATCCTTGAGTAGGCCACCTCATCTTAAAAGAACTTATATAATTCTCAAGCTCATTTATCTCTTCATCTAAATAAAGGCCCCCAATTTGATACCCCTGAAGGACCTTTAACCCCGTTCCTTTTCGCAATTTCATCAATCATTGATTGAAAATATGGTCCACTATCAGCTGCATTAAAAGGTATTGCATTGAAGAGAAAGAATTTTGAAATAGCCTTACCAACTCTTTTTGAATTGTCACTTGAAAACATCTGTTTAACCGATTTTTGTTTTGATGGAAATAAAAATGGATCAAGACCACGACTAGGTAATTCTTTCCCTTTTGAAGAGCTAGTACCAGCATTTCCTGTGTATGTTTATTAGTTAAAATTAATCGGAATAAAATATAATAAATATTTTTTTTTAAAAAAAAAAAAAAAAAAGAATAAAAATAAGTCAAATAAAAATTCATATGTTTACCCCTTTTTTCTTGCATGTAAGCCATGTATCTACTCTCTTTCATTGTTTGTTTCAAAAGCTTTCTATCCAATATTGACAACTCTTCCTCATTAAAATTCAATTGATCATCATCAGTATCATCATCCACTTCATGTATTTCCATTCTTGATTTGCCAATTGTATTAAGAAGTGCTTCCTTTTTTCGTTTCAAAGCTAATCGCTCACCTTTTCCTTCATTTAATTGGCCTTTTATCATCTGTTTCACCTCATCCGGGACTTTTGGGCACGGTTCTACCTGTCCAATTACATGGGCTAGATGTTGTTTCAATCTAGTGATACCACCATGAGCCACTTTGCCGCAATAATTACATTGAGTTTTTTTTCGATTGCCACCTACAGGAATTGCATGTTCCCATCCAATATCTTTTGATTGAGACATCCTATAAACTGTTCAAATAAATGTTTTTAGAATATATGAAGAAATAACACATTTGAATGCCTATTTATAAAAAAAAAAAATTTAAAATTATATTTTAAAATTAAAAATATTATATTCACATTTTATTTGTATAATTTCAAACAAATATTGTCTAATTCTAATTATTATTATTTTTAGTAATTGACCCATTCGATTTTTTTTTTTTTTTTTTTGTAATTGACAAATTATAATTACCTAGTGTAGTGTTATAAAGACTTTTAAATCAAAGAATTTCTTAAAAAATATATGAAGTAATAACACATTTGAATGCCTAATTATGATTAAAAAATATTATATTCACTCATTTTATTTGTAAAATCTCAAATCAAAATCTCAAATCTATTGTCCGATTCTAATTATTATTTTATTTTTTAAGTAATAGACAAATTATAAACAACTTCTAAAAGTGAAAACTTTTAAATGAAAGAATTTCTTAAAATATTATAACTTTTAAAAAAATAATAATAAAACAATTTTTATTTGTGAGATGATAATAAAAAATTTAAATTGTTATTAAATATAATACTAATATCATTTATATTTAAAATTAAAATAATAACATTTTTTAATTATAATTATAAATATAATATAATATATATTGATATCCTAGAAAATTGTGCATTTTTTTTTAATTTTTATTACACATTTATAATATATATATATATATATATATATATATATCAAAACATGGTTCAATTACCAAAAAAAAATAAAAAAAAATGTTCAAAAATTGTGACTGACTCACGAGACCCAAAAATATTTTCAATACAAATTTATATAATATATATTATTTTTAGATTTCTGTGCCTTTTTCTCTCTCATCCTTTATCTCCTTCTTCTTCTGGTCTTCTTCTTCTTCTTCTTCATTTTCTTCCATGGCAGATCTTCTTGTAAGTGACTCGGCTTTGACTCGGTCGAGTCAACCCGAGTCAACCCGAGTTAAACCGAATCGGACCGAGTTAATATCATTTTGGGTTTTTTTTTGTCTCTTTGTATCGGAAAGGTTCGATCCAGAGACAATTCGGCCGAGTTAAGCCCGACTCAGCCGATACTTTAAACCATGCTTCCTCCTTACTCCTCCAACCGATCAATGGTATATGGATACTCACTACTAGAAAAATCAGCATTTGCGACAGATTTGGGGGTCCCTATTTACTACTGTTCGGAAATCCGTCGCTATTTACAATAGATTTGTAACGGAAAAAGGTCGTCGCTATTTGCTACAGATTTAGCCGTCGCAATTTGCAACCAATTTACGACGGATTTAGCCGTTTCAATTTGCGACCGATATGCAACGAATTTAGCCGTCACAATTTGCGACCAATTTGCAATGGATTTAGCCATCGCAATTTGCGACCGATTTGCGATGAATTTAGTTGTTGCAATTTGCGACGGAATTGGCTGTCGCTATTTTTATTTTTATCAAATTTTAATTAATTTATTTTTTATTTAATAATTTTATAAAATTATTTATTAAATACCTATAAATTTATTTAAATATATGAAAAAAAACCATTTAAATATAACTAAATTAAGTAATTTAAATTGATCTCAAAAAAAAAATATAACTAAATTAAATCATATATAAAAAACCCAAAAAATAAAACATTTTAAAATGTCATTGTACTAATAATATATAAATTTCATACAACAAAACATTCCAAAATATCATTGTACTAATAATATATAAATTTCATACAACAAAACATTCTAAAATGTCATTCTCAAAATATCAACGCAATGGTGATCGAGAAAAGCCTCGTGGATCATGACGGATTGTCGGCTAGAGTATAATCATTATCTTCATCACCAAATAGAGTCAATGGAAATGGTGGTAATGATGATAATCCACCATGTTCCGCAATCTGCTTTAAATAATTGTGAATATCTTCATATCTGTCTTTTTCTTCTAATTCATGGTATCTATCATCATTCTCCTTGATCTTTTCTTCAAATTTAGCTACATTGTTTGCAAACTCAATCATTGTTGGTGTAGTAGTTGTAAGCTCGTTTAATTGAGACTTTACTAAAGGAGATTCCGATCTCAAAAAAGCTATACATTTTTTGAAACCACCACATGCCTCAAAAAACAACTGTTTATCATTAGGAATGGCGGAACTCCGGACAGAGCCCGAGGATGATGAAACATGTGAATAATGCTCTTTAAGTCGAATGACGTCCTCCTAAAAAATATATATACATAATTAAAACGATGTGAGAAAAAATACATATTTATACAAATATGAGGACATGCATAAAATAATTGTGAATATCTTCATATCTATCATTCTTCTACTTGACTTTTTCTTCTAATTCATGGTATCTATCATCATTCTCCTTGATCTTTTCTTCAAATTTAGCTACATTGTTTGCAAGCTCAATCATTGTTGGTGTAGTAGTTGTAAGCTCGTTTAATTGAGACTTTACTAGAGGAGATTCCGATCTCAAAAAAGCTATACATTTTTTGAAACCACCACATGCCTCAAAAAACAACTGTTTATCATTAGGAATGGCGGAACTCCGGACAGAGCCCGAGGATGATGAAACATGTGAATAATGCTCTTTAAGTCGAATGACGTCCTCCTAAAAAATATATATACATAATTAAAACGATGTGAGAAAAAATACATATTTATACAAATATAAGGACATGCATAAAAACCAAGCAAATTAATGTTAGAATTAAATATAATCAGTAATCATGATATATAAATGTTGAAGAGAATATTACCACTTGCCTTCTTGGAGCGTTCCTTGAAATACATGCAAACGTTTAAAAATTTCGCTATAGTTAAAATTTGGTCCATGTTCTTGTCGTTGTATTACTCAAAAAAGAGAAGAAAAATCTCATCAACAACAATCCAACAAAAGCACAATTACAATTATACTTTGGAGCATCCAATCCAATAAAAACACAATTACAGCTATACGTGGAATATCTAATCCAATAAAAGCACAATTACAACTATACATAAAAAATAAATCATGGAACAGTGGACTACATTCATCTATTAACATCATATCAATCAAATCTCAAGTTCAAAAATAAATTCAATTCAATGTCAAAACCACAACGAAATAGAACTTCCAAGACCATATAAACTAAGATGATTTCATACAAAATATGAGAATATATATACACACACAAAGCCTCATGAAAGTCGGGTAAATTAATTACTAATCTCACACAATCTTCATGTTCTGTAAAGGAAATTGATCCACCGGTATAGGTAGGACCAACTAAACACCTGTTTATTTTTGTAGCAGCCGAAATTCTCTTAAATTCTTCATTGTTCCAATATGAAAGAATTTGCCTCCAGTGTTGTATATCTATCCATGCTTGACAAGAATTTTCAAACCTCTCTCTATCTCGAGCAAGATGATCGGATAGTCTTCTTCGACAAATCTTCTCTTAGTTCCTTCGTATCAATGCACTATCATGTCTTTCCCATCGAAAAGATCTCTACAAAATATATAAAATTATTTAAATAAAATTTAAAATATGATATTAGTAATAAATTTAAAAGGATTAAAGGATTAAGTAGTTAAATAAATCGAACGATTTTCAATAGCAAAGTTCTTTACGTAAGAAATGAATTATAGAAAATAACATCACTTAAGCTAAAAGTTTGAAACTAAATGTCTTTCACTTCGTTGGGTACATCTGAAAAAGTGGGCTATAGTCCTACGAAATGGGCCTTGAAAGATTGTGTAATCGTATAAACACAATTTTTGGACCCTTCAAACCTAATTTCATGATAAACAAAGAAAGTAGAAGCAAAACAAAAATAAAAAAAGACAAATAAATATAAATTAATGAACAAAAGATGCAATGGAAATGAAATCAGAGGAATGAAATGAAGAAATAAACCAAGAAAATCAACTAAACTAAATAAAATCCTAAACAAAATGAAATAAGAAAAGAAAAGGAAAACATAAAGAAAAAATGAAATAAAGGAAGAAATGAAAATGCATGCAAATGAATGAAGTGAAGAAATGAATTAAAGAAGCATGCAATGAAGGAATTTAAAGAATCAAAAAATGGAGGATGGAAGAATTCAAAATAAAAAGCATGCCAAAGTGAATTGAAATCAATTGCAAAAGGAATGCAATTGAAATGGAAGCAAAAATTGAAGAAGGCAGAATTTTGAAGAAAAACAGGGGAAAGGGAAAGTTAGCAACTGGAATTTTTTGTAAAAACATATAAAATACAGAGTAAAGCTACTGGAATTTTATTTAAAAACAGAGAAAATGCATATATACTCACTGGAATGTATGAAAATGGAAATTAAATGCAATTAAACCAAGAAAATCAACTAAACTAAATAAAATTCTAAACAAAATGAAATAAGAAAAGAAAATAAAAACAGAAAGAAAAATGAAATAAAGGAAGAAATGAAAATGCATGCACATGAATGAAGTGAAGAAATGAATTAAAGTCGTAAGTTCCAAAAGGACAAAAGAGCTAGAGTTCTCTCTCAATGACGGACAATGCTAATGCTAACGGAGACAAGGAGCCTAACCCCGAGGAAGCCGACCAGCTGCGTAGGAGTGTTAAGAAGCCAAAAAGGAATCCTTTGATGGCAGGCCTTCACGATCACACAGACCGTGGAAAATATGGACACGGAACAGCCGTGGAAGGGTCCTTCATTTGTAGATGCAGTGCAAGGGAAAACCATAAGAAAACAGTTATATACTGGAGAGGATGAGGAAGATGGGATGGATGATCCGACTTTGGCGGATGTGTTCCAGCCGCAGGAGAACGAAGGGGACTTGACTAACTGCCCCTTTGTGGAACTCGACCGGGCTAAGTATAAGCAATCCTGGCAACCATGGCGGAGGGCGTTGATCCTTAAAGTTTTGGGGAAAACTTTCAATGTGAGAGTATTGGAACCGAACTCCAGAGGCTATGGCAACTCAAGGAGGACTTTGAGTTAATAGATATGGATAAAGGATACTTCGTGGTACGGTTTTACACACGTGAGGACTACATGAAAGTCCTGGAAGGAGGACCTTGGATGGTGTTAGGGCACTATCTAATGGTGAGAAAATGGAAACCAAATTTCGTCCCAACCGATGAAGAAGTTGCTTCTACCTTGGTGTGGCTTCGGTTCCCAAATATCCCGCTAGAGATATTCAGAGAGGATGATCTAGTTCGGATGGGGAATGCAGTAGGAAAGACCATCCATGTGGAGAGGTATCCACCAAACTTCAAAAGAGGCAGGTACGCCAGGGTGTGTGTGGATATGAGGTTGGATCAAGCGCCGATACCAGTGATCAACGCGATGGGCGGAAGGGTTGTTGTGGAATATGAGGGGTTGTACAAGGTCTGTTTTCACTGTGGCCAATTTGGACGCCGTCTTGACCAATGCTTGCAGAAGGGTAATCCGGTAGAAGGGGAATCGAGCAAGAAACAGCCAGCAAAGCCGGTTGAAAGCACACCGGAAAACCCATATGGTCCCTGGCTGATGCCGGCGCATGTCCGGCGAAAGATGCTACAGGCCCAACAGCGTATGGCACGCCGGAGTGAACCCTCGGAAGCAAACAAAATTCTAAATGCTAAACTAGACAGGGAAGCGTGAGCAGTACAACAGCGGGACAGAGGGGGTCGGAGTTCTCAGAGTGGTTGTTTCATCCCAAAAGTCGGACCGTACGACAGTTTACTCGAGATAGTTCAAATTAGAGGTCGGTGTTCAACTTTGGGCAGGGATCGAGGTTTAGCGCCTTGGAGGAGGTCAATGGAGACGAGGGCATTGGAGAAAAAATTGCCGCCCTGAAACAGAAAATCGGAGACATTCCGGGCCCTAGTGGACTTGGGGGTATAGCCCATGTACGGGGTCCCACGAGCAAAAATAAGGGAGGTAAGAAGGCAACCCCCCCATGGGCCTCCCATGAGCCTGGATAAAAGTTAACCCTATGGATATTGATACAGGGCCCCCAAAGCAACCTCCGGAACCGATCAGGCCCCAACCCGTCCCTAACCCAGGAGACAATAACAGTTTGGCCAGCAACAACGATAGTCCGCCAGTGGAAGCTACACGAGAGGTGAGTTCGCTCTCCCAGTAACGCTTCTTGTACTTCTCTCTCAATCGTGTTCTATGATTAGTAAAATATTATGTTGTAACTGCCGGGGAGCCGGCTCTAAACGTACTAGATTGCATCTTAAAGACTTGATTATGACCAACAAACCAGAGGTGGTAGCAGTGTTGGAGACCCGAACACACAGTGACAACATCAGGCCGTGGCTGAAG
Source organism: Cynanchum wilfordii (assembly GCA_025388415.1). NCBI lineage: Eukaryota > Viridiplantae > Streptophyta > Magnoliopsida > Gentianales > Apocynaceae > Cynanchum > Cynanchum wilfordii. Next base: position 55,000 of record JAHSUH010000347.1, on the reverse strand, counting down.
TTTTTGGGATTAACTGGAATAACAACAGTGGAAGCAACCGGATATGCTGGTGGGATTTGGTTCTTATGGGACGACACAAAAATCTCAATTGAAAAGATTTCGGAAAATGATCAAATGATGACGTTAATTATGTCCGAACATGGGAAGGCAATGTCCCTTGTCTCGGTGGTGTATGCTTCACCCACGTTCAATGTTAGGGAACAATTGTGGGAATACATCCAACAGCTGGGTATGGTGATTGACGTCCCGTGGGTACCGATTAGAGATTTCAACCAACCGGTAGCGGCATGGGAGAAGAAGGGACGTCGTCCGTTTAATCCAAGACGGGCTCACAACCTTCTTAACACTATAGATAACTGTCGTTTGATTGATGTAGGATTTCAAGGACCCAAATTTACTTGGACCAATTGTAGACATGGGAGCACAAATATCCGGGAGCGAATTGATCGAGCTTGGTGTAACGTGGAATAGCATTGCAAGTTCGAAGGGACTTGGGTTAGACATCTCCCGAGAGCACACTCAGACCATCACCCTATTTTACTTGGAGGATTGAGCACCTCGCCAAAAGAAGGATTCCGGGGTTTTAGGTTTTTAGAGCCTTGGTTCCATCATCCAGAATTTATTGATGTCGTAGGAACCCTCTGGACAGAAGAAACCGGGTGGTCTTAAAGCAACAATGGAAAAACTTAAGGCGGGACTCACTGTATGGAATCAAGACACCTTCAAGAATATATTTGCAAGGAAAAAGAGATGTAAAGCTCGGCTACTTGGAGTTCAGCGCCTCTTGGCTGAAGGACATTCTCGAGCACTGTCCAAGCTTGAAAATCGACTCTCGGTTGAGATAAACAAGCATCTTGGAGCAGGAAGATTCTTATTGGAGACAAAAAGCCAGGTGTAGATGGCATGTTGAGGGAGAACGCAACACTCGTTATTTTCATGAAAGTGTAGTCGATCGTCGGAGGAAAAACAAGATTGTCCAACTCAAAGATGCAGACGGGAATTGGTGTTCGGATAGTGAGACACTCAAACAAATGGCTAGGGATTTTTATAGAGAGTTGTATACCAGGGAGACTACAACTCTTAACAACACTGAAGGTTGGAACTTCCCTAGGATCAGCCGCAGCAAACGTTGGTGGTTGAATCGGCCAGTGACGAGCTATGAGATCAAACAGGCAGTACAACAAATGGGAAAGAATAAGGCGCCAGGCCCCGATGGATTGCCGACAAGTTTTTATCAGCATTTCCGGCCAATTGTTGGGGAGATGATCACAGAATTTATTGGCCATGTGTTCAACACGAGAGAAGTGTCGGAGGACATGAATGAGTCACTTATATGCCTTATTCCCAAACAAGACCATCCCGAGAACATGTCCCATTTTCGACCGATTTGCTTAAGTAATGTGATCATCAAGATCATATCGAAACTCATCGCTAATAGATTAAAGCCACTCATGGAGGATCTTGTGGGAGAAGAGCAAGCAAGCTTTATACCCGGCCGACATACCACGGATAATATTATCATAGCTCAAGAAGTGTTACATTCATTACGACGCAAGAAAGGGAAAAAGGGTGTCATGATTGCGAAGATTGACCTTGAAAAAGCAAACGACCGAGTAGATTGGGGCTTCTTAGAAAAAGTGATGTTGACGGTGGGGTTTGAGAGACCTTTGCTAAACGTGGTTTTGAGCAGCATCAAGTCGACTAATCTCTCGATTATTTGGAATGGGGAGCGCCTTGCGAGTTTTACACCCGAACGTGGACTAAGACAAGGAGACCCATTATCCCCGTATTTGTTTATACTATGCATGGAAACTTTGGGACAGCAGATACGGGCAGCCGTGGATGAGGGTGTTTGGAAACCTTATAAGGTGGCTCGAGGCAGTCCACCCCTTTCCCATCTATTCTTTGTGGATGATCTCCTACTTTTTTGTGAAGCATCCAATCAACAAGTTCGAAAGATGGATAAAATTCTGGGTAGTTTCTGTTGTGAATCCGAACAGAAAATGAATCTAAGCAAGTCGAGAGTATGGATATCCAGAAAATGAATCCGTCCCCGTATTTGTTTATACTATGCATGGAAACTTTGGGACAGCGGATACGGGCAGCCGTGGATGAGGGTGTTTGGAAACCTTATAAGGTGGCTCGAGGCAGTCCACCCCTTTCCCATCTTTCTTTGTGGATGATCTCCTACTTTTTTGTGAAGCATCCAATCAACAAGTTCGAAAGATGGATAAAATTCTGGGTAGTTTCTGTTGTGAATCCGGACAGAAAATGAATCTAAGCAAGTCGAGAGTATGGATATCCCCTAATCTTGGTTTAGGGGCACGTCAAACGCTAGTGAACAACCTGGGTATGCCGCTAACACAGCACCTGGGCTCATACCCGGGAGTTCCTCTTCTTCACGGTGCACCCAAGAGACATCATTTCCAATATGTCGTGGACAAGGTGTGTAAAAGGTTGAATGGCTGGAGCGGGAAACTACTATCTAGGGCTGCTAGATTAGTGCTAATTAAGGCAATCACGGTGGCACTACCTACCTATGCAATGAATGCGTGTAAGCTTCCGGGATGAATACTTGAAGAGCTAGAGAAAATCAACAGAAATTTATTTTGGGGAGGAAGTGAGAGACAACTTTCAACACACCATGTTGCTTGGGACAAAGTTTGTACTACAAAAAATAGTGGTGGATTGGGACTAAGACCGTTAGCAATCACGAACAAAATTTTGCTGGCCAGTTTAGGATGGCGATGGATGAAGCAGCCACAACCCCTGTGGAGTCAAGTGTTGCGTGGGAAGTATTGTGGAGTGGACCAGCTCCGTAGTGGACGACGCAAGTATCCCTACTCATCTGTCTGGCGAGGAGTGGAAGCAGGTTTTGAGGTACTCAATATGGGGATCGACTGGACAGCAGATCCAACATGGTGGAAACCATTGGAAAAAGGGTTGTTCACCACTCGTTCGGCACACAATTTAATTATGGAGGAAGTTGTGCAAACACCCACTGTCTGGAGACACATCCGGGGTCCGAAGGGGCCATCTAGGGGCCCTTTGTTAATATGGATGACGGCACATGACAGAGTTGAAAACTAAACTTTGTTGTGGCAAAGGAAGTGTGTGGAGTCTCCTATCTGTGAAGTATGCTCAAATGCAGAGGAATCATCGCTGCATGTTTTGCGAGATTGCAACCGGGCAACAGCAATTTGGCAACAATTAGTACCAGTACAACAATGGGGAGAGTTCCGGAATTTCGAAGACCCTATGAGTTGGGTAGAGTGGAACATGTCGCGAAGACACCAGCTGGGTTTCAAGCAACTGAAATGGAAATATGTATTCTCCCAAACCATACAAACGTTGAGGCAAGGGAGGAATCTTCAACTTTTCCAACACAAAGGCCGAGCCAGTGCTTGTTAGAAGTTAGGAAAATTCTTTTGGATGTTTATGTTTTGATTAGAAACTTATGTCCGGACTAATTATGTCCGAGGACCCTAGTTTTTTGTTTGGACTGACTGTGTACATGATGTACTGTAAATAGCTTTTGCTAGTATTAATACAATACTCCTGGTTAAGCAAAAAAAAAAGAAATGAATTAAAGAAGCATGCAGTGAAGGAATTTAAAGAATTAAAAATGGAGGAGTTGAAAATGAAAAGCATGCAAAATGAAAATGTAAGAGGGAAATCATTTCCAAAATAAAGAACATGAAAATAACTAAGTTGAGGATCTAAAAACTGAACTAACTAAACTAAACTAAGTAATAAAACAAGAAACTAAAGAACTATAAACTAAACTAAGGAAGTGCTAAGTGCCAAATTTTGGGTTTGAGGCCAAAATTTTTAAAAAAAAAATGAGTCAAAATCGTATCTTGACAAATTTACACAAATTATGGATTTGGAATAAAATCTTGAGCCCCATTTAATATGAATGGTTCAAGAAGACATGAAATGAATTCCTAAGGACATGGAATGAATTCCTAAGGACATGAAAATAAAGAACTATAAACTAACTAACCAAAGGCATGAAAATAACTAAGTTCTCTAGTCTAAGACAACTCAAATAAACCTAAAAACTAAAGTACCAAAATCATAAACTAACCAAAATAACTAAAGATAAGCTATTGTAAGGAATCTAAACAATCCAAAAGACTAATAAGATCATGACATAAAACATGAAACTAAAGGCATCTAAACTATCATCTAATCAAGAAAATCAACTAGATAAAAGGAATCCTAAGAACATGAAATAAGACGTGAATTGAAAATAAATCTCTAAGAACTCAAAATTCTAAGACAAGTACTAAAATAAGAACAAGAACATTCTAAGATCAACAATAATCAACTCAAGTAGAAATCAAAATAGGCTAAAAAGAAATGAAAATACTCAACTAAAAGAATCAAATCAAGATCTATCCATAAGATCAAAGATAATGCAAGAAATAGACAATAAATAAAAGTAACTAGAGATTGATTCAATCAAACAAAAGTAATTAATCATTTAAAAGTATATTTATAAGTTAAGAAAGTTATAAATACCCAAAACTCGTGGTTGTATAAGTGGTTGAGGATCTGAAGTTTGTGTGGAAATAGTAGTTGAATCAATCGATGAATGCCTTGTATAAGGATGTACATTATCTTGCATGCCAGGACTTAAACTTTCTTGACGTGCAGGTATTCTCGGACTAGACGGGGTATGCATATTATCACTCATTCCTGCAAATAAAAAGTTAATGATTAATAAAATCAATATTATAATATTAAAATAAATAAAGTAGATAATTAATATGCATTTAGTTTTGTCCAGTACTAACACATGTCCCTGGATGAATATGCATTTATTTTTGTCCAGTACTAACAATGCTTAAAATCAATATCTAATTAATAATTTTCATCCGATGAAGGATCTTCATGTGATAAAGGATCATCATCAATTTCATTAGTTTAAGAATCAATTCTCCAATATTCAACTTCATCTTCAACATCTACTGTCAAATTCTCGGTTTTATTTTCATCAATGTCCACCAATTTGAATTTCATTATATTAATGTGTTAAATCTTCCATTTGAGTCATCTCATTTGTTATCATCATTGCCTCATCAGCACCTACATCCTCTTGATAAGCAAGTACATCAACCACATGTTGAGGTTTAGTTTTACAAACTTAAAACCAATCACAACGTGATCTTTTACTCCATGGATAACTTGCATAGTAAACTTGAGTAGTTTGTTGAGCTAATACAAATGGATCATATTTTGGATACCTCCTCTTGTGATTAATATCAATAAGCTTGTACTGAGGATGAATCCTAACACCTAAATTTCGTGTTGGATCAAACTAATCACATTTGAAAAGGAGGATATTTTGGTTGAGATCACCAGGCAATTGAAGTTCAATAATTTCTCTCAAAATTCCATAATAATCAAACGTGGAGGAATCATCATTACTTCCTTTAACACAAACTCCATTGTTCAATGTTCTCTTTCCTTCTAAATGTTCACAAGTGTGAAACCTATAACCATTAACAAATATGCCATGAAATGACTTTACTTGTCTTGATGGTCCCCAAGACAAGTTTCGTAAACAAAGATTGTTTGCTTGATTTTGTTGATCATTTACCTAAAATCAAGATATGAAGTTTCATAAAGTTAATAAATAAAAGCAATATGTTAGAAAAAAATAATATTATGTTAAATTTCTATAATAAATTGTAGAGAAGATATGCAATTGAAGGAAATTCCACACGGATATGCAGTGGAGTTTCCGATATTTATAGCTGAGAATTACAAGAAGTAGTGCAGTGAGTTTGGGAGAGAAATACTCTCTTCCTTTCCTTATTTTATGCAAATGCCTAAAGACTAGGAAATAAGTATCTAGTTCCTAAAAACTAGGAAACAGTTATGACTATTTCAAAACTTCCCCTCAATCTAAACATTTAGGCTAAGATTGTTTCTAAACTTTATAAAAATCTGCACTGGAAGAGGCCCGGTGAAGATGTCCGATGTCTGTTGTCCGGTCTTGAGACGAGATGAATCTTATATCCAGTAGCTTCTTGGCAACTCTTTCTCGCACAAAATGGAAGATGGGATTAGCGGAAAGATATGTTGCACCCAGGTTGTCACACCACAGAGACGGTGGTCTCATTTGAAACACCCTTAATTCCTTCAGAATAAATCCAAATTATTTCTGTAGTAGAATTTGCCAAATCTATGTATTCGGATTCAGTGCTTGATCTTGAAACAATATGTTGCTTTTGTGAGCTCCATGAAATGAGATTGGTACCAAAGTACACAGGAAACCCACTGGTTGATCTTCTATCATCGGAACAGCCAGCCCAATCCGAATCTGTGAATGCACTGATAAGATTGGAACTGGATTTTGTGAAATAGAGTTCCATATCTTGAGTATGTTTTAGATACCTCAATATCCTTTTCACGGCTGACCAATGAAGAGAAGTTGGAGTGTGTAAGTACTGACATACCTTGTTTACTAAGAAAGCTATATCGGGCCTTGTTATTGTTAGATATTGAAGAGCTCCAACGATGCCTCTGTATTTTGATGCTTCTTCATCAGTCAAAACAAAACCTTCAACCTTAGATAGTTTTTCTGAAGATGCCATAGGAGTGGAGATGGGTTTACAATTTGACATATTTGCTCTACTCAGTATGTCACCAATATACCTTTTCCGAGTTAGTTCTATGCCATTTTTCTTCCGTATAACCTCAATTCCAAGGAAGTAATGCAGCACCCCCAAATCCTTGACTGCAAAACTTCAATGAAGTTGCTTGACCTGATTTTCTACAACTTGGTTTGAAGAACTAGCAATGACAATATCATCAACATAAATTAATACATAAATGGTGATTTCACACTGATTAAAAATGAACAATGAGGTATCAGCTTGTGATGGAGTGAAACCAAGTTCTTCAAGACTTGTACTAAGTTTTGAAAATCATGCTCTAGGTTCATGTTTCAATCCATACAGAGATTTATCCAACTTACAGACATGATGAGGATACATGACATTTTCATAGCCCGAAGGTTGCTTCATGAAAACATGTTCTTGTAAGTCTCCATGTAGAAAGGCATTTTGAATATCAATCTGTCTTAAAGACCATCCATGAGACATAGTTAAGGCAAGAATAAGTCTCACTGTTGTGGGCTTAACTGTTGGGCTAAAGGTATCTGAATAATCTAGGACATACCTCTGTTTGAATCCCTTGGCGACTAACCTTGTTTTGTATCTATCAATACTACCATCAGCTTTGCGTTTTAACTTGAACACCCATTTGCAATCAATGATATTCCGGCCATGTTGACGTGGGACTAGATGCTATGTCTTGTTTTTCATTAGTGCATCATATTTTGTGTCCATAGCCTCCTTCCAACATGGATGTTGCATTGCTTCAGTATGATTGCTTGGCTCGACTGTTGAAATAGTGAAAGCTGCTCTCCCCACGGTCGAGTATCGGATAGTGCCATCAGTGTACTGTCGAGGCTTACGAATATTATTTTGAAGGCGAGTGCGCATACCAGGTCGTTCCGACTGTACTGGAGTTGCAGGCGGGGAACCATAAGAACCAGTATTTGTACCTACAGGGATAGTAGTAGTAGAACTAGGCAAAGAAACATCAATATCAGTCATAGGGTCACTCATTGAAGACAAAGAAGGTTGTGTTAGGGAAGAGACAGTGATGATATTTAGAGGTAAAAGAACATCATTGTGATTGAAAGAGTGAGAATGAGAGGGAGAATCAGCTAAAAAAGGGAAGAAGGTTTCATCAAAAGCTATATTCCTAGATATGTAAACACGTCCAGTTGATTTATGTAAACATTTATACCCTTTGTGAGAAGAACCGTAACCAATAAAAACACATTGTTTGGATCTGAATTGCAATTTGTGAGAATTGTAAGGTCGTAAATTTGGCCAGCAGGCACAACCATATGTTTTTAACATGGAATAATCGGGTTTGACACCAAAGAGTTTTTCAACAGGAGTATAATGGTGAATAACACGACTAGGCAGCCTATTTATCGGATAACAAGCGGAACTAAAAGCTTCATCCCAAAATTTCAAAGGCATAGATGCTTGGGCAAGTAAAGATAGACCAACCTTGGACTATGTGTTGATGTTTACGTTCAGCTGGTCCATTTTTTTTATGAGTATAAGGACAGGAGATTAGGTGTTTGATGCCGGTTTGCTGAAAAAGTTTATGTAAAGTTTGATATTCACCCCCGCCATCAAACTGAACAAAAATGATTTTCCTATCTAAGAGGCGTTCTACATGTTGTTGAAACCGAGTAAACACAAAAGCCACATCGATTTAAGTTTTATTGGATAAAGCCAAACAAATTTACTGAAATCATCAATAAAACTAACATAATAGCGAAAACCGCCAACAGAAGTGTGGGCTTGTCCCCATACATCAGTAAAAATGAGAGCCAATGGAGAAGAAGATACATTATTTGAGATAGGAAAGGGAAGTTGATGACTTTTGGACTCTTGACAAGCATTACAAACATGAATAGTAGTGTTATTTGAATCTATAGGAAGATTTTTTGAACGGAGAATTTGATCAACAAAGGCGGAAGAAGGGTGACCAAGCCGACGATGCCATAGATTTTTGGAAACTTTGATACTTGAGAAAGCTGTTTTACTCAAGTTTGAGGAGGAGGTCATCAATAGATAAAGGCCCTTTTCACATTTTCCTTGAAAAAGCACCTTCTTTGTGGCTTGGTTCTTAACAAAAAAATAGTTTGGATGAAATTCAAGAAAAACATTTTTATCATATGTAAGGCGATGTATTGAGATAAGATTTTTGTGAGCACTAGGAACATGTAAAATATTTCGAATCTTTAGAAAACGATTGGAAGTAGGAATGTGAGTTTGACCAATATGAGATATTGACATACTTGTGCCATAAGCAGTCCGCACGTAATCCTTCCCTTGGTACTTGTCACGAACAGACATTTTGTCAAGCTTTGATGTGATATGATCTGTAGCACCCGAGTTTGTATACCAATTGGTATCAACATCATAGGAAGGTACTGAAGCTAGTGCTGCCATATGCGCTTCTTCAACCTTGATAAGAATGATCAAAATGATATAACATTTTAATGCTATATGACCCATTTTACCACGGACTTGGCACTGCGGTTTGTTCCCTTGTACTGGACTGAAACTGTTTCCGGAAGACGGCTTGCGGCTACTACCACTACCCCTTCCTTTGCCTTTGTAGTTGTTTCTACCACTTCGAATGTTGTTGAACCGGACTGCATTATTTGCAGTAATCTGAAAAGCACTCTGCTGCTGTTCCTTGCGCATCTCAAAACCGAGCATGTGAGCGTACAGCTCGGTCAAAGAAAAAGGTTTTGTTCTAGTAGTTACGGATGTCACTAGAGAATCGTATTCTTCTCCAAGGCCAGCAAGCATGTATAAGCCAACTTCATCATCTTTTAATGGTAAATCAATGGATGAAAAAGTATCCGCAAGACTCTTAACTCTATTAAAATAATCAGAAATTGAAGAATCGCCTTTTTTAATATTGGCCAATTGCATACGAATCTGCATTATTCGTGCCTTTGATCCTGATGAAAACATATGTTCAAGGGTTGTCCATACTTCAGCCGACGTAGTAAGAAATAAAACTTGGCCAAGAATTTCTTCGGAGAGGGAGAATAGAAGAGCACTCAATACTAATTAATCTTGTTGAAGTTACTGCTGATAAGTTGGATTCAATGTTTGTGTTGCACCTTCAGCAGTCACTTGAGTGATCATCTTCTCGAGAGATGTAATGGTGCCATCAACGTAGTCCAACAGTAGTTGACCGAGAAGATATGAAAGAAATTGTGTTTTCCATAACAAATAGTTGGTGCGCGTGAGTTTTACATTAATCAAATGCCCAGAAGATGGTGTTGGTTAGAGCTATTCGCGAACAAAGCTCGTTCGAGCTCGTTTATGCTCGGTTCGAGCTCGTTCGTTTATTAATCGAACCGAACTCGAACAAATTTTTAGGCTCGATTAATTTTTGAGCTTACTCGAATACTGTTCACGAACATAATCGAGCGTTCACGAACATATTATTAATTTTTTTTTATTATAATTTATATATATTATTTAAATATAAAAAAAGTGTCATAGTTCGCGAACATGAGCTTTATAAACAAATAATCGGACGAACTCGAGCTCGAGTATGCTTGAAAGTTAAACGAGCAAACTCGAGCTTTATAAACAAATAATCGAACGAACTCAAACAAAATTTTTGGCTTGAATTATTAAACTAGCGAACTCGAACAGTGTTCGAACACTTAATCGAACGAGCTCAAATTTCCGATGTTCGGTTCCGCTCGGCTCGTTTACAGCTCTAGTGTTGGTCAAATCCCTACTGAAGAGGGAACATCAATAGCCTTGGAATGAGAAATAGAAGAAGAGGCGGACATGGTTTCTGTTTTTTGGTGGTGAGGCTCTAATACCATATAATAAATTGTATAGAAGATATACAATTGAAGGAAATTCCACACAGATCAACAGTGGAGTTTCTAATATTTATAGCTGAGAATTACAAGAAGTAGTGCAGTGAGTTGGGGAGAGAAATACTCTCTGCCTTTCCTTAATGACTATTTCAACAAATAAATAAAAGCAATATGTTAGAAAAAAATAATATTATGTTAAATTTCTATAGAACTCACATGTGAACGAAACCAACACGCAAAATCATTTTATATTCTTATATCAATCTTTTCTTGACTTATGGACGGAGATTGAACCTGTAAATTTGTTGTAAATTTCCTACATTTGAGTAACATATATTGACTTCAATATTTTTGTAACTTATAGTAAATGTAGTAGAGTAGATGTAGTTAAGAGTAACATACTCGATATATGGTTGCACCTCTTCGCAATTTAACAGAATGTAATTATTGGCTGCTTTATATTCTTCATATGTTAGGAATTAACCTTGATTGAATCTTACCAAATTTTGTACTTGGAATATTACATATTGATAATCCTCCAACACATTTAGCTTCTAACTCAGCCTCTTCATTTCGAGAAGTAGAAGAGTGTCTTGTTTGAACAGGTGGTTCAAAATAATAAGAGAAGAAATTTGATGCTTCTTCAACTAAATATTCATTACAGATCGACCCTTCTACACGTGTCTTGTTCTTCACTTTTATTTTCAAACAATATAGAAACCTAAAAATGAGATATTGTTGAAGTTAGGAAACAATATTTAAATAAAATATATTATATATATATATTATAATAATAACATGTGAATTATAGCAATACCTCTCAAATGGAAACATCCACCAATATTGAACTGAACCACCAGCTATTGCCTCATAAGGTAAATGAATCATTAAATGTTCCATAACATCAGAAAATGGTGGAGGAAATATCTTCTCCAACTTGTAAAGTAAGATAGGAATATCCTCATTCAACTTATTCATGTGCGCAATTGACAATTTAGGTGCGTGACCATGACAATAATAATCACGATAGAACATGCTTAAGTCTGTTAGTATTGACCACACATTAGGTGGAAGAAATTCCTTCAATGCAATTAGAAGCAACCGTGACTTTTCATACCAAACATTTTCAATTCTTTCAATTCAACACATCTTCCTAAATTGGAGACATATCCATCAGGAAGTCTTAAGTCTTTTATCCACTCAAGCAAAATTTTTTTTTGGTCATTTTTCAATGTGTAACACGCTTTTGGAATTAACACCTTCCCATCTTGAACTCTTTGAACACATAGGTTAGGATGATTATAGTGTATCTCCAAATCTCTTCGAGACTTTATATTATCTTTCGACTTTCCTTTCACATACATAACAGTGTTAAAAACATTGTCAAAGACATTTTTTTTCATTATGCATGACATCTATATTATGACGAATTAAATTTATTGGCCAATAAGGTAAATCCCAAAATATGCTACACTTTGTCCAATTGTGGTATGTCCCTCTTCCATCATTCTTCCCAAGTTCAATTCATGATTCAGTTATCTTTGGAAAATAACATACTCTATTTCACACTTGTGTTCCGGATACCCGTGAAGGAAGGTTTGATGTTTCTTTTCCTCTATTTCTACCGAAAGATCTCGTGTCTTTTCTATAAGGATGGTCACTTGAAAGGAATATTGATGAAAATCGAACCAAGAGTTTTGACAACCATTTTTTAAATGAAAAGATTTTGACTTTTCCATGCAATATGGACAAGCGAATTTTCCAGTTGTGCTCCAATCACTCAACATACCATATGTGGGGAAATTATTAATAGTCCAAAGCAATGTTGCACGCATATGAAAGTTTTGTTTAGTGGAAATGTCATACGTAGTAACACCTTCATCTCATAGATGTTTCAGTTCATCCACCAAAGGCTGCAAATAAACATCTATTTTATGTTTTGGATTTTTTGGCCCCGGTATAATAACAATTAAAAACATAAATGGATCTTTCATGCAAATCCAAGGTGAAAGGTTATATGGCACAATAATAACAAGCCAACATGAGTATTGTTTTCCTGACATTCCAAACGGTGAAAAACCATTTATACACAAGCCAAGTCTTACATTTCTCATCTCATTATAAAAGTCACTATGAATTTGAATTCATCAAAATGTTTCCAGCTTCACCTCCCTTGGATGACTCATATATCCTTCTTCATGTTTACTTCAAAATGCATATCATGTGTTAAGTTGTTGTCTTTGATGCATAAAGTCTTTGCAATCTATACGTAATTGGAAAGTAAAACATCTTTGACTGTGCAACCTCCTTTTGTTTTTTATTCTTCTTACCCTTTTTTTTTTTAGGATATACCAAGCATGCCCACAAAATTTGCATTCCCTTCTTTCAATATCATCCTTCCAATATAACATGCAACCATTTGGGCAAATATCAATCTTCCGAACTGGCAAGCCAAGACCTGGTATCATCTTCTTCATTTCATAGAAGCCAAAACCGGAGCTACTTCACACATGACAACAAATGGAGGTAATCTTACGGCTTATTTCAATTTGAGTACAAATCAAAATATTATTGTTGGTAGTGGGCATACGATTTCAATTCTTGGTAGTGGAATACTTTGTTACCTAAACCCCATCCTCCTTTCCTTTTAAATAATGTCTTACATATCCCTCATTTAATTAAAAATCTTATTTCTATGCGGCAATTTACCATTGACAATAATGTTTCTGTTGAGTTTGATCATTTCGATTTTTCTGTCAGAAATTTTCAGATAGGGATACCTTTAATTAAGTGTAACAGTGTGGGGAACTTTATCCTATCGGTTCCTGACCTCCTTCTAACTTGTCTTCCGCTTCCTCCTTTGTTCCTCTCTCTCCGCAATTATGGCACATTGCCTTGGTCATCCTGGTAAGTGATGTGGGACTACAAGTCAAATGAGATTATACATTTTGCCCCACTTCGGGTGAGCGTTTAAAACTCATCACTAAGTAAAGCGCCTAAAGCACCTACTTAATAACCACTCGGTGATCTCTTAGGTGAGCGATATGAGACTCCAAGTCACAACACACCCTCTCACCGTGAGCATCATGCTAATAACGTTTTATAAACGACTCAATGATATTGTTCACTTTAACTCACTTCAAATGGGTTTCACTAGTTTAAAATGCATTATTGAGTAAAAGTTTTAAGTCCCTACTTAATAACCGTTTAATATATTACACATATTTCATCTCTATAAATATGATGTTAGTTTATATATTTTGGTACAACATGAAATATATAATAAGAATGCTTTCTTTCTATTTTACCTTTAATCTCTATCTTACTTTTACCTTCTAAATTGCTTTTGTTAATATAAGCAGTCATTGTTTATTCTATTTTGGTACTAAATTATTATTATTATTATTTTCAAGTTTACATATTATTATTGAATAATAGATTTTTTTAAATCATTTGATAAAATAATAAATCAATATTACTGATATATATATATATATATATATATATATATAAGGAAAGTTTATTGAAAAACTTTCAATATGGAAAACGAGTTATAAATGTTATACAAAGTTATGAGTTCAATACTTGTTATGAACATCATGTAGGAGGTAGAGTGAGGCTTTCTCCGACCAAGAGTTAGATTTTGTCTATACAATCTAAGTCAAATTTGAATTAATCAAAACAATAACTTTAAATACCTCATAATCTAGAAAAATAAAATCATTAATAGTAACAAACAAATTTTTTTTTAAAAATCTTAATCTGAGATCTAAAATTTAGTTAATATAATTTAAAATCTCGATAAATATAATCGTGTCTAAAATCTAATATAAGCAAAACTCCTTTTACATCACTTTGAATTAATAGCTTCTTAATTAGTTAAAAAAAGAACATGATTAATTGACTGCAAAGAATAAATAAGTAGACTCCAAGAAGGGTGCCACCATCAAACTTACTTATCCTTCGATTCTTTCATGCAAATTATTCCTTTCAAAGTGCACTTGTTATTCATTCTTTTCTTTTCTTTTCTTATTCTCTTCAAAATCTTCCAAGAATTAATCTGGTAGCTTGGGGGAGTTGGTGCGCGAACTCTTAATGCTTCCTCCAGGCGGATGGTAGAAGTTTCGAATCTCTTGGGGTGGTTAGCGCCAGCTTAAAAAGCTTTGGGTCGAGCCCTCACCCTCGAGTAAGAGTTGAACTCTACGAGCGCTCCGCAGGCTGAGTCCGGATTAGTCTAAGCAAATAAGGTGGGGACATCGGGCGCCCCAAGTGGGTATAAAAAAAAAAAAAATCTTCCAAGAATTCACTAAGTCTTCCAATCAAAGTTTGCCACTTCAACAAACACACTTTGTCAAATCACTTCACAAAAAAAAACTAAAATAAAAATCCCACTACCATAATCTCAATTATAAAAAATTAAAAAAAAAAAAAAAAAAAAAAAGGTTCCCTTGATGTTTCTATCATCACATATCAAGGGGTGATAGGAAAAGGAAAGCAATATAGCCTCACATTAAAAAGTCAATTGTTTCTAATCATGAAGAAATTTGGGAATAATTATAGAGAAGAAATTAACTTAAAAAATTACTAATGAAAATATTTAATTTACTTTTAGGACTTACCGACGATATGAATGATTGCAATGCCTAGCTCTCTATTAGTCAACTTGGAAGGGATTGATTTATCAAAAACAAAAAAAAAAAAACTTGGAAGGGATTGAATTGAAATGCCGGATTGGCCAAATCATATCTTAATGCTTACTCTATTCATTCTAATATATATATAATATTGGTGTGTCTAAATTATTTTCATTTTAACTTGACTAATTTCATTCACATTTACTTTAGTTTATAATAATTATTATTATTATCATGATTTAAATCATGAGCTTTCAATCATAAGTGTAGCTACCAAAATTTTACAATTTCTAATAGTATTTATAATTAATTAATTATGAAGGAATGAAAGATATGAAGATATGTGTCTCTACAAATCAAATGATGATACATCATCTTCTTGGTCATTCAATCATCTATAAATAGAAGCCAAAATGAGCATTCGGATGGATCAAAGATGGATGAGAGAGAATAAAAGAAACTTTAACGATCCATTAGGGGGTCGTCAATAGTTTTAGAAGCGGTGAAACTCCGGTGCATCTTTCCTTCGAGATCAAGCCCCAAGACCCTTGAGAAGTCAAATCTATTTTGAGCTCAAAGGCCCTTGTAGTCAAATTTATTGCGAGATCAAACTCACGATTTTTGGAGAAATGAAATCATTTGACGGATCAAGATCAAGCTAAAAAGCCTTTGAATCCACGACAAAAAGAATCAGTAGAGTCCATCAAATAATTTTAAAGAGATATATATTATATTTTGTCAACATATATTTTATTATTTACTATATTTGAAAATAATCGAAAAATGTGTTGACAATAAATAAAGTTATTTTATGAATTATATGTATATTTAACAAATGACTAATTATTAAAAATTTATAAAAATATAATGTAAAATGCCTAATGTATTTCACAAAAGTATTTTTATTAATTTGTTGGAAATAAAAATATTAATAGATTTGAAAAATAGTAACTTTAGAAAATAAATAATGATAAATGTAAATAAATAAACAAATCTTAACAACAATTTTAGAACAAATCAATAGCTATTTTGGTTAGTAGAAGAATTAAGTAAGAGTTTATTAATTCAAGATAAATGTACATAATTTAATAATAAGCGAAAATATAACGATTAATTTAAATCATATAAAAAAATAATATAATATTATATATATATAAGTGGGATAAAAATGAAGTGGGAACAATATGTAATGGACATAATAGTTAAAGTGGAAAATTTGCCCCCACCCCCCAAAGAGCACATCATGACTGAAAGTAACTTTTAAGAGAGAGAGAGAGCCTCCCAATCCCAACTCAAAGAACGATGTTGACTCTCTACTTTCTATCATTCATACATATTTCTTAATGTAATTCCACGTCTCTCTCCCTTAAAACCTCTTCTTTTTTTCTTTTCTTTTCTTTTTTTCTTTTTTTTTTTTTTTTTTTGCCTTTTACTTTTCTTTCCTTCAATCGGAATCTAATTTATGCTTTTTTTCCCAAAATTAAAATATAATATTTACATATATATATATATATATATATATATATATTCATTATGACACAAAATAATTTTGATAGGTTTCAATAATAAATTACTAGTTTGCATTCAAATTAATTTTTGTTTAAATTGAGTATATAATTTTTAAGAAGTAAACTCTAACTTTAAATTTTAAACGGTTATATATATATATATATATATATATATATATATATATATATATATATGAATATGGATTTAATCTTACAACTTTATATATATTCTAGGAGAATTCATCATTACTAACTCAACTTCTTCGTATTAGATTTATAATTTTTTTCTTTATGCATGAAGTGTTAAAAACTACAAAATTTGAACATTAAATTTAAATAGTAGTAGTTAAAATATGCACGTTTCTCTTAGTCAATGTGGAGCATTCAACTAGAAACATTTGAACTCTATTGAACAAGAAATCTTTCACAATTTCTTATCTCTAAGCAACTTTTTTGGGTGGGTGTGAGGAGAGGAGTCACTTGGATTGGCTGCTATATTTACACTATATAACATTTTTTATTTAAAATTAATTTTCTTTTTAATAAGAAAATACAAAATGATTAAAGTCAAATATATATATATATATATATATATATTAAAGTATAAGAGAAAATGCATCTTTAAAGTTTTTTCATTCAACATGACTTTAACTCATAATCTTTTGTAATTATTGGTAAAATTATGTTGAGCCCGTTACTTTCATTAAGTTGGATCGCCTCCTTATCTAACTCGCTTTGGGTCTAAAACCTCACAATTTTGTTTTTGGTACTTTCCCAAAAAAAAAAGCTTCATATTAATGGGTAGATGGAACTCCTTATATACTAGGAAATTCTTGTTTAATCTTCCGATGTGGAACTTGGGTTGACGCCACAACCCCAACAAATTACAACCACTAAAATAAGTATTTCTTATCTATCTAATAATGTTAATTTACATTTTTGTATAAAATAATTAATAAATTAATTCTAACCAAAAAATAAAAAAGAAGAAGAAAAATGAAACAAAGTGATATACGGAATATCCCAATGAATCAAACCCGGAAGAGAATGGGTTTGAAACATAAAACACAAAATTAATACAAAAAATTTATTAAAGGTTTATTGATCAATTAAATAATGTTAAATCATTATAAAAAAAATAATAATAAATAAATAAATCTTGATAAGTAGATAAATTTGGTTATTTCTTTCTCTACCAATAGGAGTAAAATTAAGAATAAAATTAGCAAAGTTTTAAGAGCATTTGTAAATATTCATTTTTTCCATATATGTAATGATTATCATTCCTTTTCTCAATGAACCTTGCTTCTCTTTAAATGTTTCTAAAGAAAAGAATTTACTGCAAACGTAATATCTTTCTCAACAAAATATATGTATACATATATATATATATATATATAATATATATAAATAATTTTGGTTAAATGTGTTATGAACATGAAATTATTAATTTTTAAAAATTATTTGAATCAATTAAGTATGTAATTTGATTAAAATAGTATGACAATTAAATCTTAATAAGATATGTATATCAATAAAAATTAATAAGAAATCTTAACTCAGCAGTTTGGGAGAGTTGGTAAGCGGACTCCTAAAGCTTCTCCTCGGGGCGGATGGTTGAGGGTTTGAATCTCCCTAAGGTAGTTGGCGTCACGTTAAAAAGTCTCGAGTCAGACCCTCACCCTCGAGTAAGAGTTGGACTCTACGAGCGCACCTCAGGCCGAATCCGGATTAGTCGGCCCGTGTGGGTTTGGATATCGGATGCTTAAGCAAAAAAAATTAAAAATTAAAAAATCGTCACCTTATCATTAAAGAAATTTTTAAGTAATGAAATAAATAAACTTATTTGTTTTTTTCTTTATAAATAGAAGGTCGTCTTAAGGTGAAGAATAAAAAGGATTATCCATATGAGAAATAACAAAGTTTTGGAGAGCATATGTTGTCTTAAATATTCTATTCTTAGTTCAAGATCAAACTTCAAAGTTCTCAAGAAAAAGTCGTGCAATAATAGATATTATATATGGACCACCACTTAATTGATATAATTTCTTAGAACTTGAAGAATTTTAGTTTGACCAGTATGCTTTTAAATATATAAATAAATAGAAAGAAATAAAAAATCTCAAAGAAGATCACTTTCTCTTGTTTCATGAAACCATTAAGAGGCAGAAGAAGAAGAAAGGCCTATGTTTAGAAACCCTAAAAGGCATGTGGGACTAAAATGGTTAGTGATGTGATCTTCCAATATATTCTTCAAGAAAAGAAAAGTAGGGTTCTCCAATCAAAGAAATCTATAACTTCATATAAAAATTTTGGTGGGGGGGAAAAAAATGGTGAAGTTGAGTATGATAAGTAAAAATAAAATTAATACTAATTGCATGGTTAGTGTGTACATATATACTATCTCTTTAAATTTTTTTTTTTTTTTTTTTTTTGTTGTGTGTAGTTCTCTCATGATTGAGCAAATTATTAGCTTTGTAGATGAAGCATTATAGTTGTGTATTTACATTTTGTTTTGTCCAATATGCATGGAGTAAAATGGTTTGTTGATTGCTTTTCTCTCTCTTTTCTATCTCTCTCTACTTTTAATTGGTTTTTCCAAGATTCTTGCCTCCATGTCCCTCTTTAAGTTCATCTTGTCAACTTTCATCACTTTCTTGCCAACCTTTTGAACAGGGAAAAAAATTGTACGTCCTTAAATTTATATAAATTTTGTAATTAGTTAAAATTATTGATAACAATAAAAATAGAATATTTTAAACTATATATATATATAACTTATACAAAGTGAATATTTAAGAATCGATATCAATTTCATATAAAAAATTATATAATATATATACAAAATAATTTAAATATCTACTATCAACGATAAAAAAACATACTTAGATATCATATTTAATAGTAGTGAAAATGGCTTTTGGACAATTCAAATCGTAGAGTAATATTTGTTATTATTATTCTTATTATTATGTTTTCGATGAGTTTCAATTTTAAATTAAATGATACCTTCAAGCGGTGTTTATATTTAAATTAATTTTTATTTTCAGCTAAGTATATCTTTTTTTGCAAAAGGTAAGCTCTAACTCTATATTTTAAACGGTTGCATATAAGGTGCAAATTAAAACTAGCAACTTTACTTAAACCAAGAGAGTTCATTACTAGTTCACATGCACCCTAAAGTTTTAAGGTAATATTTTTATATACAATTTATCTTAAACTTTTTTAAAAAAAAATTGTCTTTAACAATTCTGTAACATCCTTAATAATATTTTATGCAATATTTTATATAATACAAATAAAAAAAAAATTCATCCCTAACATATCTTGTTCTAAAACTATAAGAATTTGTGCCATTTTTTTTTAAACAATAATAATAATAATAAGTGTTACTTTTCAAACAATTTTTACTTATTCACACAGAAATATGACATAAGTGAATCAACTAGAATCCATTAAAGTTCCTTTCGTTTTCATTTCATTGCATCATTTTTCTTTTCCTTCTTTTTTTCACAGGTCATGAATATTGATCCGCAATTAAAAAAAAAAAAAATATATATATATATATATATATATAAGTTTGTGTTGAGATATGTAGTGGAATTACAATGAAAACCATATATAAAGAGGGGGAAAAAAATATTAACATTTGAGAAAATCATGTGATTGGACAGAAACATTATTTAGTGGAAATATTATCCTTTGTTAAAGAAACAAATAAATTAAAACAGAAAATTTCTACGTAACAATTTAATATATCTAAATTTTTTTTAGGATTATATTTCTTATCAAAATTATTTACCAAATCTCTAGTGTTGACATTTTTAGATCGTCCTTCCTAGAAGCTACCTCAAACAACAGGGGCAAATAATAATAATAATATCATCATACTAATTAATACAAAGAAATGGAGGTTAATTATACCTATTTTTCATATATGAAAAATCATTAAAAAATTTAGCAGATTTTAATTCAAAACATAGATTTACTTCAAATTAGAGTTAAATTTTTTTTATTAATACCTCAATCTATGCAATATGATTGCAGTATTAAACAAAACTTAATAAAAAAAATTCCAACTTTGGAATATACTTTACAAATACTTAAATCTTAAATTTATACATTTATTACAACAGTATATTTTTATGGGTTATATACCCTTGAATTAAAGATCTAATTATTAACCTATTTATATATGTATCTATACTTGTATAAAATATATATATGATGAACTTTATATCGAAGTGACATATGAGAATAAAATATTAGGCTCATAAACCAACTACCTAAATTAAAATAGTTTTCTTGGCCAGCTTGCCTGCTTCCTTGTCTGTCTAGTCCACCATGGCATACCAATCCTTTAAATTATACTTAATAATTAATTAATTGCTAATCTTGAAAAACATTTAACATCAAAACTTTTGCATGACCACTTATATATATTCTTTAGCAAACATAGCAATCTTTTTTAACTTTTGAAAACTTATAACTAGCTTTATGACTTTAAAGAATTTCTTATAATATATATGTAATTTTTAGATTATAACTATTCTTAGAAATAAACCATGTAACAATTTTTTTTTTTTTTTTTTTTGTGTGTAAGAATATAAAGAATTTCCTTCTTCATTTAACAATGAGAAAATTCATTAAATATGAATACTACTTAAAAATTATTATACGTACGTAACAAAATAGTGTTGCTCAATTAAATTAATTTATCTTGTAATTTGGATTAAAGTCTCAAATTCCAATAAACATATCCCTTTAGTATAAAATTAATAAGCAAAACAAACTATATAGGAAAAGGAACTTTTTAGAAGTCAAGGTTTATTAATGAATGAAAGTGCCAATGAATTCAAGAAAAAGAATGAAGATTCACGAGTGCTACTTTCATACATAAATCTTTTGATCTCATAGATCACCACCACCACTACCCCCAAGGAAAATGTTCTCTTTTTCAACTAGGTTTAACTAGATTCATTAGATTGACATTTCTTCTCTTCTTCTTTTTTTTTTTTTTAATATATCCTTAAAAATCTACTTTATTAGGCTATTGTAATAAGGGAAGAAATATATATATATATATATATATATAAGGGAAAAGATATAAAGCAAAAAAAAAAAAAAAAAAAAAATGTAAAGCAAGAGGGTTGAATTATGACTATAAATTTGAGGGGGGCTTTTTTTAGGGGGAGGGGTGTTGACAAGGAATTCAATAAAAAACATTTTTGCATGATTGAGAATCTTTCTTTTTATAGACTCCATTTTGTATTGTAGATTTAGATGTTTAACCAACAAAAGCAAAAGAAGAAAATTGTGATGTTGCTTCTCTTTTTATTTAGAGTTATCAAAGCACATATATTTCAAGGGGATTTTTTTTTCTACAATTATAACCAAGTATTACATAATTTGTATAATAGCAACATGTTTATCTATTCTACTTATCAAAAAAATATATATATTTATCTATTCGATGAAGAGCTAGAAATTTTTTTTTTTTTTTATTAATAATAAAATTTTAAGTTTTGAAGAAAAGTCTATTTAATTCGACTTGATTCTAAATTAGTGGATATGAAAGAATATTTTTTCCATTATATGGATCTTTTGATAATATATTTTTAGTTGTGATAATTTACTAAACTCGTAATCTCTTAATTATAAGTAAAAGTGTTTAAGCAATTATGGAAATAATTTTGAGATAAAAGAAAAAGTACCCCCATATATATTGGGAAGTTTAATTAGGTCAAAGAAAATTTGATCTAAAAAGGAAGGCAATGAATATGGAAATTGTATTTGAGAACAGCTTGTATGTGAATGGTTTCCCCGCAGAAACACTGAATCTGGTTAAGATTGGGGAGGAGGCAAAGGTCACTATCATCTTAAGATACATGGTCTCAATTTGCATTAATTAATTTGTTAATTAAGCCTTTAATTTTTTTATTATTATTATATGATTATTTTAATACTGCAAAAAAAAAAAAAGAAAGAAAGAAATTAAAAGTTTTGATTAATTTCTACTTAATCCAATTATCAAAAAAAAAAATTCTACTTAATCAAATGGACGGCGAAATAATTAAAAGGATTTATGAGAGAATCTGAGGGAGGATATCTCTAAGTTTGCTTGCAAAGTTGAAAATGACGTGTCCATAACATTAATTTTTCAATATTTAGAAATTCTTTTTTTTTTTTTTTATAAAAAAAAAAATGTTACGATCATAATAGCGACTAATCGATCATTAATAATGGTGCTAACATGGCTGAAATTATATAGATAAAATAAATAAATAAAGGTATGACCTGTACTAATCTTGTACTCTAATCTTGATTAGTAGTTACAACTATTTTATAATAAATTTTGATGCTGATCTTTTTCTTCTTTTTTTTTTTTAATAAAAATTGATTTGCCTTTCGTTAAAAAATAATAATAATATATTCTTCAATTTTACTGTTCTCAATAA
The DNA here is from genome assembly GCA_025388415.1 of Cynanchum wilfordii. Classification (NCBI taxonomy): domain Eukaryota; kingdom Viridiplantae; phylum Streptophyta; class Magnoliopsida; order Gentianales; family Apocynaceae; genus Cynanchum; species Cynanchum wilfordii. The sequence goes on along the minus strand of JAHSUH010000347.1, from coordinate 31,938 downwards.
GAACTAATAAATATGAATTGAAAATATTAATCATACAAAAAAATATGAATAAATATATCTTAATTTTCTATTGTGACGAAATAAAAAGAGTATTTTTTTTTTTTACTTATTATGATAAGTTAAAAAAATAAAAAGAATATTTTAAAATATATATAAAAATTAAAAAAGGAAGGAATAGGTCTTTCCCTAGAAAAAAAAAAAAATTAATAAGTAGTAGTAGGAATTGTATAATAATATATAAGAGAAATAGTAGCTGCACAGTAATTCTCTCGTTTTCCAAATTCATTTGGTTAAAAAGGTTTGAGGCCGTCTTGTAATCATAAAACTAATATTAACAAAATAAAATAAAATTGTTTTGAGATTTGTTTTGTTTAAGCCAATGGTTTTTAATGTTGTTGCTGTACTAAACTATATATTACTGCAATTGTATTCTGGGAATTTGTTCAATCAAATACCAATGTCCCTCGAGTTCATCACACTTCCAATTATATATATACTTCTTTTAATTTTTGACGATATCTCATAAATTCTTATACATGATATATTTCTAAAAGCTTAATATTAAGTCCTTAATTTAGCCCAATAAAAAGTTATTGTGAGTATCGTATAAAAATTAATATAAAATTTTCCCCTAAAAAAAGAGTTACACTCAGAAAGTGCAACTCCAATGAGTTTGAATATTAAATAATTCTTTAAAAAGAAAAATCAAGATTAGTCCACATTTGTTCCCAAGATAGGAGAGAAGATGATGAGCAAAAGAAACCCAATGGTATGCTGCCCTTCACAACACATTCCGCAAAATATCCAAATTTGCCAATCTACATCTTCATCGCAACCACAAAATAATAATAATTAGGGAAGAAAAAAAAAAAAGAGGTCCTATCTTTTTTTTTTATTATTATTATTAGAAAAGGCCATATTTATAAATACACATTGATCCTTTTGAGATTTACCACTGAAAGTTACATGATTCCAACCATTAAAGAAAATAAAAAACAATAAAAACCTAATTGGTAAAAAAAAGAAAATAAAAAAAAAAAAAAAAGAGGGGGGTGAGACACACTAGAGTGTCGTGGGTCTCACCTCACTAAGGTACCCAGCTAAGCAGAGCAGAGACCACTGCAATTGATTTTTTTTTTTTTTTTTTTTTTTTTTTGGTACATCCAGAAACCACCATATTCCTCCTCCCACAAACAAAACTGAGTTATAACTCACCAACCGAGTTGATTAAACTCTGTGAATTAGCCGAGTTTCCAGGCAGAGGTAGCAATTAATGGCCTTGTGTGCCAACCCAACATCAAACATCCATTGTTTTCCTCAACTCTGTACCCATCTCCACCAGCAAACAAAGCTAGCAACATGCTAGCTTGCTTAAATGCATTTGAACCCAGATGAACCGGCTCAAAATCAGCCGAGTTTAACCGAGTTCGCCACTGAGTCAGAGTTTCGTGTCTCTCGACTCGGTCTGCTCCTTCACAAGCCACCACATTACAGATCTGTCTTCCCAAATACACTTCCGACATTACCTTATCTTGATCTGTCACTGATCCGCCGGATACTCCATTTTCTCCGCCGCCGCCGCCGCTGTTGTTATTACTGCTGCTACCACATCCTTCTAATGAATCGAAAAGGGTTGAATAATAATGCAATGATTCTGTGAAACGGTCTAAGAAAACAGGCCCGTTATGGTTGGCTTCTTGCTCAACAATAGTCAATATTTGGGGCTTTAGTTCCCTTACGACTGATAAAACTTTGTCGATGGCTCCTGGCCTTGCTAACAATTGATGTAACTCGAATATGGAATTGACAGCAACGGTTTCGCCTTCGCGAATGTCAAACATGGATGCATCCAGATCGGCTAGAGAATTAGCTACGAAACCCCTATATTCGAATTCGACATTAATGGTTTCTGCTAACTGAGCCAATTTCCAACCCACTTCTTGAAGATGATCTGTATTATCATGTGAAGGTGGTCCAATCCCTGTTAATCTGAAACTGGGCGGACCACCTGGCCTTAAAGCCAAGGCTTGTAACAAAGCAGGCCACTGCATACCTTGTTTCATGCTAAAATCGATCACATGAACCCGATTTTTGTCTGCAAAGGCCTCCAGAATTGCCTGATTTGCTGTAAAATGTGCGAATTTAAGGTACGGACAAGTCTCGTAGAAGTGCATTTGAAGCAAATCTGTGAAAGCGGAATCATGAGGGTTGGTCGTCTGATACAATCTGTATATCCTTCTGGCCAAAGCTTCGGCAAAATAAGTGGCTACCTTACGCATTGCCCCAGCTTGAGAAACTGCTAAGAACCCAATTTGCTTAACCAAAGCTTCAGCTACTTTCATGTTTTCTTGCTGAATAGCCTCTGCACAGGCCATCAAAGTGTGGACAAGCCTAATCCCATTTTCCTGTGAATCTACAAGAACAACCGGCCTTGAAGAATCAAGGGGCCGGGATGTTTGGATAGAAGACTCGTTAGGAATAATACTATTACCCTCCCAGACGCCGCCCATTTGGGAATTGGGTTTCATTCTTTTACTCGCCGGTTGCTGTAGCGTGGCTGGAGAAGGCTGCTGCTGTGGTTGTGGTGGTTGAATTTGAGGATAAACAGCCTTACCCGGAATAGCAGTAAGATCAGAATCGAAGGAAGAATCATCAAAAACCAAAACCCCATTAGACAAGCCACGGTTGTTGTGGCTGGTATTAGAACAACTACTGTTATCCAAAGAGGTAATAGTAGAGGAATCGAGAGGCAAAGAACAAACACCATCTGGGTTGAGTTCAGAAATCATAGATTCAAGCCAAGAATAAAGATCTGAAGGATTGTAATGAACAGTATCAGAAGCGAGATGAGATAAACCGTCTTGTTGAACACTACCCATAAATTCCTCAAGCTGTTCAATCTTCTGTGCTACCTCAGCCATATCTGAAGACTTCACCTTGTAACCCAAAACAGCCAAGAGCTCATCATCCCCAGCATCTTGTTGTTCCGTATCTTCCCACATCTTAACCACCTTCCCTGAGGTAGTGGAACTCCCCATGGTGTAGCAGCTTCCACTCGCCGTCGAACTTCCACCGCCGGAAAAACTTTCTTGAGTTTGAGGGGTAGCAGCAGTACTACTATTCGGATGGTCCCTCTTCATTTTTATTTTTTTTTAAAAAAAAGGGAAAAAATCCTCCAAAGTAACCCTTGTTAATCTATATTTTGTAGAAAGAGAAAGAAGAATTTTCCGATATATATTTTTCCACTGGGTTTGTTGAAAAACGCTTGTATTATTTGAAAGATTTGAGGGGGATAAGACTGGGAAGAAGGAAGAATCTGGGCATTGGGGATTGGGTGGGAGGTGCTTGGTTTTTCACTAACTTTCTTGGGCTTTGCTCTGTGGTTTTTGAGTTCGGCTCAGAAGAAAGAATAAAAATTAAAAAAAAGGAAGCAAAGATTTTGGGGGTGGAGGGTATAATAGGAATGGAAGGATAAATATTGTATGTGATTGGAGGAGTGACAATAATAATAATTGTACGAAAATTGTTGTAAGAAAGAAAGAAGGAAGGAAGAAAGAGAAAAATGATAAGAAACGCTCGTGAAGAAGGGCGCGAGGATCAAAGATCCAGCCAAACATTATATACTTTTATTATTACTATATTACCAACAATTACTTTGGTATTAAGTGCTAAATCATTATATTTACCAAAAAAAAAAATTTATTTTATATTAAAAAAATAATATGCTCGAATAAGTAAAAGATATTAAAGAAAACATATTTTTAAATATTTCTTGATTTTATAAAGTGACGAGTAAAGAGATTTTTATACGTATTAAAATTTTTAAATTTTCTATTTGTAATATGATTTCAACTCATGATTTTTTAAATTTTATTTATAAGTGAATCTGTTTCAATTAAGTTAAGTTTTAAAAAAAAAAAAAAAAAAAAAAACTCTTCATTTTATACTTGTCCTATTGGGGAGGAAAATATATTGTTTTACAACTATTCCCTACATTTTTCTTTTTCTTTTTTTTCCTTATCACATACAAAGAAAAAAAAAAGAAAAATACACTATAAAAATTAAGTATACTTTGTAATGTGGAATTAAAAAAAAAAAAAAAAAAAAAAAAAAAAAAAAACAATTTCTTCCCGATGTAACAAATAAAAAAAAATGGATTACTTCACATTAGAAAATTAAAATAAGATTTATTAATATATTTTTCTCAATATTCCTATAACTAATATTTATTAATATTGTGGAATATTCTAGAATATTTTCTTAAAAACTATTTAAGATGTCAATTAAATTAATTTTAAAAGTTGACGTTGTTATTTTAAATTAAATCAATGTTTATAGTTTTGAAAATATATATATATATATATATATATATAAATTGAGATTAAAAACATATTTTTCATATGTTAAATAATTAAAATATTATTTAATATATATATATATATACACATTGACTTAAAGAAAGATAAGTGTAATAGTTTTTGAATAAATTAACTCACATATATTTTATTTGTATTAATGTTGTAGTAAACATTTTAGAAGATATTTTAAGAAATTTGAGTGATTAACATTTTTATTAATAGTGTTTTACACAAATATGTGAAGTAAGAGAATGTTTTAATTTGTTGGGTTAAAAATGGTATGGAAAAGAGAAAAGGTATTATATATAAAGAAATAATACTATTTTGACCAAAAGTAAGAAATTAAATGTATCCTAAATAGTCGATTGGGAGATTGCTCTTTGTAAAGTATTTAGTAATGTTAAAGTGCTTGTAGATGAGTTGGTAGCAAGACTACCCCCAAGTACACTCCCCACCGAAAGGGTGAGAGTTCGACACCCTGCTCGGTCTTAGTACTATCGGATCCGGGTGTGAATTATTCGGATATAACTCGGAATTATTTTAGTAATAAATAACATTCTTTTTCTTAATTAAGGGTGGTGTAAATTAATGAGATAGTAATATTTGATGTGGTAATAAGTAGTAAAGCATGAATATTAATTTCCATATGGTTTATAAATATTGCTATATTTTGATAATCCATTAATAATTGTACTATTTTAAAAAACAAACAATTCATTACAATATGGCAATGGCAATGATCAAATTAATGAAGTTTGTTTTTAAGTAATGTTAAGCATTATTACTATGTGAGTTGGTGAGAGGAACACCATTAACTAAATTGGTAAACAACTTATAAATTCTTACTACTAAATTTAGAAATATTTACCATATTTATTTATTTATTTTCAGTTAAATCGAACTAAATTGTCACATGTTTTAAAATTTTAATATGATAGAGAGTGATTAAATTTATCTTTTTAACACACTTCTCTGTCATATCTCTCGCTCTAATACCATATTAAATGAAGAAAAATTGTCACATACTTTATACTTGAGCTAATAATAATAAAGAAGATTAAATTTATGTTTTGTGGGGGTAAAAAAAGTTAGATTTGTACAATTTATCTAATAAACTGTAAAACTATTTATTATCTTTTTTATATAAGTTAAATTTATTTTTGTTGTGACTTGGAGTCATTAAGTAAGAGCGTGAAACTATTTATTTAATGATACGTTTTAAAACTCGTAAGGTCCATTTAAAATGAGTCAAAATAAATTATATTATTGAGCTTTTACAACTTAATTAAAAAAAAATTACTTTAAAAGTGATTTTGAATTCATAATTATTTACAAGTATGAAAAAATTACAATTCAATTAATTTATTACTTTTATCTAATATGTTTTATTGTTGACAGACTTTAACATTAATTTTCTAAAAAAAATACATAAAATTTATCACTTGATCTTAGATAAGATTTAATTTAAACTATGATTAAAATGAATTACAAAATTTAACTTGATCGATGATATATATATATTTATAAGTCACTAAAAGTTTTGCACCAAATTTTAGATAAATTACGACAATATTCTTAATTATTATGGTAATGATTATTAATAGATGTAATCAGAATATATAAATGTATTTAAAATTTGAGCAATTACACTAAAAACTAAATAAATTGAATAACAATATTATTTGTAATATTTATTTATAATTTACATATAAAACTAAAAGAATTATTGTTAACGTATTCATTCATAAATTCAAAAGATGCATTTTCACACCAAATCATTGTATACAAAAAAACTTTGAGGGGTTTGATAATATATATATATATATATATATATATATATATATATATATATATATTATGACAAAATTCTAATATTATTTGTCAAAAAAATTTTCAAATTGTTATTGCGTAAAAAGCTTTACAATTTATTACATTTTCTGTTAATTTAAATAAAATAAAAATATATTTTCAGGCAAAGTTCGTATCAGGAGCAAAAATTGTGTTATATTTATTTTTTAATTGAATTAACGTTAATAGTTAATAATGAGATTAAGAGAAAACAATAATTTTGATAAATAAAAAATAAATACGCGTGAAATATATATATATATATATATATATATATATATATATTTATTTTTTGAATAATTGGTGAGTTTAGTCTCAAACAAATTTACTTTTGGCAAACTCAGCCAAAAAATATTTTTTTTTAACTTTTAAAGTCCCAAACTTTTTTATTAGAGAAATATAAGGTCCTTTCTAACAAATTTCGTTAAAAAAATTAAAAACTTAACGGTTTACATTATTTAGTTAATTTTAAAAAGGGTAAAAATGTCATTACAAGTGAAAATAAAGAAAGAAAAAAAAATAAACAAAGGGGTAAAAATATAATCATATATGAAATTAAAAAATAAAAAATCTAAAAGTGAGAAGAAAGGGGGAAATGAAAAAACGTAGAAGAAAAAGACGACCAAAGGAGAAAGAAGAAAAAAAAATATTTTGAGAGATATTTGGAAAAATTTAAAACCCTAGAACATCCATTGTTTAAATTCAAAACAATTTAATTTCAATTAATGAAAACCCCGATTAGAAATGAATTCAATTATTCTTTTCCATGGAAAAAAAGCCATAATTTATATATATTGTACAACTGATGCAGAAAATAATGAAATATTGTTGCTTCAATTGTCTGAAATCTACACCCACATGGGCTACTATAATCGTCGGAGTCTTTGTTTTCGTTACTCTTATTCTCTCTGTTTACCTCCTATTTGAACACCTGCCTGCTTACAAGAACCGGAAATATCTCTAATTTTTTTTTTCTTATTTCTTCTTTGGTCGTATCTTCTTCTTCTGCATTTTTTCCCCACTTTCTTCTTACTTTTATTTTTAAATTTTACATGTGATGACATATTTACCCATTTGTTTAATTATTATTTTTTCTCTCTTTCTTTCACTTATATTGACGTTTTTACCCTTTTCTTTAATTAACTAAATTAGGTAAACAATTAAGTTTTTAAATTTTCTGTTAAAAAGGACTTTATATCTCTCTAATAAAAAAGTTTAAGACTTTAAAAGTTAAAACAAAATTTTGGGACTGAACTTATCAAAAGTAAATTTGTTTGGACCAAACTCACCAATTATTCTATTATTTTTAGGTCGGAATGAAAATTGAAATAGAATTATTTTGATGAATTTTGTGTCTCTCGGTGAGTTTGTGTCAATGTCAGATGGTGCCCCACATGAAGGAGACCAATTGACCAAATGACCCCGCCGTCAACATCAGTTTGCCGTCCCGTCAGGCCGTCATTACGACGTCGAACTCCAAGAACATTGTTAACGGTAAACGGCAGAGAAACAACGACGAAAATCAAGATTTCGACAATTTTAACGCCGTTACTACGAAACCTTATCCATTTGGTCTCTCTCGCTTTTCTTTTTTTATTCTTTGAAAAATCTTTTTTACCAACACAACTTATTTTTCCCAATATTATTAATAAAAATGTCATTTATAAATTTTTACTCTCATCTGCTTTCACTTTCACCCACCTCATTTTCATTTTTTTTTTCTTCCCAAATATTCCTAAAAATGTACCAAAAGAAAAAAAATAATAATAATAAATAAAAGAAAAGAAGAAAAATATTCCTTAATTCCTTTTTTTCCATTTTATTATCCATGTAGTATATGCTTTATAGCTTACCTAAAAGAAAAAGGACCACAAAAATAATTTGTGTCTTTTTATTTTTTCCTCCCTTTTAATGTGATGTGTCTACATTATACATAATTTACTTACTACTATTTCTTTAAAATTGAATATTCCCTCATCACAAAATAATATAAAATATCATATTTGAGTGTGTGAAGTGTGAGTTGTGTGGACAAAACAAAGACAAAAGAAGAAGAAGAAGAAGAGAGAGAAAGAGAAAAGCGAATGTGATGTTTGCTGTATGGAAGAAGGCGAAGGAAGGGCGGCCCAAAAGGACTGAGCGAAGCACAGAAAGAGGCGTGGAGAGGAGACTACTGCGCCATACCTACTGTCTCGCTGCTTCTATATTACAGTACGATTTTTGTACCACCACTCCCCTTGACACCATGTGATCTTGCCACGTGTCAACATCCTTTATATTATTATTATTATTATTATTTTACCCATTTTATTTTTACTTTTTTTTAAAAAAAATATATATATATATTTTATATATATGTGTAGGGACTACTGCCCACATTGCTGTGCTGGCCTGTTTTCCTATTTTTAGTAGTTTGCTCATAGAAGCCCCTCAACCCATCCTTAATGTCTCTCCCATCCCCTCATATATACGAAAATCATTTTTTACTAACATACCTTTTTTTTTCCCTTTCTTTCTTTTTTAATATATATATAATATTATATCTTAACTTTTTATCATTTTCTATTCGTTATCTTCAATCCAGATTTAACGGATATATTTTTTTAATCACAAAAAAAAAAACAATTAAATTAAGTTATTTTTTAAAACCATCAATAAAAGAATAATATGTCAAAAAAATATAACTCAATTGATAGTAATCTTATTTATAAAAGGGAGTTGGTGTGCGGACTCTTAATGTTTCCTCCAGGGCAGATGGTTGATTAGCGCCATGTTAAAAAAAACTCTAGGCCATACTCTCACCCTCGAGTAAGAGTTGAACTCTACGAGCGCTCCAGATGGAGACACCGAGCGCCCCAAGTGGGTATAAAAAAAAAAAAAAGTCATCAATTTTAAGAAAGAAAGGAAAAAGAGTAAATAAAAAATGAAAAGTAATATCTGGATTAGAAAACCTAGTCAAACATATACAAAATCTCAAAAAATTAAAAGTTCCACCAGAGATCACCTATGAACATATGAATTTGCACCGAGTTCCAAAAAGTCAGAATTTTGGGATTAATCCAAATTCAGTCTCCCTAATATTTACGGAGTTCAACTTTTATTCTTCTTCTTATTCTCACTTATAGTAGGTATCAACTCTTTAAACTTGTATAACATTTACAATGCATTTTTAATTGTGCGAAGAGAAAGATTTAAAAGGTCAGAATTTAACCAATACACACATACTATTTACAAACTAATAGAAACAAATTTAATTAATAATGTTAAAATAATTTAAAAGCTCACTTACTTAAAATTAAACTCATTCAAAATAACTCATACCATAAAAAAAATTGTAATTTTGGCATCGATACTAAAAATATTGTAAATGAACATACTATTCCTTGGAATCTTTGTAGGGTTTTAGAATTAAGTGATTGTTGCTAAATTGGTCAAGATTAACTCAATTAGATCAATGGGCAATATAAGGTGTTCACCGAATCATTTCCCTAAGAAATTTAATCGAAATCAATTAATAAGAAATTAAAAAAAAGTAAAATGAGAGATTTTTAGATTTGGAAATTGTAAAAATAATAAACTAATAAGAAAAACGCAAGTATGAGATTTAGAATTTCAATCTAAGGTAATGATTCAATTCAAGTTTTTCTTCATTCCTTAATAAATTTATAAATTTAAAAACCAATTCCCTAATTGAATAATAAATGGAAGCCCTTAGCATTCATACTAACGAAGCCATTAAAATTCAATAAAACAAACAAAAAGATATCCTAGAACAAGCGCCCAATTAATCCATTTAAGTTTAACCTAAGATTTGTGATAATATCAAGGCAATTTGTGAAGCCACAAAACTGTTCAAAATTAAATTCAATCTTAAACAATAAAATCTCAACTCAATTCAATAAAAACACATCAAAAGAATTAAAGTAAAATCTCATCAACATTCAATCAAACAATCTAATCATTGAATTGTTAAAACTATTGAATTCAAAATTGAAAATTAGCCTAGAACCCAAAATTTGTTTGGATCATGAACTCGAAACTTGTCTTTAAGTCATCCCCTAGATTGAATCGAACCTTAGATGACCTCCATCTCTCTTTTCTTTCTAAATCTTGAAGTTTTTGCTAAGAATGAATGATCTATGGCGGCTTCCCTATTTCTTCATTTTATTAACTTTGTTTTATTCACCATTATAACGAGGCTTCAAAATTGTGAGTTTAATTAATTAAAGTAAAATTTTGAGACGTTGAGCTTGAAAAATAAGAGTAATTATGAGCCCGTTAAGTTAATAATATAATAAATCTAAATTTATTATAATAATCAAAATAACAGATTAAAGAATAACTATAATAAAAATGGATATATGATAAGTATAAGGGATTAAAAGTATGTAAATTTGTATTCAATCAAATCTGAAAGAAAAACTATCTTATCTTTTGAACCAATGTTAATCTTAGGTATGGGTTGTTTTTCTCATAGCTTTATATGAGTATATATGTCTATATATTTGTATATATACTTTTTTTTTTAATGTAATTGTTTGTAAGAAAATCAAACTGTAAATATGTTACAATTAAATATAAAAATTTATATCCTTACATAACTTTACAGTTAAATTAATAATCAATTATAAGAAAAGATATAGTTGAATTCATGACCTTTTGTCCTTTTTGGTCTTAATGAGAAGTATTTACTATCGATAGTAATGATTATATTATTTTATTATTATTATTATTTTTTTTTTATTGTTGTTATGAGTATTCTCTTATTTGAGTCAAATAACTAATAACGAGATGTACTCTATCTCTATGGGTGAGGATCAAATTCTCTACTTTTTAGTTTATAACCTTTTATTTTCTAATATCATAGTATATTAAAACTGATAAAAAATATTTAAAAATACTCATATAACACTTTGATATTAGTCTTATCAAAAAGATTTTAACATATAAATTAGTTTGAATATATTTGGAACTATTGATTTAAGATTTAGATTTGACTAAGTAATCTAATAAGTATATTTTGTAGCCTTAACAATCTGTGTTGCCAAAATAAAATAGACCATTAAAGAAGATCATGAAGTGTACTTATATAAAAGGGTACTCAACTTTCGGACGAAGTCTTCTTTTGTTATTTCTTTACTTGGTTTATTTTCTAACCACGAACTTTATTGACTTTCGATTACTTCCAACGTAGGAAAACCAATTAGCTTCATGCAGGCCAATTATATTATCCCTTCATTTATTTATCTTCCCATGAAAATATTCAATAGTTTATTTTTACGTTATAATCCCCAAAACCGTTCTTGAAAAGGCAACATCTGTTTCTTTTCTTTTTTCTTTTTTTTTTTTTAAAGTCAAAACATTTAATTAGCTCTAAAGAATTAAAAATGATTGTTTTGATAATAACAATTATGAACACAATAAATCGATTAGTTTAATTTATTCTTCTTTTTTAAATTTTTAAATAATTTGTCGGGAATTTATAATATTTGGGTTGATATGTAATATATTCCTTGTCTCAACCGGAAAAAGAATACTATTAGCACAGAGTCGGTTTCGATTGAAATTTCACATAATGTTTTATAATTGGCAAAATGGAAAAAAATATCTGCAGAATATAAGTATAAGAAAGAGAAAAGAAAGAAAGATATCTTTCTCTCTCTCTCTCTGTCTATATATATATATATATATATCACCTAATTAGCTGTACCTATCATCTGGGAGCCACGTGTGTGGAAATCAGGCTTTTGAGGGAGTGGGGAAACGTTTTTAGTCAATTAACGTTGTCATGCTTCCATGGAACTCTGTAACAGTAACATGAGTTGGATTCAAGAGAATCAAGTTACATCTATATATGTAAAGTATATGTGCTTCTTGGACCACCCTGCTCGTCACAAGCAACAAACAAAGAAGATAAGTATTGGAATTGGACTATTTGGACCACGTCCAAATAGGGTTACTTCCGACCATTCACATTATGAACCAAAATAATAAAAAAAGATTCATCTTCTATTATTGAGTTTTTTTATAAGAATGATCTATTTTTTTTTTATCAAAATATTGTGTTTAACTCATTTTTTAAAATTTGTGTAGAAATAATTTTCTTGTATTGAACTACAACGTAACACATTTATTGTATGCATTATAATTTTTATATTGCATTTAGTGAATGCAAGAAGAAAAAATAGTCAATCGCAATATTTTAATAAAAAAGTGGACCATTTATATCAATTATCCTCGAATTATTTGGAACTTTAAATTTGGTATAGGATAAGGAGGGTATAAATGTCATTTTACACGTATGTATATATTGTGGTGTTATTTTCGTGTAAGAAATGATATGTTAATTTTATGTTTCATATAATTAATGTATAGACGTACATTGTACCTTTAGGTTGATGTTTCGCCAAAATAGGATACTAATATTAATTTTTGGTTAAAAACATAAAATTTCTTAATCAAATTAGTTACATTTCTTGAATAATTAATTATTCACCATTTTTCTTCTTGCTTTCTTTCTGATTTAGTTTTTCTCTTAAAAGAAAAAAAAAAAAAATTAGCAAAAGGATAGTTTGTTAAGTGATTGGAATTTATACGATTTAGCCGAAATGTTAACGAATCATTCCTTTTTTTTTTTTTTTAGTGTGAGAAAATGCCGGAAAAAGAAAAAAAAAAAAAGAAAATTTCAAAACTTGTGGTTAACTATAATCAATTTATGTATAAAATGTTAATAATGTTGGTGTTAATCTCACTTATAATTCAACTCATAATAAATTCGAAATAGTGAAAAGTAAAATATTTCAAAAAGAAAAATTATTACTTAAATAATTCTGTTTGATTGATTAATTTTACAATACTTTTATTACTACTGTTTTAATAAACATTTTGAAAATTTTATTTGTTCTAGAATAAGAAAAAATGTATAATGCAACTATATATATATTTGGGTAATATATATAGTTTTTAAAAAATAAAAAAAAATATTAATTTCTTTATTCATAGAATAGAATATTTTTAGAAAACTATGTAATTCTTTTATATTATATATTTATTGTATGGAGGATAGAAGATTAAAAAAAGAAAAAGAAAAAAGAAAAACCAATATGTAATAATAATCATATCTATTTTCGAGAGATCAGCTTTTCATATTAAATAATAATAATAAATTATAAGCTCAGATTTTTATTTTTCATTTATAATTTTCATCTTCTGTGTCTTCACCCACTCGAACACATCCAGAAATAGAAATAATAATAAAACAAAAATAAAATTGTCTGTGTTTCCAGAGGTATCCGATGTGTCAGCAATTTAACTTTGTTTAATTAATTAATTAATTAATTAATTAATTTCAGAGATTATTATTATTAATTCTCTAAACCTGTAAAAATAAAAAAGAATAACCAAAAAAACTCAGAAATCTCGCATAAAAAAACATCATAGATTAAAAAAATCCTCCTTTCGTCCAGCCTGGACTCTGGATGCACATGTGTGTCGTATATTTTCTTATATACACGTATATATATATTAGTATAATTTAATGCGAGTTAAATATTATATATTATTAATAGTGTTAAGATTTATGATGTTAAATGAAAAATAAAATAGTGAAGAAAATGTAGTTCAATTGCTAGTTTCCTCACTTATGACATGTGACATGAGAAGTTATGATATAAGTTTAAATTTTTTAAAACATGAAAAATAAAATATAAAAATTTTCTATTTTCTCTTTCTAAGATAACAATAACAAATATTTTAATAATAAAAAAATAAAAAATAAAAAATGAGGAAAAGCTATTAATGTTGAGATTATCCTGACCGCTATTAATGTTGTCGTTAACTCTCGTTTAAATAAAAATGGAAAAGCTCTCACCCGAAGAAGTTGTAATTTACGTTTCAACTACTCGGGTCTCGAAGACTGCAAATCCATGTCCCGTCCCACCACTTATGAGTAACTTATCATTAATTACACTAAAAGAATATTCTTGAGGTATGAGTGCTTCAATTCATTCTTATATATTATTATACATTTATTATAACTTTTAATTTGAGACAAAATATTACACTATATAATACAAATATTTGTCCATAAAACTCCATAAAATGTGGAAATCTTCAACACCATTACAAATAATGGATTAAGGCCTTGATTAGTCCCTAATCATAAAATAGACCAACGAATTGTACAATAATGCTTTACAAAATGGAACTAATCTAGCTGTTAGATAATGACAACCTTACTTCTAAGCCCCTCTTGAACCATCTTTTAAATATAGGCTATAACCTAAAATTCATTACTTTATAAACAAAACTCTATCAATGTCCGAATTTTAACGCATATGCTATATGCATTTTGACCATGAAAATGAAAATCTCACATGCATTTTTAGAAATCTTCCTTTTTTTTTTTTTTTTTTAAAAATATTATATGTGAACAAAAAATACATATTTTACATGTGTTTTTACTACGTGTACACTAAAAGCACACACAACATATGTATTATTATAACATGTATCAGAAAAAATGCACGCAACATGTGTCATTTTGTGTAGGAATTTTTTTTTTTAAAATTAATTTATGCAAAATGATATAAATTAATTTTTTTTGTATTTATGGATAATTTTGAGTAAAAACCACATTTTTAACACATATTATAATATCTTCAATTAAATTGACTAATACTCAAATGAGCAATTAAAAATATAATCTCATTAATCAATCATTTTTTACAAATGTAAATAAGTACAATATTCTAATGATACAATATATATATATATATATAAAAGTAAGAATAAGACATAAATATAGGAAGGGGTTAATTTAGCTTTTGAAAAAGAATCCAAGAGCACTTTGTATCAATGAACTATCTGCGAAAACCCTAATGACCCCATAATATCAACTCAATTTTTATTTTTTTTATTTTTTTTGGTTTTAAGTTAAGTTTTTTTTGCACAAAAAAAAAAAAAAAAAAAAACACCCTTCTAATTTAAACACCATCTAGTTCAAATATATTGGCCAACATTAAAGAGAAAGTCACATTAATTAGGATGCATAATTTAATTTTAAAATATATTCTCTGATTTAATTTTCAACTATTTATATTTTTTTAAATTTTGATTTTTAATTTCTTATTTCAAATAAATTAATAATTTATCTATTTTTAATTTCTCAAAATTGTCTTTTCAATTAAAATTAGTTTTTATATATATATATATTATAAAATTATAATAATTGTACCAAAAATATATGAAATAATAATAAAAAAAAAAAACAGAATATTGACCAATTTTGGGCATGATCAATTTGAAAATATAAAATAGATAAAAAATAAATTTGTATGAAATTAAAAATTTAAAACAAACCTAAAGAAATATAAATATTTAAGGAACTGAATAGAAGATTTTTTTAAATTAATTTAAATGTGTCACGAATTGTTACCTTAATTAGAAAAAGTCATATATAGTAATATATATATATATATATATATATATTAACTGGAACTAGAGCTGTAAACAAATCAAACTGTTCGCGAACAAAGTTCGTTCGAGCTCGTTCGTTTATTAAAGAAACAAACTCAAACAATTTTTTATACTCGATTAATTTTCAAGCATACTCGAATAGTGTTCGCGAATATAATCAAACGTTTATGAACAAATTATAAATATTTATATATTATTAAAAAAAACTTTTAATATTTAGATTATGATATATATATATAAGTTTTTTCACCTATTTTCTCTAAACTATAGTGACAATTCCCCTTTATTTACTTTCTATACAGTCCAAACTCAACTCTCCATCTACATTTTTTACAAACACTAAAAAGTGGTGGTTCCCCTTCCCTTACTTTCTCTTAGAGTTATAAACAAACCAAACGGTTAGTTAACAAAGCTCGTTTATGCTCTGTTCGAGCTCGTTCATTTATTAAACAAACCAAACTCAAATAAATTTTTAAACTCGATTAATTTTCAAGCCTACTCAAAACTCGTTCGAAATTTAAACAAACCAAGCTCAAACTTCTAATGTTTGGTACGACTAGACTCGTTTACAACCCTAACTGGAACCCTTATATTTAGAAAATAATATGGTTAAAAACAAAATCATATTTTATTTTCATTGAAAGTTAGAAATATTTATAAATACTTATTTTAAATTTTATAAAAATGATTTGGTTTTTTTTTTCTTCTTTTAAATATTTGTATAATTTAAAGGTAATCAAATCAGAGAACATTATTCAGTAACATGTACTAAGTCAAGGTACCTTTCATTAGACAAAGGGCCAGGTTCCATGCAAGTACTAATAATATTCATTAATTATCAAACAATAAAAGTACTAACATTCATTAATGCAAAAAAGAGAGAAAAGTTATTTTGGGGAAATGTTTACATTCTATTTCATTTTAGTTGTTTTGAATATTTTTATTTGTTATTGTTTTATTTTAGTTTGACATACCAAAAATATAAAGAGATCTAATTTAAGTAGCTATTTTGAATTTAGATAAAATTTGAAAATATTAAACTTATTTTTAAGAAAAAAAATGTTCTTCTAATGATATATTGTTCGCTTTGACCTATTTCAAATGGACATCACGAGTTTAAAACGCGTCATTGAGTAAAAAGTTTAAAACTTCTACTTAAACGAGTGATGTAGAACTTCGATTTCAATAATATTTTATTTATAATAGTAGACATCAATTTTAAGTACTGGAATTGGCTAAGGTTTGTTGAGTTATAATTTATATTAGGGACTTAGGAAGTGAGTTAATTATATTCTTTTAAAGAATTTTAATTGGTTTTAAGCAAAATTTCAAATGGAGTAGTTTAAATGGTCCCATAAGAGGAAAGAAGTAAAGAGACAAGTCAAAATCCCCATTTATTTTGATCAAAGAATGTTTGTACTAGTAAGTAAATTTTATGCACATTTCTTTGAAACTTTAATGCAATATATTAACTAGTCCTATGATTCAAAAAAAAAAAAAAAAAAAAAAAATACTAGTCCTATATTTTATTGCAAGTTGATATATTTTATTTTTAAGTAAACTTTTTTGAAATTGTTATTTTAGAAAATCAAGGTGTATTTATTGATATTTTTTATATTTATAATTTTTATAATAAATATTTTTTAACTCATACATATTAATTATTCTAATTAAAGAAAGTAAAACTAAAAAATATTAATATATGATAAGTAAAAATAAAGCAAAAGGAGTAAATAGTTTTTAGGTCATTAATTCATCAAAAGAAAAATGGAAATATGAAAATTCCTATGAAGAATATATACATATATATATATATATATATATATATATATATAAAGGTGTGTGACAAGTAATTTAATTATATATATATAAAGGGTAAGTCTATTTTATTAGACAAAAGTGCAAAATATTCAACAGTTAAAATAATTCTAAAATATTCTTCATTCTTCAACCATAACAGAATACTTAATATTTGAATTATTAATAATATGGTTTATATGTCTATCTTTTTTTTTTTAAATTATAAGAAGTAAAGTAAATTGTTGGAATATCAGAAAAATAAAATAGAAAAAATCACAGATAATTTAGGCTACAAATTGTGGTGATATCTTAAAATTTTGGAGACATCTCATGATATATAAGAATGAGGCTTAGATAGTCATAATCAACTTGAGAGATTCTTTTTTATACGGTGAAAACAACACAAAATAATTGATTGATTGGTGATAACATCAAATAGAGATAAAATGAATAATTTTCCCTTTCTTTTTAAGAGAGGGAGGGAGAGAGAGAGAAGAGGATAAACGTTCTTGGTAGTTGAGTTTTTGATTCAAGCTACTTTCTTTTTCCTATTTGAGACATGGAAATTTTGAACTGGTTTTGTGTTTTCTCATAATAGAAATAGCAAATTGATGAATCTTTCTTAGCATTATATTTTGATTCACATTTTTTCACACAAACAGAGATGTGTATAAATATATATATAGATGGTTTTTTAGACCTTTCCATACACTAATTAAACTCTAAGTAGAGTATAAATAATATTTTTGGAAAAAATTTTCCAATATCTCTTTTCTCAATACACACAAAATTTAAAAATAAAAATTTTGCTCAAGTCTTGTCAACCCAAATACACACACACATACCACAGCTTACAGCAGCCAAAAAATTTGGGTTGTTGAATGGAACTAATCTGCAAACTCTTCTGCCAGCAAAAATTTTGGCATACAAAAAAAAGATCAGAACAGAAAGATTTTACATTGCTCAGGCAAATTGATTGGACAACACAAACCAAAAAAAAAAAAAAAAAAAAAAAAAAAAAAGTTAAGTCTCAGACTCTCATTATTTATTTTGTTTCAGCAAAAGCAATAAAGACGATTGTGGCCCTAATTCAGACCCTCTCTCTCTTTCAAAATAATCATCATAATTTTCATGGAAGCTAATTTTAGAGTTCTCTCCTCTCCTCTCAATTTTTTTTTTTTTTTAATTCGTATCTAAAATTGTTATTTCGAATAATTTAGATTTAACTCAATTTATAAGTTCTAATATTAAATATTATAAGTTCACAATACATTTAATACATTTTTTTATTATGTCAAATCAAAGAATTCTTTACTCCATCTTTCTTAGAAGGAAGGGAAAAAAAAATTTTTAGGGCAGCTATCAATTCCCACCTCCACATAACCACTTGTCTGCCATTACCCAAAAATGCATCAAAATATGAGGAAAGCTATTAGGACAGTTTATGAATTTAGTCCCATTTAACAGTTGTTTTCGCCAATAATTTTTTTTTTTATAATATAAAAAATTACTTTTGAAATTTCACCAATAAATTTCATATGATTTAATGTGAAAGGAACTTAGAAAAAAAAAGAAAAAAGAAAAAAAGAAAAAAGAATAATAATGAACTCAACAAATTCCCATTGTGGCATTTCACCAAGCACCTTGCACTCAAAAAACTTCCATATGAAGTAATGCAATGAGATTTTTCTCATAATGACTATATATACTTCCATATTGTTGGAATACTTTGAAAATTCTGCAATTAAATTAAAAATCTCTTATTTTCATAGGTGAAATTGAAATTGAAATAATTGAAAACAAAGAAAAGAAAGGACTAATAATAATAATAATAATAACCATTTAAGCAAAATTCAGAGCAGGTTGGTTGTTGAGATATCCATAAAATAAATAAAACGTTTGATCCATCAATATCCAAAGTTGGACCAGCATGGGGCATGAGGATGGATGGGATGGGACCCTAAAAGACAGTGAGAACTAAGCCCCTGCATGTGCTTCATGTCTACCTATATTTTGCCTTTAGAAGCATATATAGCCACTATTCCAAAGCTTAAAAGATGTTAAAAGGATGAAGAAATTTTCTTGATTTAGTACTACTGCTACTGATGGGACCTGCCATGAATGAATGAATATGAGAGAATGCATGGCAGGCTGGCTGGCTGGCTATTAAGTATGTAAGTGGCTTCCAACGCATCACATGTACCGTATTGTGTGTGGTGTGCCTTCTTTTTGGTAGCTCAACATTTCCTCATTCTCCGCAACCTTCACATGTCCATTCATTTCCTTATCTTATGGACCCTCTCCCTCTTCAACATTACATACCCTCTAAATATATATATATATATATATATATATGTATTTCCCATTCCACCTTTGCTTTCTTGCTTGGAATTGAACAGACACACCGATTATCTAACTTCTGCTGAGATACAGTTTTCCCATAACTAGAGGTCTAGGAATCATTTTTGTTGTGATTCATGAACCATTTACATTCATCTATTACTGTCATTAGATTATATGTATGTAGGTTTAACAATTATTAGGTCATTCGATATTTGGAATAATAACAAATTAGTAAGTATGTTATTCATATTGTGACTGTTGAGTCAAACTCTTATATAACACACAATAAGAATTGAATTAGGAATCTCATTGACTAATTAATGTTGTATCGGCCGAATCCAATTCTTGTTGAAGAGGAGATCTCACATGAACTCATATGAGGCTCACATTGTGGGTTGAACTAAAAGCCTCTTGATGCAACACTAGACTAAAACTTATATATAACTTTTTTTTATTAGATTATTTGGTATTTGTAGCTACTATTATAAATAATATATATTTAATTTGAATTATGCCTATAAAATTTGAATCATAAAAGAAAGTCTCACTTTCACTTTTATATAGTATTTACATATAGTATTTACAATGAGAGTTAAGTCAAATACTCCTGCAATAACAATAGAACCTCTTTTTTTTTTTTTTTTTTTTTTTTTTTTTGTAATTGTAATAACAATAGAACCTACCTACCTATTATATGTGTGAGTGTGAATCCAATGGGCTTCTTACATATAACTTTGCTTAACACGAAGAATCTTGGATGAGGTTTTAATTATGGTCGGATCTTTAAACTATGTTCACATTTTGTTTGAATGAGATAGATCCTTTGTAAGAAGTAATTTCTGACCTAAATTTTAAATGACTAAATACAAGTTTGATCCTATCAACTCACTTAAGTCATCACAAGAATTTCTTACCAACTCAATTTCTTATGTATGACTTGAGACACTAGAATAGAACCTTAAAAATAAGTCAATAAAATGAGCCCAAGAAGCAACAGCGGGCTAGCTCATTACAAAGTCCAAACACTCGCATTAATATCTACCAAGGATGAAAAAATAACCTGCAAAAGTTGAAGTATAGTAGCATGCAAATCCATCCCTGCAAAACAGATATATTGAGCTACATTACTTTCATGAAAATCAAAATTTTGTTGGATTAGGAATACTGGAAGATCAGAGGTTTTGTACTGCATATATATATCAAGCACGGGAGAATTTAACAAGTTTGATAGTCTGTGGACCTGCATCCGTGATTGCTTCAGCCTCATTAAACTCTAGTTGGAAAGGACATAAGAATATGCAACAAATTACATACATCTTACTAAAGATGATTCATGATTTCAGAGGCTTTTACCATATTCAAACCATTCTTGCTAGGACTTTAAGGATATCATCCATGGATGGCCTATGAGGAGCTTCATCCTCAACACAAGCCTTAGCTAAAACAGCAAGACACAAGGCCTCTGCTAAAGGATAATCTTCTTTCAAGCTTGGATCCATGAAATTTCTCAACTGATCAAAGCATTCCCCACCCAAAAATGTGATTGATTCTCTTAATGTTTTCCATTCTTGATTCTTCTTTCCTGACATAAGTTCAAGCAAAACCACCCCAAATGCAAAGATATCTTCTTTTTCAGACACTGAACCATGAAGAAAATGGTCTGGTGTAATAAGCCTGTCTTTCGAGGTTCCAATTCCAACAGTCGGAATGTTTCCAAAAACTGCCAGTTTTGCCCTCCAACTTCGAGTCAAGAAGATAGTTTTGCTGGCTATACTCAAATGAGTGCATGGAGGAACCATGCAATAGTGCATGTAATGCAACCCTGTTGCAATATCAAAGGCTATTTGTTTTCTTCTGTGCCACCGGAGAGAAGCACTTGAGCTTGATAGACAATCTCTTAAGCAACCATTAACAGGGAACTCAAACACAAGATATGACAAAGAGAAGTCACCACCATTGTCACAGTAACAAACACCATCAAGTTTCACTATGTTAACATGATTCATCTTAGCATGGAGATCAATAACTTGCTTGGTTTCCTCAAATCTTGCTTGTTTGATCAGAATTTCACCAGTATCTACCAATCCCATGTAGACATCATCCCCAATTTTAGTTTCTTCACTGAAACCGTTTGTGGCTTTCTTGAGTTCTTCCAAGCTGTAACTGCACAAAGAATACTTAATGTTGTCTAGCAAATCCGGGGATAAACATGAATTCGTTGTGGAGGTTTTAGGTGTTGGACCAGATACTTGGGAGCTTCTTGGTGTGGAAAATGAGGTTATAGAGCTTCTACGAGCAAAAGAGTATGTGTTCTGATTGCTCTTAAATTTCTTCAGAGCCTTCAGGTATAAAACACAGGCAAGTAAAGTCACTACTACAAGAATCACCACGACAACAGACACAGAAATATATACTTTTACCGGCACCAAGTGTTTATTTGATGTTTCTATTGGTACTGTGGGAAGAAAACTAGGAGTTGGAGGATCTGTGTTAGGAATTTGGAAGTTGATCACTGGTTCTGCTTTAAGAGGAACTAGAATAGTTGTGGTTGGATATACAGTGGGATTTGTATCCATATGGTTAGCTTCCCAGATATCAGTAACTGGAATGCTAAACTTTTTGGCAACTTTATTTGTATCATCATCTTCAAGAAAAGGGTAAGTAATAAGATATTTCACTAACATATTACTTGATGATATGTCTTTGTTATCAGGACAAGCACATTTCAAAGGGACATGAAGGAGGGAACCAACCTGGATAGTATAATTTGTTGTTGTGTTTTCTGCTGAAAGATTTTCATTGATTAAGGTTACTGATTTAACCAAACCTTCATATACATTGCAGGAAACATTCTTTATAGTCATCATCCTTCCAGGGAAAATATAGGTGAAATCTGCTTCATAATAATATTCATCAGAACATGAACACTTAATGGGAACAAGAACCTCCCTACCTGTTTCAACAATCTGAAAAGCTGATGTGATGTTGTTGTAACTTGTGAGTAATTCTTCGGGTTTTTTGTTAAACAGGATGGAGATGTTTGCTATTGTCTGAAACTCTTCATTAGCTCTGTACACCAAGAATGTATCACATTTGTCCTGGAAAGACCTGCAGATGTATCTACTGCCGGGAAGATCAGAACTTGTGGTACACACATCTGCATCATAAGATTGTTCCCCTCGAGTCGATGGGATGGTCAAAAAAATGAGGAAAAAGAGATGAAGCATCATTGACTAATACAGATGCAGAGCATTCTGCAGCAGAAGTTTTTTTTTTTTTCCCTTTAGAATCTGAGAATGGTCAGTCTTTGAGACAAGAACAGATCTTTCTAGCAAAGTTCATTTGAAATTTTGACTAAAGTTTTATAAATTCCAGGACAGACAAAGGATAGCAGCCACTGGAGTGAGTGATGCAACAACTAATACAATTTAAAAGTGAAGCAACATCAGAAGCCGGCTGAAAGTACTAACATCCAAATCCCATTTGGAAAATGTAGAAAGCAAGATTGGTGCAGTTTCTTTGGAAGTTTTTTCCATGAAGAATCTTTTAAATTAATTATATACTTTGGCCAAACATATCAATCACCAGTCACATAGAAACCAAATGCTTTTTTAATATTAAAAGTTTCTATAGACACTTTTTGTTCACACAAGGATACAAATCCTCCTGAATAGTAGGTATACTATTATTGCATCAGCTTGTTTCTTTTGGATGGCAATAATTTACAATTTTTAACTGAAGGGAGAAGCCATGAAGGAATAGAAGGGTTTTAAAGTAAGTACTGACAACATTTTTGAATCAAAGATTGTCATAATCTTCAGGTGTAGCCCATGGATATTTGAGATATCCACCTTTTATCTGGGAGGGATTTTCTGGGACAGACCAAGGATATTTCATTGATGGATCTCTAGGGAACTTTCTGAAGTTCAGAAATGGTGCCCATAGCAGCAACCTGAAACATACATAGTAAATCAACATTAGTACAATCATAGAAGTATGGGACTTTTTGATTTCATTTCAACTGAATTTACATGTTGAATGAAATTGTTTGGAAATCCAAATTGACATAATGCTAAAACAACAATGTTAGCTAGATAAAATGGGGAAAAAGACCAGCATGAGAAAACTCACCCAGGGAAGAACATGAACACAAACATGAACTGGAGATACATCTCCAATAGATTCCTTCTGTACCATCTGATCCTAAGCCAGTTCATGATGATAGGCTACCATGCAACAAATCACCAGCCAAAAAAAAAAAAAAATCACTTTTTTCACCTAAATTCAGTAGGGAAAAATTGAAAAATTCCATTTTACTCACTGGAGAAACAATGAAGTACAAGAAAGCAGATATTCCCAATTGAATCAAAACCCATGTGAAATCTTCCTCATCATTCACTCCTGTTACTGCAAGAGCAGGCTCTGCAAACTATTTTCAAATAATTTAGCTCAGATAAATATAGCAGTAACTTTAAATATGGAAAGAAAGAAAGAAAGAAAGAAAGAAAATTGCAGTATATTACAGTGGCCAAAAGGGCTCCAACTTGAATAGCCAAACCAGGGATTTCGACACCATTAATGTTGGTTTTGGTGGGTTTTGAGCTGACAATTTCCTGTGCCTATAAATGAACCAAAGACAGCAAAAAACTCATAGATTATATTATAAAGATTGGTTTTAAAAGGTTCATTGGGATGAAATACAGAAAAAGCATGTACCTTTACAATAGAAGAACAAGGTCTTGGTGCTTTTTTGTGCTTGAAAACAACGGAAAAAGGTGAAGTTTTTATTTTGATAAGTGGAATTGGGGAAAGAAAAGGCAAAGGCGCCTTGGTGAAATAAGAGCTCACTGAAGAACTCATTTTCAGAGGTTACTTTGTTTCTCTTATCCAAATAGCTGCATGAATTTGTTTCAATAATTGGGGAAGGTGAACTTTCAATTGTGTGTGTTTTTTTCCAATTTTTTTTTTTTTTTTTTTTTTCTTTCTTGGTGGGGAAGAGGAATATCAAAATGCTTTGGCTTCGCATTCTATCAAGTGTATACCATAGCATACTTCTTTTTACTTCTTTTTTTTCAGTATTATATTTTTAAAAAATTGAAGTGAATTTTGAATTTTTTTAATGCAAAAAAATTATATATATATATATATATATTTTTCTCAAGAAATTAATTTCAATCTTCTAAATTCAGCTAACAAGTTTATTTCAAGAGATCTATTAAGTCTTAACGATTCTCTTTCTTTCACGATTTATTTATTAATTTAATATTTTATTTAAAAATCTATACATTTTTTAAATTGTATTGTATTGTATTAAAATATAATAGTATATATTATACGTAAAATTAATAGTATTTTATATTATAATTTATGTTGATAATATTTTAAAATTCAGTTATATTACTTATATTCATTTAATTATATTGAAATTATTTTCTTGAATATTATCTATATAATCATATACTATTCTATTAAATTATTTTGTGTACATTAATTAGGTTCAGTTAAATTATTGTATGAATCTAAGTAATTCAATAATGATGTAACAATTTTATTTTATTATTATTTTTTTTTTTGGAATCAAGAAATAAAATTGTTTAAAAAATATGAAAATTAATCTCATCGTAAGGACTAGATTATCAAAAAAATTTCTTAGGAGAACAGATCAGATCTAGGGAATGAGACAGCGAAACGAGCCGCATCAAAAATATCATACAATTGTTTTAATCAATTTTTTAATTAAAAACTTATAAACTATGGTTTTTTTATAAATGAATATTTATTAATATAAAAAATATTATTTATAAATGAATTAATAATCGATGGTAACATAGATAAATATCCAACTTAAATAGAGTGAAAATAAAATATTTAACATATAAAAAAAAAAAATTGAGTCAAATAAAATTACAAATAGAAACAATAACAAAACTATTAAAAATATATATATATATATATATATATATATATAGTATTTTGTATTAGAATGAAATAAACATTCTTTATAAAACCCTTGAACATATCATCCCAACATTATGTCACATTATTAAAAAGAAGTTGAACTAATTTGTGGAAGCTTACTTGATTTCATCTCGTATATTCAAAATACTTCTAGAGTCTTTAAAAATTGTAGAAGACGCCTTTCTAATCGAAACTTGTCAAAATAGATTATGGCCATCCAAGAAATCTATTGGAGTTAAGGTTTTGTTCTACTGACAAAATATAGAATAAAAACTCACAATATGCTCTAGGGGACCATAACTAATAGATATATCATATTCATAACCAATTCATCACAGTCTAAGAATAAGAGTATCTACAAATGCGGGCTCATATTTTTTCATAACCCATTAAACATTATTATATGACTTTAATAGATCTAATAAATATAATACCACTAAATACATAGATGACATAAGGCCACATGATTTATAAAAATAAATCTAACATTTTGACCACATATTGTGGATATCATTTAAAAGAAGAATTCGAGTTTATCTTACAATAATGAATCATAAATCTCAAAGACATTTTCGGAACAAGGACCAAAATTAAAATTAAGTATAAAAATTAATTTTTTCTAAA
Source organism: Cynanchum wilfordii (assembly GCA_025388415.1). Lineage (NCBI taxonomy): Eukaryota > Viridiplantae > Streptophyta > Magnoliopsida > Gentianales > Apocynaceae > Cynanchum > Cynanchum wilfordii. Next base: position 5,530 of record JAHSUH010000347.1, on the reverse strand, counting down.
AGAAGAAAAAAGGTATTATCTCTAAAGATAAAAAATAAAACAAAATAAAATAAAATCTTGTATGTCAAAGTAAAAAGTGATAAAAAAATAATAATAATAATTAAAAGAAAAAAAATACTAAATAGGAAGATGAATCCGTACGAAGAGAAGAAAATAAAAGTTTCCAGAGAAAGTATTTACATATTTTAGAAATATTTAATTACTGTAATTTCAATTTTTTTTTGATAATTTATTCATATTTTATTTTATTTTATTTTATTTTTTTTGAGTACATGAGAATAGGGGTGTCGAACCCCGGTGATCGGGGAGTTGGGAGAGGGCCTTCCGCCACTCCGCCAACCTTAGCTGGCGATAATTTATTCATATTTGAAAGCAACTTTTATATATATATATATATTTTTTTTTTTGAGAACATATATATATATATATATATATATATATATATATATATATAAGTTGTACTAAAAGTACCTATTAAATAGAAATTGCCCAAATATTTAAACCAATGAGCTCAAATGAGATGGATTACCCCCATTGATGAATCTGGACATTAAAAGAAAACAAAGTACAAAAGCAACCCAAAGGGCCAACCCAAAAAGTGAAGTCCACCCCAAAAAAACCATTAGACTTGCTTCTTGACCCTCCTTCTATACACGTGGCCATCAAAACCATATTGAAACTGAGTGGTTGCAAAAAAGGAGTAGGGTATACACTAATATTTTCTTCACAAACCTTAACTCCTTCAGACGCCACCTCTCTAGAGACATCAGAGTTTGGTCCTGTAGCTTCCCTTGCTTCCTGATTTCTGTCGAAGGATTTTTTGATTCCTGATGTCCAATGTATAGAAAGGTCTTCGAAGGATTTTGAACTTCTATCTGAACACATAATCTAGCATACTTACCTCGAACATGATCATTGGTATTAGCATCAATTTTTAAAGTTTTGCCCAACTTATCACCAATAGCATTTAATAGGTTTTTATTATAAAACTCTGTAGGAAGCTCAAGTAAACGAATCCAATTAGCCAGAGATTGAATAGTAGAAGAAGAAGCCTTAAATTTAGGTTCCCATAAACGAACTGAAACATAGTATTGACCAAGAAACCCCATGGTTTCTTGGTGTAAAACCTTGTTGAAATTCACCTGATTCTGGAATTTGAATAAGTAGAAATCATGTCCCAGGTCAATCAACTTAACATCTTCTGATAGTTTCTAAAGTTGGGAAAGGCGTTGGAGTAAATAATGATAACCAAACCGACGACCAAAAACCTTAATAATAAGAGAACGGGACCACTGAGAATATAATTCCTGTTTAAAAACTCTTGAAAGAGGAATAAAATCCTCTGTATCAAATATGTTATCCTCTTCATTAAGGTCAAGATCAGAAAAAGAAGAAGCAATAAGATCAGCATCAATAGTAGAGGAATTATCAGTATCTATATCTGAGGATTGGAGAAGAGTAGATTTATAGGATTTAGCCGAATGGATTGATCATCTTGATTCTTGACTTTCTTGGTGCTTCGATCATCGGAATTTGTATCAGCCGGAAGAGTAGTTACAAGGGAGAGAGACATATGCCTTTTTATTTTATGATCCTGTAATTTTAGCATTTTTATGTATGAGAGTTCTAGTAGGAAAAAAAAAAAGAAGAAAAAGATAAGAATCTAGAAAAAAAATTGTAAAAAGTAAAATTGGTATTTAAAATGTTTCATTAAAAATAGTGTTGCACTTTAACAAAAAAAAAAAAAAAAAAAAATAAATAGTGTTGCATTTAGTAATATATATATATATATATATATATATATATAATATATATATAAAAAATTTCATATAGTGTTACCGTCGGCGATGCTGATTTCTTTCAGATCCAAACACATATCGTGCTCTTTATTTTTTGCATTTATTTCATTTAAAGAAGAAGAAGAAAAAGAAAAGAAGAAAGAAGAAGTAAAGAATAAGAAGACACTTTTACCTTTTAATATAATTATTATTTAAAAAAAATTTGTTGACTAATCGTTGACCGTTAATAAAATTGATAGAAAGATGAAATTTGTCAAAATTATAAAGATAATGGATGGAATTATATAAAAATTTTAAAGAATGATGAAATCATAAAAATTATATAATTTAAGAGATGAATTTTGTAAATTTGTCCTTTTATAAATAATATAATAAATATTAAGATATATATGTCAAAAAATTATAATTTGATTCTAATTAGAATTTATAATTTAAAAAAAAATTTAAGATTTATAATTAACAAATTTTATTATTATAAATAAAATGTCAATTTCACTATTGAAGGAAGATAAGAGAAGTTTGATATTTAAGAAAAGATAAGTTAGACTACATTAATACCAAGCCAACGCATTATGCCAAATCAATGGCTTACTGATTAATGTTAATTGAAAAAGCCATTTATAATCAAATTGTAATATATATACAAGATTTTGGAAACCGATAGAAAATAAAAATAATAATTATTGTTTTTTAATATAGTAGCTAGAGATAGTACCAAAGTTTAAGTTCCTAAAAAAACATGTTTTCTCTCTCTAGAAATTTCTCTCTATCTCTACAGTAAATTTGTTGGGTACACGATGGAGGCTGCCGCAAATTGTTCTTCAGGGGCTGTTGTTCAAACAGAGAAACCAACGGAGACTAAGGAATGTTCGGATAGATGCACAAAAAAACCCAAAACCACTGCAGGGGATACCCGCAACGACTCTAATATGGAGGTTATCCCGGATGAGGTTCTAGCCGATCCAGTGGGTGATGGGGGTCTTGAAACTCAAAGGAACCAGGGGTCGGCTCGATCCTTTGCTAAGACCGTAAAAGAGGGTGCTCCTCAAAATGAAGTAATGCAGTACTATATGGGTGATGATGAGGAAGAGAAGTATCCAGGAGTTGATGAGTTATTTAATACTCAAGAGTTGTCTGAGGACACCGTGCCGATCACCGGCCCGAGATTAGAGATATCCAAGGAGAAGTACCCGAGTCTTTTCAGGCCGTGGCGAGGGGCGCTCATTATTAAGCTGATCGGAAAATCCATCGGTTATAGAACTATGTACCAAAGAACGGAGTCCTTGTGGCGGCTGAATAAGGGTCATGAACTTATCGATTTGGAGGAAGGATATTTCGTTGTTAGATTCTTTTCGAAGGAGGATTATTTCCATGTCTTTGAAGGGGGCCCCTGGGTTATAATGGGTCACTACCTTTCGGTTATTAAATGGAGACCCAATTTTCGCCCCTCGCGCCAATCTATTTCGAATACTCTGGTTTGGGTTCGGTTTAGACAGCTCCCGCTAGAGGCCTTCGATGAGGAACTTCTCGCTGATCTGGGTGAATTGGTGGGAAGAACGGTTAAGGTGGACCCGATTTCGGTTGATGCTTATCGAGGAAGATATGCACGTGTATGTGTTGAAATTGATTTGAGCCAGCCTTTATTGTCTTCTGTAACTGTCTTTGGTGAATCCCAGTTGGTGGAATATGAGGGACTGCATTTAATATGCTTTTCTTGTGGAAAGTATGACCACAAAAGTGATGACCGCCCAGATGCCGCTCAGCCCGATTCTTCATCGGTCCCGCCACTGAGTCGGGGATCCCACACCCCCGGCATCGGAACAACAACAATACATCCGAGAGGGAGGGAGGGGGGGGGGCGAGTCTGAGGCGGAAACCCGGGGGAAAGGAACCAGTGGGCCGACCGACTCAGGCCCAACATACAACGAAAGCCCAGAGAGGGCCGAGCGGGCGACGGCCCAATGACGGGGGGCGGCCCATACATCTCGCTTTGCTATTTTGGATGGAATAGAGGAGGATGATACACACATGGAATTAGTTGTGGCCCAACTCAAGGACCGGGTTAAAGCAATTGCAGGCCCACCCCAAATGCACCCTTTGGAGTTGTTCATGCACATGGAGAGTCTAGTAAGAAAGCTACATGGAGAAATCATTTTCGGAAGCATGGCCCATGACTAAACAAGCAGGCCCCACACTGCACTAGCCCGGGAGGAGCATCCGACTACATTAGGAAACCGTTGGCTGAGGTATCTAACAATCTACGAATACTGGACACGGGTCATGGAGTGAAACATAGTTTGAACGATCGATTACTAGGGAAAGGGAAGGCTCGATGGACACCGATATCGGAAAACAGAAGGGGGTTTGGAGAAATCCAGTGGGAGTAAATCAAGGTGGAAACCGAGGGAGGACACAATGCAAATTGATATTGAAAGGTCGGTTTCAAATAATTCCAAAGTTCATGCTAATATTACTGTGCCTCCCGTGGGTGGAGGGGATCCGGGTGGAGTCGGGTCTTCTAAATGATTTTTCCAATGGTGATGGCATGGAATTGCAGGGGTGCTAGTTCCATTGCCTTTATTAGACACCTCAAGGATTTACTTACTTGTCATAAACCGGATATACTTATTCTCATGGAAACTAAATGCTCGAGTGCCATGGTCAGTGGTATTTTTAAAAATTCTTCTTTTAATCAGTGTATAGTGTCCGAAGCTTGTGGTTTCACCGGAGGTATTTGGGTGCTATGGGATGATGACCATTTGCATGTGGAATCGTTAGCTATTTTTGATCAAATTGTTACGGTGTTGGTTAAGCAGGATCGTAGTAATTTTCTCGATTTTGTCTGCGGTGTATGCTTCTACTAACATTTTTTTTCGGGAGGAGCTGTGGAATTATTTAATTCGTTTGGGTCAGTGCATTTCTATTCCTTGGCTTTTACTGGGTGACTTCAACCAGGTCATCTCCACGTCCGAGAAACGAGGGGGCTCCGTTGTTAATGCTCGGAATATACAAGGTTTGCGGAATGTCATTAATTTGTGTTCTTTGGTTGATTTGGGTTTTTCCGGAACACCCTTTACCCGGTCCAACATGAGGAGGGGTGCTGCTAGAATTTTGGAGCGGCTGGACAGGGGGTTGGGGAATCATAGCTTCATACATAAATTCCCGCAGATTCCGGTAATTCATTTGACCCGTACCAGATCCGATCATCACCCTTTGTTAGTTAAAGAACCAGAATTGTCCGCTAGGCCTCGGTCAATCCGTCTCTTCCGCATGTTGACTGCGTGGTTCACACACCCGGATTTTGAGGAGCTGGTCCGAAATGAGTGGGTGGAGAATCGACCTGCTATGGTGTGTCTGGGGGCCTTTCGTAACACAGCAATTCAGTGGAATAAGTTCAAGTTTGGGAATATTTTTGAAAGAAAACAGAGGTGCATGGCTAGACTTGGGGGTATCCAACGGGCAAGGGCCGGTCGTGACTCTATGTACCTTGACAATTTGGAAAAGGAATTGTCAGCAGAGATGGAAGCTATTCTGCATCAAGAGGAACTTTTATGGCGACAAAAATCAAGGGTTACATGGCTTCAGGCCGGTGAACGAAACACTCGCTTCTTCCATGCCTCGACACTCATTCGTCGGCGTAGAAATCGGATCAACAGACTGTTGGATAGCGTTGGACAGTGGTGTGAGGACGATCAACAACCGAGAGATATGGCTCAAGCATTTTATGTACA
>JAHSUH010000345.1:0-25924 GCA_025388415.1 Cynanchum wilfordii | reverse complement strand
TTCAACACACTGCATGTTCTTCCGCTATATGCTCTTTTAGATTTAAAAAAGCAACATGAGGTTTTCGAACCACCTCCGCCGGGTAAGCGTCTGTGCGTAGTTGCTACGAATGTCGCCGAAACATCCATTACTATACCTAATATCAGGTACGTTGTTGATGCCGGCCGCGCCAAAACTAAGATAATTGACGAGGAGACCAAGGCGAGCTGCTTTCGTATTGAATGGATAAGCCAAGCGTCGGCAGAGCAGCGGAGTGGTCGGGCAGGCCGTGTAGGTCCTGGCCATAGCTACCGTTTGTATAGCACTGCTGTTTACACGAATTTGATGGCAAAGTACAGTACCCCGGAGATCCAGCGAACACCGCTTGATTCCGTGGTTCTTCTGATGAAGCACATCGGAATCGACCACGTTGGTGCCTTTGCATTTCCGTCACCGCCTCGTTTGGATGACCTTAAAGGTGCTCTAAGCCACCTAGCAGTCTTTGGGGCGCTGGACGCGTCTAATGGATACCGGATTACATTACTCGGAAGGAAGTTAATTGCTTATCCCGTTCCGCCGCGTTTTGCCCGTGCTATTGTAGAGGCCCAGCTCAAGGGGCTTCCTCAAAAGCTTTTAGAAATGGTATTATCTATTGTGGCAGTGTGTGCAACGACAACGCATATTTTTACCGGTGAAGGCAACCAAATCAAGGCGAGTAAAAAAGATGATGCTGATCCACGACGCGAGAGAATTCGTAGCTTGCTTAACCACGGAAGTGATCTTGTTACTTATCTGAACGCTTTCTATGTGTATGCGCAGAATCCAAAAAAATGCCACACCTACTGTCTTGTTCAGAAGAGTATGCATGAATCCAAAATGCTTTTCCGCCAGCTGCGTAATCTTGTCGAGGAAAACAGCACTGCTGTGGGGGACCTCATAGATTCTTTGGACAACAATGAGACGTGGTATTTAGGAAACACAGCCGAATGCACTACCGAACGCGTACATCTTACAAAGGAGGAGGAAATTGCTCTTCGGCAGGTCTTTATTCCAGGTCTTTTGGACCAGGTTGCTCGAAGAGCAACCGTGCACGAGTGCCGCTTGATGAATGTTGACTACATCGATAGGAAGACAAGTACCACCCCATACCTGGTAACTAGCACACGCTCGATTGTATACATTAGTCCCACTAGCAGTGTATCGCGCACTTACCCTGCCCCCGAGTATGTGACCTACGCCGCCTTGCAGAAGGTGGTTCGCGCAGAAACGAAAGATGCGCAAGCCTGCATGCTGGGTGTCACGGTGGTAACGAAAGAGTGGCTTGACTTATATGGTTATTCTGAGTGAGATGAGTTATCATCTTTTCATCCTTTCTTTGAATTGCTTTGAATTCACGTTAATTATCTCTTTTAAGAAATGTGAGCTTCATGGTTTATGATAATGGCTTTGTTAAATGGTTAATATGAGCAAATTTGTGCCACTTGTTCCGATGAATAAATTAATTAAAGCGGGTGAGGTTGAATTTGCTTTATTTGGTTTAGTTGTCACAAATTGCATGTATCGGTCTGCGTCGAAAATGTTGGTTTCACTTTTAGTACTACACACACACGCATATATATATATATATATACATTAGTATAGATGGTGAAAACAGACGGGCACAAAGGCTATGGTCCAAGCGTTGTTGGCGGTCCCCAGGGCCCCAAAGCACTTCTAGATGGAGTTTGTCAGGCAGTTGTGAGTGGTTCCATCGATACGCTTAAACCCTTAACGAATAGCTTTTTATCTATACCAGAAAATGTATCGAAATGTGTCGACGAGAGCGGCAACTCTATAGCTCATTTAGCCCTCTCAAAGGATCCTACAATGCTCAAGTACGTTCTTGAGATTCTCAAGGCAAATGTTAATGCAGTTAATTTCCAGGGTCGAACCCCTCTCCACGAGGCTGTCACTCATAACTATGTCGAGTGCTGTAAAATACTTTTAGATCATGGTGCGGACGATTCACTGCAGTCTAGAACCTTATCGACGCCCTTCCACACGGCTGCATCATGCGGAAGTGTCGAGTGCATGGAAATTCTCTTACAACATAGTGTGGATCCTATTGCGAAGGTAAATGAACTAGACAAAAATAAGAGTTCAGCACTGCATAAGTGTGCCTTTGGTGGTGACGTGCAAGTGTCCTGCTGGTTGGTCGAGCACGGCGCGAAGGTGGATGAGGTCGATTGTATGGGGCTCACACCACTCCTTGTGGCAGTTAAGATGGGCCAAAAAGATGTGGCCGAGTACTTACTTTCGCAGAAAGCGAACCGCAATAAGCAGGACATCAAGGGCAACTCATGCATTCACTTTTGCGTAGTTAGATGCGACATTGCCATCTTGAACATGCTCTTGCGCGCCGGTGCCAACCCGAACTTAGTTAACACAGACGGATGTAACCCACTCCACATTGCAACAATTCATCAACGCCCAGACTCTCAAGAGTGGGAGGAGCTCGTGGCGACTCTTCTTTTGGCTGGATGCAACCCCCAGCACGAGAACGTTTCATGTAAGAAGCCCGCTGACTATCTAGGGCGCGGGCTTAAAAGGCTGCTTGTGAAGGAAGAGGTGCAGCGTCGTCGCGAATTGGACCTAAAGGCGCAGAAGGAATTAGAGCAAAACATAGAGAAGGCTATCGCATTGCGAGCTAAATGGTCTGCCAAAATGCATGACAGTATAGCGAAGCGCGAGGAGTTGGAACGGCTGGAAGATGAACGCATGACCAAAGAGGCAGACGATTTACAGGCAGCGGAGATTGATATGAGAGCGATAATGGAAGAGTTAACTGAGAAGCTTCGTTATCAAGAGGCTGAAATTATAAAGAAAAAGGCACTTATCGAAAAAGCTTTTTCCAAGGCAAAGTGATCCGTTTTCAGGAAGCAGCTTTGCATTTGATCTACATAAACCATGTAAAATAGGGGTTAAATACTCTTTTTCCTTATATATTTCAAGATTTATCTATGCATGACTGCATATTTTTCTCGAGATTATTTCGCATGATTTATGAATTTTCTCTTATACTCACTATCCTCCATTCTCTTATATATGGTTTACTTTTTGCTTTTATATATTAGTCTTTGCAGAAAAGGGATAAATTTCCGACACACGTTTAACATGCAGCGCCTCGTCAAGGATCGGGACATAGCTGGTATTGCAGCGTTCGAGCTTTCGTTGCAGTATATCCTTATTCGCCAAGACCGCTCCTATCATTTTCTTCAATTCTTTATAGCTATTTTTTCCCTGATTTTTTTTCTAGAAATGCTGCTTCTCACATGGTTTTCTGTTTTTTCTTCCCTTCTCACGTTTATTCCGAGTGAACCCTTTTATCAGGTAAGAGATTTGGCTTCTCCATCCGTTGCAGTCACTTCGCTTGCCATTCTTTTTTTAATCCGCGCTAGCAAGAACAGGTTTGTTATTGAGCCAGGTGATCACACTATTGAGCGCTTAAACAGAGACGTGTTGGAGCCGTGTCTGGGAATTAAATTCTGTGTCGAAACGGGGAAGCTATATTCTGACTATTTACATGCTAAAGAGAGGAGACTGGGGGAAACCTTTTATACAATGCGGTATTCAATTGAGACAAATACTAATGAGACTTAGCCTGCGTAAAAAATTTCACACCCCTGGCGATCATAACGCTTGTAAGGCTGCAGCCGAGCTTTTTTGGAAGCCCAACTCTAAATCAGGTTCTCTGCTTCATATATTACTTTTTCCACAAGTAAGGAAATTCCGTATGCGGATGAGGATAGTGCATCTCTATTCTTTTTTAGACGAATCTCTGATCATTGTTTTTTTTTTTACTCATTAAAACTTCACGTCGTTTTGTCAAAAAAAATAAAATCCTTTCTGGATCTCAGTGTTATAGATGCTTTTTCGATTTCTTACTTCATGCGTTGCCTAAGGTTGTGATTTTCGACTATCGTGCGTGCGCAACGTATTGCTATTGTCAGCGATCTGCACGAGGACTTTAATTCGAATTATGTTATCTTAGGGGACCTATTGGCTTATTAGCGAAGCAAAAGTTATCAGGTCTGTAGGGACTCTTTATTTGCGCAGGCTAGCGGCATCCTTGATGCTGGCTATATATGATACAGGAATTGTGCAGATATTGACGAGTATTCATCCAGCTGCATAGACAATGTAGTGTTGGCAGTACTCAAGTGCTCTATAATCATGAAATCTATAACCTCATAAGTCATTTCACAGGCGTGGCTTTATATGTCCTGCACTATAACAGCGGTGTCGAGTGAAGAAAAGAGGTTCTTTCTATCCCAACGCATCTGCGGGAGGTGTTCATGCATGAAACGATCTTCATAATCCGTTTTTCTTTACTCATAGGGGCTTTTTTGGAGGAAGCAGCCAAAATAATTGCAAGCCCCGGGCAGGACAATTTAATTTAAACTGACATGATGCACTTCTTGAGGGTAAATTTTTTTTTTTACAAGAACTAGTTTCAATTTAGATGAGAACGACACTGAAAGCTTCTCAAATCTAATCCCTATCTGCAGTATTCGCTGCGTCAGCCATAGGACGTCGCCTAGCTTGTTGGGAACTACGATCTTGAGTATTAGTTCGGCGGTGGCTGGACACGTGTCTCATGGCCCTGATGACTACTGTAACTAGTGGGTCTTTGGTGATGGTTTTTTTGACATCAAATTTGATCTCCCGTGAATGGAAAAAGGGCCGCAAGACCACGTGGCAGTTTTTTGATTACTGTACGATCCTAAAATTATTGTCTAATATAAGGGAAGGCCGGCTATACTCAAGGTGCTGACCCTACTGCAAAGGGATCAAAGATATCCATGAGTCGACATATTCTTTCTAGTCTCTTTTTTAGCCTATTAGCAGGTGCTACTGACTATCTTCTATGTTAGTTTATAAACGACATGGACACAGAAACCTTATGGAGTATCGTAATTATGTAATCTATGATAGTACGTTACAAATATATTTTCTAAATTTTTCATAAAAATTATCAGATCTTATATCCACTAATTTGAAGCTTGCCGAAAGCTTTTTCCTTAGTTTCTTTATTATCAAATTGCTATTCGTGTGCGTATATTCGTATTATGTGAACTGACTGCTTCATTTCTTTAAAATCGTCATAGCTTAGTGAAGAATAACATTATTCGATAAGAATCTCAGTTTTATGTAAATACATCTCCAATGATTTCTGGAAAAATGAACAAAGATGTAGGCTCAGCCTTTCACATTACTTTATACCTTTTCTTAATTTTACGGATTTTATCTCAAACGTTTGTTAAGTTTCGATAATCAAATGCTTTTTTTTTTAAAATATCATGCACTCTGGAGTTATGCGGAAAGGTGATATATGAAATGACACAAGCACGTATTTTAAGCCTCTAAAAGGAGTACGGATAAATGCATTGCAAAATATTTACTCAGAATAGCAATCAATGAGCATGAGCTAATAGTGATGTGCACGGACTAGAACGCTTCTTTTTGTATCTAATTTTGGAGGCAACTCAAAGAAGTCATTTTATGAGGGTTGGAGAATTTTATTCCTTCATATTCAGTATAATGAGTTTTTCCGGGGTCTATTTTGGGCACTATTTAACTGTTTTATGTTTAGATAAATAACCCTCCATCGTATTTTTCACCATTTCTTTTCCAAGCCTTTACGTACCATGATGAAAGTCAGCAAAATGACAAAAAATAGGGGCCAACAAGCACGATCACGACTTCCAGCCACCGAAGACGTGATTCTTGATGAATTAGAGAGGATTATAACGATCGTTTTCCATGCTGAGTTAATGGATATGGGCAAATGGTGTGACGAATCAAACCTAATAGCGCGTGTGAAACTGCACAATGAATCCACCGAGGTGCGCCTTAACGATTGCATTACTAAATGTTTTCGCGAAAATGGTACACTCGTATGCAAGGAGCTCATGGAAAAACGCGTTGTTCTGGATTTCGAAACAATTCGGGAGCTTTTTCGAAGTGACGTAACATCTTTTGTTGAGTTATATTCGGTATCTATTCCTTCACCCTCTTCATTAGACCCTGACAATACGCAAAAAAATGCTGCAATTCAAAAGGAAGAGCGTGGTTTAAAGAATTCCATTGATGCTAGAAAGCATTTTGATATTGATAAAAAGATCATGAGACCTTCACTAGCCCCGACAAAAGGGAACATTGATAGTGGTAATCGGAAAGCCTTTCTGTTAGCAAATGAGAGTGCCAAAATTTATAAGATTTTCAGTATTTCTGTCTGTTTTGAAGATATTATGCGAACTCGATCGCGAACTTACCCTGTTGAAGCATTTCAACTTGCGTTCTTGAAACGTTGCTGGATAGAGTTACGCGTGCGGGATGATTGCCTTATTCCTGATGCACTATTGCACAAGTGTCGCCCAGTTTCCGTTAGGGTCACCGGTGTCAAACATCTAGAACAGCTCTTGCTTCAGGAAAAGCAGCAGAAACGCTTTAGAATTTCTGTAGGACTCTCCGGCCATACCCTCGTGTCCCCATACCAGAGAGCTGTTTACCAATCGGAACACGGAGATGTGCTGCGAGGGGTGCTGCTACTAGGGGATCAAACGCCTCTGGAGGTCTACCAGACTGTAATGCTATCACCAGTGAAGGTGTCACTTAGTCTAGCTAACGAAGCCCTTGTATCCGCTGCTGGTTGTGCAGGCCCAACCACGGAATCAGGGATGGAAAACTTAGTTGATGTAGGGACGCTTAGCGTGCGGGCGCTCGCGACTGATCGGCAGACTTATTTTGATGCTGATGTACAGTTGTTGCCTTCCCGCACTAGCTTTACTTTCCATGCGGAAAACTGTTTAACAGCGACATGTGCTGTGAGGGTGAAGCTTGACTTTTTTATTCCGTTGCCTGCTTTGCAGCACGTAGACGAGTGCGGTGAGCCAGCGGTAGCTCAGTTTCTGTCACGCAGCATGATGATGGTCTCCTATGCTGCCCCGTGTATCCAGGCTTTCTTGGATGCCATGATCCGAGAGTTGCTCAGCTCTAAGAGGGCCGGGCGACAGGGCAATGTAACATTATACCAGCCGCCTCCTTTGCTTCCTGAGATATCGATCGATGGAGATGACGCCAAAAGTGAGACCACGCGAGCTTCAAAGGCATCCCCGGCAGCCGACCAGAGAAGCCGCAGGGCACCCGAATGCGATAAGACGGAGGCGTCCCTCGCTCAGGTGACGTCGTCATTAAAGCAGCCCACGCCGTTTGAGCAGCCCTTCAAGGTGGTAACGCCGCAAGGCATCAGTGGCTTCGAGGTAGCTGATGGCGAAGTTCACTTTGTGTGTTTAGAAGGCCCAGTAGGAGAGCTTCACCAAATCACACGTGCGCTTTATGCGGTGTCAGGTGACAGTGGCGACGTTAGGTTTTGGATGAATTCGGAGCTTTTTGTGCCAATGAGGTATTATCACCGCTACCCACCTCTTGTCACCCCCCCAGGGGGGAACGCCGGTGAGCACCCCGATATTGGGGATTCCTTACGGCTGCCAACTCCATCGATTGCGAAGAGGCCCAGCTTTGCAGCAACTGACTTGGGTGTGGATGAGGCTGGTGGCGGTTGTGGTGGTCGTATTCATCGCATTCGTCTTAGCAAATCCCTTCTGGCCCTGGCACTTGAGCGGCGTTACCTTTTGCGCCATGCCCTTTCTCAGGACTGCCTCGAGTGCATCTACAATTTGCGTCAGCTGAGGCAGTGCCATACTCTGCGCGAGGCCTTTGAGAGAAATCTATTCCCCTACCGCCGAAAGTCTGATAGCTTTGGAACGTACCTTCGGCTCAACGCTGTCACTGGTAGACATTTTTGGTCGAGATGAATACAAAATCTCAGCTAATCAGCACCTCCCGTTGGAGCACGCAAGCCTGCCGAATAAGGGTCTCAGTGTTTGCTCTACTTTTTCAGTAGTTAATATTGGTGAGCTTAAGAAAGAGAATGTGGGTTTCTTGACCTTCTTCCGAGGGATAAGAGCTGAGTCCAAGACTAAGCCCATACCACGACTACTATTCGAGCGCTTTCATAACCTGATTTGGATGCAAACCGACACGGGTGAGCAGGTGCTCTGTGCATTTCAAAAAGAAAGCCCTTCCAGTATTATTCGTTATCACGTTCACGGGCAGGTTGTGCAATTCGGTGACACCTGCCTTTTATATGTTTTGGAACACCACTCTCTTGCCAAAAGCATGACCGATTCCAGGAATCCAGCCTTTGGGACCATATTGCGGGAACGCAGCCGACGTGAGAAGAAGCAACAACTTGAAACCATCAAAAACCATCACAAAACATTTCAGGAGTGTTCTTGTCAGAATGAAACAGGAAAAAGATGTGCCGCCGCCGTTTTTGGAGATAGTGGTTGTGGTGCACATGCAGAAGTCGTGCATATCTCTTCGACAACAACATCCTGTTTCCCCTGAACCGTTCTCGCTGCCCCCCATTATAGAATGGCCGCTCTGGGAATCGCACTCCTCAGGTCGTTTGCTGATTTCAGTATCAGCGAGGGCCCAATGAATGCTAGAATATTTGTAAAATCGTCAAAATCATAGCTAAGGGCAGTGAACTACATTTTTTTTTTCCTTTTTCCTCCACGCACTATGCAAGAGGTGGAACTATGAGTCGTCTAACAGATAGGTCAATCCATGCTCCCTTAACTATGTATTATCTATTTGGTTTATATAAATTTCAGCGTAGTATCAAGCCATGTAAATTTCTTTTCTTCTATCCGACAAGAATCCAAATGCAACATTATATGCAGCAAGGATAATTACTTCTCTTTGGAGTCCACACGGGCTGGTGTAGTGTGATTGTTATTAGAGTGAAATTAATCTTTTTTTTTCCATTGTATTATCCTTTCATTGACCCCCTTTTTCTCCCAAAGTCAAAATCTTATTTCAAATTTTTATTTGAACAGTATAGTTTCTTCTTTTCTTTTGTCTCTAGCACCTTGTTCGAAAAGAGGAAATATCTTCATATAAGCAGTGTGGGCAAGCGCAAATAAATTAAAATTACCTTTTCAAAATGAAAATATCTCTGAAATCCATAACGGGAAAAGTGCAAAGTGTGGATGTCTCGGAGACCACCACAATTCTTGAAATCAAAAAGATCTTAGAAGCAGAATATGATATCAGCACGCTTCGATTATGTCACAAGGGTGTCATTCTTGCTGACACTACAAGTATTCAGGACGCTAATATCGCCGAGAATGACACATTGATTATCGCAGGTAAGAAGTGTGGCATTCCAAAACCTCCACCTGCACTATCAGTGTTACCAACAGCCAGCGGGGCGGCCCAATCCGCAAGTGTCGACCCTAAAGTACCTCCAGGGGCTTCACCTGAGGGGCCATCATCTCTCCCTCAGCCGGCGCCTGAGCCCCGTGTGGCGACTGCTGCAGCGACGCAAGCCGCAACGGCACCCGTTGGGGCAAACCCACATCCCACCAATAACGTCAGCAGCAGCCTGATCGACGGCATCGTCGCAATGGGCTTCGAGGACAGGGCACAGGTTTCTCTGGCGCTTCGGGCCGCCTACATGAATCCGGATCGCGCGGTCGAGTACCTGTGCACTGGCATCCCGCCAAACCTGCTCAGGGAGTTCAACTAACCGGTATCGGCGTCAGCAACGACTCCGGATTTAGTTGAGCCGACGCAGCCCACCAATGCGCTCAGGGCAGTTTCGAGGGTGCAGCCCGAGCCCGGTTCATCAGATCTGCGCTCAGCCTTGTGGACTATTCCACGCTTCGAAAACATCCGCGCTGTTTTTCAGAGCAACCAATCGAGTTTGCCTGTGGTGATGGAGCAAATTAGAAATCTCTATCCTAACATTTTCCAGCTGATCGAAGCCAACCAAGAGGAGTTTTTGCGGATAATGAATGAAACAGCTGGCCAACCGGGGAATCCTACATCAGCGGCACCTGACAGCAACATTTTGGACTCCCTACCCGTAGAGGTACAACTCACGGAGTCCGATCTAGCGGCAGTTCAGCAACTTGTGGAACTTGGTGGAGGGATGTGGGATGAACAGAGTGCTCTGATGGTGTACCTTGCTACGCAACGAAATCAAGAAATAACAGCAAGTATCCTCTTCGAGAATGGGGGCGTTCCGCCCGCTATGCTGGAACAGATTGCTGCACAAATACAACACATAGATGAGGAGGACAATGACGAATTCGGTGATATGGAGAGGTGACCGAAGTAAAGTTGTCTAGTTATTATTCAAAAAATTTTTTCTACTCACTATGCTAACCCTTCTCTGCGTTTGAAAAGGGGGCATAGATGTCAGTTATGCGAAACGCACTTTTGGATTATTTATTCTTTTCCCGTGCGAAACTCATCTGCGTTTCCAGTTTACAAGTTTCAACCATAAACAGCAATGAGGAATGCATTGCAAAATATTTACTCAGAATAGCAATCAATGAGCATGAGCTAATAGTGTTGTGTACGGACTAGAACGCTTCTTTTTGTATCTAATTTTGGAGGCAACTCAAAGAAGTCATTTTGAAATTGTCAAATCATCAGGTTCCGATTCTCGATGGTAGGGCATACAATTTAAACGTCTGAATTAAGCTAAGAGAGACATACAGCATCTTTTCATCGTGACTGAATTTTATAAATTCAGGTTTCCCACCCACCTATATTGTGCTCTTTCATTTTTATGGTGAGGACCTTTTCAATAATGAAGACGCAGCTAAAATTTATTATATTTTAATGCATTTGAATGATGAAAGCTGCCGATTTTCATTAACGACAACACTAATAATGGAAATGATCGGCAACAAACAGGATTACATGTTAAGGTGCTAACAATCGTGTTATTTTAAGTTATGCGATAACCATCTTCTGCTTATTGCCTGTTTGATCATGTTCAATACACCAAATGCAAGCGCTTTAAGGGGTAAAATTTACATAGATAGATAGACACTTCTCAGGAAAATGATGTACACCGGCGAAATCGAGAACGGCCAGATGCACGGCCGTGGCTTTCTTGTTTATCCCAACAAGGAAAAATACGAGGGCGATTGGGTGTACGGGAAACGCCACGGTCACGGTGTGTACACTTACGCAGATGGTAGCCGTTATGAGGGTGAATGGCTGGAAGACAAGGTGCATGGCAGGGGAACGTGCTACTATGCCAGCGGCAATGTTTATGTGGGAGATTGGACTTTTGGCCGCATAAACGGCCGCGGCACCCTTGAATATGCCGACGGAGATGCCTACAAAGGGGAGTGGAAAGACGGGCGGATGCATGGTATGGGTACTTACTACTATTCTAATGGCGACCGCTACGAGGGTGAGTGGAAGGAGGATAAGCGCCATGGAAAAGGAACGGTTACCTACGCGGCGCCTGACGGAGGAGTGTCGGAGAAGTACGAAGGTAATTGGGCGGAGGGGCGTATGCAAGGCTGGGGCAAGTACTACTATGCAGATGGTGGGGTCTATGAGGGCGAGTGGCAGGATGGCAAAATGCACGGCAAAGGCACTTATATCTTTTCCAACGGCAATAAGTACGAAGGTGAGTGGGTCGAGGATGTTAAGCAGGGCTACGGTGTTCTGACTTATGTCAATGGTGAGCACTATGAAGGGTACTGGCTAGGCGATAAGGCCCACGGAACCGGGACGCTCACTTATCTTCAGGGAGATCGCTATACGGGGGAGTGGTATCAGGGAAAGAAGCAGGGCCATGGTGCCCTCACGTATAGTAACAAGGATACATACGAGGGGGAATGGGAAAATGACAGAGCTAACGGCTACGGTGTTCTGGAATATGCTAACGGCTGCCGCTATGAAGGCATGTGGATGAATGATCTACGTCACGGGGAGGGTCAGCTGCTCCTGCCTGACGGCTCAAGTTATGAGGGTGGTTGGGTGAATGGCAAAAAGGAGGGCAGGGGGCGAATGATTCTCAAGGATGGATCCATCTGCATAGGAAACTGGAAGGAAAACAAATTCGTTGGCCAGGGAGAATTCATCCTTTCTGAAAATTGTGATCTTAATAATCCTGACTACTAACATTTAAATTCCTTAGATCCTTTCTTTCTTTGCTAGTTGTAAATTACACACTATGCCCTTGACGGTCTATTCGAGTAAATTTGGTGCACTTAGTTTTATTCGTGTCCCTGCAATTAATCGCATTAAGTTCTTTTCGACTCGTTATAAATTATTATTATTACTGTTATTCATGTGAATTATAAATGATTATATTGTGGGAAAAGATTACAACTCTCCCCAAGCGTGGAACAGTTTCAGAGTTTTTAGATCATTTAATGCATTCAAAAATGGGAAAAAAAATCAAATAGGGCACTCCATCGGTTTCAAACATTGAGATTATCAGTGATTTTGTATGGTAAATCAATTTAGAGTTCTCGTGTACATGCAGAATTTCTTTTCAATATTTATTTTTATATCTAGCCGATTTTGTTTATTTGAACTATTAGTTTCAGAAAATTTTTCATAAATTTACACAACTAAACTATTCTTAAACGGATCCTCAGCACTCAGTGCTTCACGGGCTTTGCTAGGACAATCGAAGGTTCGTGTTTTCCATTTATTCAATTTTCATTGCTAAGTTTCGCTTAGAGTTCGTACTAGTGTTTTTGATAACTAGGAATCATAGAATGCCGAAATTTGAAAGCAAAAGCTCAAAATTAGAGTTGAATTTAGAATTTTATTACATTAATGATTGTAAATTGGAGGTTGGTGCATGTGTCTTTCACAAGCCCCTCCTTTGATCTTATGCTATTGATGAATATGCTTCTCTCTATTGGTACAAGAAACTAATAAATAGGAAATCATTGATGCGAATTTCCTTTTTATTTTTGCTAATCTTCGGTTCCATTATTGTTTCTGTTTTTATTCTCCTGTTGCAGAGTTTAATAGGGTCTTTCATTACTAGTACGGCGCCACAAACAGAAATTACATCAAAAAGATTAGCGCGAGGGTCAAGAGATCGCGATGATGGAGGCTATTAAGGGGCTCGCACGGCGAACCTCTCAGAGCCTGAAGGAAAAGATCACTGGAGTCGATGCGAACCCCGAAGACCCGTCCATCGAAGAGGTGTCGAGAAAGGTAATGAATATGGTGTCTCGAAGTCGATCTATATCTGAAAAGTTGGGCCACTCGATCAAGCTGCTAGAGGATCTCGGAAAGACTCTAAAGGAAGTTGGTGAGGAGCATCGTCAATCACCAGATCTGGTGGCGGAATCGAGGCAACTTGCAGACGGCGTGTATGAATTAGGCATCAAGCTCGTCGCGCTTTCGAGTGAATATCACATAGGCCTACAAAGCGATTGTATCGATCTTCTTACACGTTTTGCTGATGAATATACAAAACTCAACAATCTAGAGGATGCACGCCGACGCAATCGGCTTGAGTACAACTTTTTCAAGGCCAAGGTCAACCACTTGCGCGAAAAGCCGCCCAAAGACTTTTCTCGCATCCCGCGCAATGAGCAGATCCTAGAGAACTGGCGTATCGAGGTGTGGAGAGCCGCAGAAAATTACAAAATTTTCTGCTCGCAGCTGTATCTCAAAGGACGGCAGTCTTTGGATCGTAGTGTGCTCACACTGGTGCAGGTCCTAAGAAATTTTTTCGATACCGCATTCACAGGGTTTTGCCATTTATTTAATGCTTCTCGACTTCCTGAGTATCCTACTATTCCCATCCTACGGCCCACACCACTGCCCCTGAACCCTCTTTCTGCTTCTCAATTCGTGGCGTCAGATGCGTCATATTCGCTTCCAAACGTATCCCACACCCTCCCGCACGAAGAGCAGCAGGCGTGGGCGGCGTCCCAAGGCTCGACCCTTCCTTCCAAGGAAAGAGCAGAGGGCGTGAGTGATCACGTGGCAAGGGCTCCAGCAGATTTTAAAGGGGACAATGCTGTATTTCCGATCAACATCAACGATGCCGTTCTCGACGACTCTGCACTTAGCGCGGATACCCATCAACGACATCCCGCTAGTTCATTCCCGTTAACGGTGCCCCGATCGCGGACATCACCTATGTATCAGTTCTCTTCGAGCGAGTACGAGGGGTTGTAGTATGAAGCGAGAAAAAAAGGTTGATCAGGCTTTTTTTTTGCTAATACGCTATTTACAGTTCCATTTTAGAGGAAATTTCATATTCCTGTTGCACTTGCTAGGATTTTAGGTACTTTTCACTTAATATGTTCAGGGGGAGGGGGGTATGTAAAAAGAAGAGCCTGTTCCATGAATGAAAAGGCATGTGGATCGTTTGTAATGGGATAGAACGCATGAGTTTAGAGGTGTCTCGTGTTTCATTGATTTGTCAGAGTCCCTTTTTTATTTTTCACTTGTTTTTAGAAGAATTAGAAGTTTAATATACTTTCATTTTCTTTTTAGATTCACTTAATTTATTTAATTATTTTGTTCTACTTTATAGTTGTTTAGTTGATTTTCATTCCCCAGTTCTTATTGAAAAGGTCTCTATTTCACAAAATTATCGGTAGCACGGAGACAAATATCAAGGATACAGTGGAATCGATCTTTCGGCTTACTTTCTTTTTCTTAGAAATATTAGAGTTGTTTTATTTTATCTTTTTTCAGATCCACTCTTTTTTTAAAAATACATTTCTTTGCCTTCTAAATTTGAAGGCATTCATCAATTACATCATAAACTAACCTACTTACATATTTATTTCATTTACTTAGATACAGTTGTTATTGTTCTTATTCTTGTTATGGACCCTCAGTTCGCTACGGTCACCTTTGTTAGTGAGGGTGATGGCACTCACGCTGCCACCTTTCGTGTTCCCATTAGCCATGAGACAACCATCAGACAACTTGCCAAGGACTCTATGCAGCGCTTTGTTCTCTCCCGTCGAGGTCGCAAACAGACGCCACCTATCCGTGTGACGGAAGTGCGTGTGGGCGGCTGCACGCCATCATGCGCTGAGTTATTCTCCAAGGATTTGGTCATGCAAGTAGTGCTCGTAAAAGAGGAAGTCATATTTATGAAGCTGCAATTTGCCTCAGCTCTCCTGGCAGAGACAGAGCCCGAGGTAGTTGCCCCTGTGTCAAAATCGTTTCCGCCTGCATTACTGTTATCGCTAGAAAACGACAAACTTCACAACTGTCCTGGAGTGGGAGGGCTTTCTGAACTTCCGGGAGTGGCAAAAACTTATGCTACACCGGAAAAGGTACCCTCTATATCAACTAAGGAGAAGCAAGATAGCCTTGCACAGGTGGTGCCCTTGTTTTCATCGAAGAGGCGTGCTCGGGTTGAAGAAGTGAATCGTGACGACTTTTTGGAGGCGGCACGGGGGATTCAAAAACTAGAGAGTACCCGTTTGGGTTGGGGTCCTGAGGCGAGCAAAAATTTTCCTGATAACTACGTCTCGAGCCCGCAGAAGCTGATGCGCAGACGCAAGGCCACTGTACCCAAGCCAAACACAAAGCAACAAGATCACCATGCAGATAAGTTGAACAGAGCAGCAGCCTCAGGTTCCAAAGCTCCAATTGAGTCTCTGCCCCCAGGATGGGGTCCTGAAGCTTATAAATGCTTTCCTTCCAACTATGTGTCTTCTCCCGATCGTTTGGCGCGTGAAATACGGAACAGAAAGCGGCGAGAGCAAGAGGAATTCAAGCAAAAGAAGATGACGGAGCAACAGGGGCCATCACAGTCGAGTAAGACTCAACTTAACCGATCCCCCAAAATTGTTCCTGTTCGAGTTGCGACAGCCAGACAGCTTGATTTTAGTGAAATTGATGGGTGTAGAGACGACCAAACAGACTGTCGACCTACCATAGGCCACAAAGTCAATCCGATTCTTGTGGGGGAAGCAGAGGGAGATTGAACGCGTACGAAGAATTTAATGTTTCTGCCGCTTTTTAAAGGGATGAAGAATATGTTAAGTACTGTCATCGAGGAACGTGGCCCAGCAATTCGCGAAGGCTTGAATATTAGTGTTAAAGCTCTTACTTGCGCGATTATAACGAATCGTAGCGAAGCACTTCGATGAAAGTCGAGGATGTTGTGAAGGGAAAAAAATAATATGTCGAGACATTCAATGATATATATAAATATAAATATATATATATATTTATATACTAGAATATTGCCCATCTATGAGTTGCATGTATGGGATGGAGGATCGTTGATTCATTCGAAAGGGTGAATGCTACTCACTCCCAAGATTAAATGTGGAACTTCAAAATATACCCCTAGCTTAGAATATGGATTTCAATTCTCTTCTTGTATTTTTTAGTCTAAGAGAGGAAAACACCGCTCAACAATGGTGAAGGTAAAGAGTCAGTCTTCGATAAGCATCCCCGAGGGCGTTTCGGTTGAGGTCAAGAACCGCATCGTGACCGTCAAGGGCAAGCGCGGTACCCTCACGAAGGACCTCCGCCACCTCCAACTAGACTTCCGTGTGGATAACACAAAGCGCACCTTTACCGTGATCCGATGGTTTGGCTCCAAGATCCCGATTGCGTGCATCAACACGACCCTGTCCCACGTGCGCAACCTCATCTGCGGTGTCACCAAGGGCTTCCGCTTCAAGATTCGCAGTGCCTACGCCCACTTTCCCATCAACATCACTGTCGAGGGCCAGAATGTGGAGATCCGCAACTTCCTTGGCGAGAAACGTGTGCGCCGGTTGGTGCTGCCAGACTCGGTTAAGGTCTACCAGACCGACCCTTCGAAGGTGAAGGACGAACTGGTACTGGAGGGGAACGATCTGGAACAGGTCTCCCGCGAGGCGGCCGTCCTTCACCAGCTGTGCTCTGTCAAGAACAAGGATATCCGTAAGTTCCTGGACGGTATCTACGTGCAGACGAAGACTAATGTGGAGGTCGAGGCTTAGGGTAGGTCTACCAGGATGCCTGAGTACTCAAAAGGCTTTATCTTACTCTTTTAGCCTAATGTACTTTTATTTTTTAATTTGAAAAATCCATGGTGCTTATCCAAGCACATTAACCATCCTGTACCGTTTTTATTTTGTATGAAATACCAGCAACTGTTTTTCTATTACAATGTATTGCACATCACAGCTTATCTTTTGTTTATTTCGAAGTATAGTAGCGTTACAATTACGCTTTTTTATTGCACATGTTTAAATATCTTTCCACATATCAGTTTTCTTTAGCACAGGAAGTATGCGCCCCTCATCGTTGCGGCGCCTAAACATGTGGGATAACCCCATGTTTGAGCATAACCCCATGCTGCGCTACTGGAAGCGCATGGTGAACAGTACCGGCACCACCCTCTCCTCACAAAGCATCCCACGGCACATTCACGGATATTTGGAAGGTGTGAATCCGCGAACGGAGGCTGTGCTACGCTGGTTTCCATACAAACAGGAACTCACAGTAAATTCGCGCTATGTGCCGACATTCAAGGACCTGCTCTACGCGCATTACTTTCCCAGAGAGTTCGATGACGACGATCGTGTGAAGTACATCTCCATTAAGACTGGGCGAAGCGAGATCGAGGTAGCCGAGGAAATCTATCTCATGCGCAAGATTAAGCTCATCACTGCACAGCTTCTTCGCAACAAGCTCCACAGCAGCCCTTTTCGTATACCGGACGGCGCAGACTTCTCAGAAATCGAGCGCCGCTACACACTCGGCATCACCAGGGTAGCTCAGGCCATGGGCACAAGTATGTACAGCACTGACACTTATGAACCGCTCATCGTGTACTCGCCATACTTTGATTTCGGCGATTGTGTTGATCTCATCATCCATAAGCAGCTTCGAACGTCCCAACAGTACCTCCTATGTGATATTGTAGTTCACAAAGGAATTCCTCGTGCTCGTCTCCCACAGGTAAGGGATGACCCCAAATACCCGTTACAAGATTTGGAGCCTTGCCTTTTTCAATTCATAAAGCTGCGTCTGGCTGTGCTTTGTCACATTGCTAAGCAGGAGCAATACGTAGTAGATCATATGTTTGACACAAACCACCGTTACGGTGGGTGCCTGATTCACTTATTCCCGTCTCCGCTAAATCCTGAGTTGATTGACAACGAGGTTGAGCACATCGAGGTCGACATGGAGCTGGCCACAAAATGGATGAAACACTACTATGACCACTATGTTGCTCCGAGGAGGGGGCGTAGTAAATATTTATCGGACAGCTTATCGCAAATCTATGTCTACACAAACACATGTATGCATATATAAAAGGTAAATATAGGTCTAATATTCATTAAATCTAGCTTCTTATCCCATCTCATTTTTTCTAATGTGTATGTATGGGGAGTCTATTTTCATTAGTTACGTATCTGCTTTAATTTAGTTTTATATATTTCACTAAAAGCTTTACAATCTTTTGGCAACTTATACATCGTTGCCTATAAATTGGTCCTGGAGATTGAAAAAAGGGTGAAGAAACATAATACCATCCTGGTGTCGTGCATTTATACGTACACATATCAGGCAATATGTCAGCTTTTGAAGACCCGGATAAAATGAATTCGCTGATAATGTCTATAGCGAACCATCTTGCCCCGGATGAAATCGATATGCTCCGAGACACTTTTATTTACATGGATGCTAACGGTGACGGTTATGTGAGCATAAAGGAATTGTTAGACAAAGTGTTTCAGTGTGTTGGTGAAGAACGCTATCCTGCTCTTAGCGAGTACATTAGTCCACTTTTCAGGGTTGCAGATAAAGATGGAGACAGTAGACTAAACTTAGCTGAGTTCTTAGTTTCCTTTGCTAACGGCCCGGGTGTGATCCCAGCGGAGATTGTTAACCGTTGCGTCGCGGCAATACAGGTGCGTCTTACCGATGAAGAAATCACCGTGCTGCAGGAGAACTTCCACCGCATTGATACCAACCAGGATGGCTTTATCGACACCGATGAGTTGAAATCGGCGTTCCGGAAATTCCTTTATGACGGGGTTTCTGACTCGAAAGATCATGATTTGAACGAAATTGTGAAATCTGTGATGTCAAGTGCGGATGCCAATGGCGATGGCAAATTGTCCCTTTCTGAATTTATACGCAGCTTCCAGGAAGACCAAGGTGTCCTACCGGCGTGCTTTATGGATATCAACACTTCCGAACGCGTCATGCGCCAGCTCACGGACGAGGAAATGGACGCACTGTCTGTAGCTTTCTCCATTCTCGATAAGGACAACGACGGGTACGTGGACTTTGCTGATCTGTACGGCGCACTATGCGATGGCTTGTCGGGCCATGCGGAAACGAGTCAAATTCAAGATCTTTGCAACTTGATCATGACCACGGCGGACCGTTTCAGAAACAACCGCCTGTCTCTGAGAGATTTTGTACTTGGTTTTTTACACAACATGGAGATAATGAAAGTTTCCCTAGCAGCAGCCCAGCAAGTAATTGCCAAGGGGTGTGAGAAGCTCCAGAGCATGTATAACTCTGGGGAACTGAGAAAGCTTGTGATGGTGCTTGAAGACGTAGACGGCGACAGCAGCGGGTATGTAAACCGTGATAAGCTACTAAAAGTGATTATGCGTCTGTTCCGAGGTGCATTTTTGGAATGGGATGAGGAGATTTCGACTTCGGTGATCTCTACAATCCTAGCAGGCGTTGAGATCAGCAATAGTGGCCGGATTTCTATGGAAGACTTCATTCGAAGCTACGTCGAAAAATCCGGGGCACTTCCTTCCGGGCATCTGCAGCGCTCGGAAGAGCATCAAAGGGTCGAAGAAGAGGAAGCTGCTGTTGACGATCTGCCCACCACGACCAGCGATGAAGACCTCGCTTGTATCAGCAAAGCTCTCAGCTCGCTTAACTATGCCTGCGACGAGGACGGGTGCATCAGCTTGGCGCGCATCCGCGTAGCGATGAATGAGGCCTTCCCTGAAAGCCCAGAAAAGGCTCAATCCATATACAATTATATCGTGAATCGCTTCCTCGTTTCGAATGGGGATGGCTCCATGAAGTGGAACCAAAATGTGCAAATAGATTACGAAGAGGAGGAGGGTGGCGGCACTGAGACGGTAACTTCGAAGGATGGGGCAGCCTGCAGCCACTCACCGGGGGTGGATTTCCCGCGCACGGTTAATCTCGCAGTTGGAAGGGAAGGGGGCTCCTCAGCAGGGGGAGCGACATCGGCAGCACAGCTTGTGCCCCTACGGTTGTCCTCCCCCGCCGGTGGCCGCGGCACCTTCAAGGTGTCGGACCTCGAAGCCGGCGTGACCACCAACGCTTCTGCTGCGGGGCAGCCATGGTGGAAGAGGCGCACAGACGTGTCGGAGGACTCTGCCAAGAGGGCGCCCTTGGGGCCGGTTGCTGCGGCTCAGCAGACAATGCTGAACATACGCGGCAGACCGCCTGTATCGTCGTATAGCGGCTTGAACTGTAGCAAACCGGTTCCGTTTTACGCTGACTTGGTAATCGATTCCGATATTGAATTTTCAAGCGCTACTTTCGAGCAGGAGCTGCGGCGTTTGTTCAAGAAGTACGATACCAAGAAGCTGGGGTATCTCGATCGGGAGGATTTCAAAAGGGTGTATGCGAGCCTGGAGAATTACGGACTAGAGCCCTCACCGGCGGATATCGAACGCCAGTTTACACGGTATAGTAAGTCATCCGAAAAGATTTTTTTTGATGAATTTTGTGTGCTGATGCTTCGGCGTTTACATATGTAGATTTTTTTTGTAGAAAACCCCATGTTATAGTTTTAGGCAGGGTTCTTTTTGTATACCTTTATATATAAATATTTTTTTTCTTTTGGCTTTCGATAAGTGTGACAATGTGAACTTGCAGAGAGGAATGATTTCCGTCTCGTATGTGTCCTTATATTGTTTCTGATTCAGTGCTTTTATGTAAATATAATGATGAAAACCCAAGGAAATGACTGTATCTCAGTAGATAAGATTTGTAATTCGTATTCGGCTATTATAAAGTTCTTGAATGTTGTTTTCGACATTTTTATATGGTTATCGAAAAAAGAATGTGTGCGGCTGCTTTATCAAAGTTCTTATTTTCTCTGTTCTAAATAATAATAAAACCCCCATATGCACATATATATGCATTTCATTATCGAAAGTATGACACAATTGCTTTAAAGCTCCAAGTTTCATGTATAGTTGGATTCCCTCATGCTGTGCATGCTGCTTAATTTTCTTCTTTCTTCAGGCTGTTTTTATTGTTATGCATAAATTGCCAGAAACCCTTCATTAGGTTCTATCTCCGTCGTTTTATCATTATAGAAGATCCTTGCCGGGGGTTTTACAGTATATGTTATCTTAATTTTAGATACAAATTATTGAAAGCCGTATATAGCTTTTACTTTTTGATTTATAAGAAAGTGAAGGGATAGCCTCGCACCTTTTTTTTTATAAAGGAAACTTTTCAAACTTTCTTTTTTCGTCGTCTAAACATTGCCCTTACAGGGGCTGTTACCATTATTCTCCCCCCCTCTCCCTCCTCACAAATACAAAATCTTTCATCAGCAATTCCTCATTGAGAGTATTTTTACGCTCCAAAGTCTATCATTTGATCTGATTTTTTTCAACCTCAGGAAGCGATAAAGCACTCAAGTAGTGAAGACAAAGGGCCATTATGCAACAATACCAACAGAGCAGTGAGTGTATTTCATTATTTATTAAATCATCTATCTTTTTCTTTTTTTCGGACCTGAGTTATACAATCGTTTATGTAAAGTGCATCGACTTTCCCTCTTCTAGCCAAAAAATAGGCGAAGTCTGCGAAAGTTTGATAATTATATGACAAATAAAGCAGTTGATTTGGCATGACACCATTCGAACGTGCTATAGATTCAAACAATTCCGCGTAAAACGCGTGTACCAGTCCCGCATATCACGGGAAGCTGCATTCTTTCTTCCCTATCTCCTCTAGCAGAGGACGAGTATGCACTGTTCACACCATGGATAACTGCGCCCGCGAAGGAAGCTGCGATTTTTTCCGCGAATTCGCCCAAAGGTGCCTGAAGTTGCGGCAGCTTTTTCAGTGCATTTTATAAGTGATAAAGTCGTGAATTACAAGATCTGTCTGCTCAACAATGAAGGCAGTTCCAAAATCTTTAACAATCGCTTGTACAAAATCCAGAAGTTTCACCCTTCAGAGCGTATCTGAAAACGCTTTTCAGGGTACACTATTAGCAGAGTATTCCTTGAGTGCTGAGAGCACTAAAGTGGTGGCACCTTGAAACCTACGGCCCCATCATGCGCATCAGGAAAGAGATCATTTTTTATGGCTGGTCATTTTGCAAAATCGTGTTGCCTGTATCTGTTATGGAGCCCAACAATAATACATCAATTTGTGGAACTCATGGGGTGCGGTACGCGCAAGGGGTGGCCAGTAGTGATATCAGTTCCAGAGGTTCAGAGGTCGGGCAGGAGGTAGGATTACTTTCGTGCATGGGTAACTCTTCTGCAAAGGACGTGGATAGCCAGGCAACCTCCTTACATATTTCCTTTCCATTGACACCATCTTCATATGGTGGGTAATCATTAGCGTATAATAATAGCCTGCTGACAGTGCACGCAACCAATACTTGCACTAATACATGCCACAGGTCCTAAAATACACTTTTTAGTCACTCTCTCCGCTCCTCTAAAGGTGACGCATCACTTATAAGCTCTGGGGCGGGGGACATGCTACCCAGGAGACTCAATCCCGCCTATCTTGACGCCGTAACTTTAGTACAACCTGCTAGTTGTGATGCCTCAGCCTCAGGTGACCTTAGTTCTTGTCATTTGATTTAATGCGGCATTTAACCAACCTCAGTTTCTGTTACTACCAGGATGAGAATGACTGACATCCGCATTGCCACAAGTGATCCTTCAAGAAATGTAAGGCAGTGCATCGGATTTAAAGATGGCTACAATTCCCAGTTAGGACTATATTGCGGAGGCGAGGTGTAAATTTCTCTCACAAGTTCACTAGACTAAGAGGCATTGCCGAGGACCTTTTCATTTGGCGCGGCGCAAGCTGTTGGGTTCTTGCACGATACCGATCGGAAGGGAGGAGGGCCCGGCGCGGTTGCTGCCTCGATCTCAAGCTGGCTTCCACGACATGGCGTTTTCTGCAGGCCTGCGTTGGACCGCTTTCATAGAGAGGGATATGTGTGTACTTCGCTTTGAAGCTTTACTTTGTATTCCGCCCTGGACGGGCGGACCGTGTACAGGCTATTGCAGCCACACATATCCTTTCACTTTCGGTTGGCAGTTTGATACCGATAGCTTTTGCGTACCAAAGCTCCTCATTGCTAATTCAGGTGGGCTTAACCGCTTTATGAGACAAATTACTAGAGCCTTCCGTAATCTATGCCATGATGGTCACTCCTGAACATCGGTTCCATAACTTTTTGCACCATCCTAGTCCCGAGAAATGACCAGGATATCCTTATCGTGGATGATGTGGCTCTTCAAAGTATGATTCCGTGGAGTGTTTCATGTGAACAGCTTCTTTGTACCCAAAGGGATCCTTACACTAGCTTCATTCATCCTTTGTTTTTCTGATCTCTATTTAATTTTTAGTTTTTTATTGTCTTGTTATAGTGAATGGTTTTGTAGCATGGAAAGTTGTGCCTGTACTAGTCTAAACACTATAAGAAACAGGTATTCGAGGTTGTGTATCATCCCCTTGCTTGCCTTTCCAGAACATATCCGCGATCAATGAAACTGAGAATAGCGTATATATATTCGATTTTTCGTGACATTTATTATTCTTTATTTTCCAATATACTTGCGTCATTGTTATTTTTATGCATCTAAAATTACGTGTTGCAACCTTTAACAGATACTGCGTCTGATTATTACATATATATATATATATATATATACTAATTTGTGGCGGTTAAAAAAATAAATTAATCTATAACTGGACTTTGTCTATAATCGATATCAAGCAATTTTGGTCTCATTATTTTTTTTGCGTAATTTTATAAATTACATACAGATACAGTTTGTAAATTGAATGTGCTTTTGATTTTAGAATCGAGCATTTGCTTGTCTTCTCATACAAACTCCACATAAATGTATCTTAGGGCTGAATATATGTTTCTAAATTCATTACCAAGTGGTTAACGTCTATAGACGAAGAGAGAAGAAATAATTTCTTCCACTTCTATATAACTGCTTCAATACATATTTGCATTATGTACTTGTAATCTGCTGATGTAATTGTGATATTTTTTTCTTTCCTGTCGACTAGATATGCATCATTGTGTTAACTGCGTCGGTTTTTAAATTCCCTTCTCACCTATTCCTTTAGATGTTTCTTGAGTGATGCAAAGCATGCTTCAAATCGTTTTATCTGGAATCAAGTCATACACGTGTAAATAAAGGCGTAAATATGTGTAAAAAAGAAAATACAACCAAGAAGGAAGTCGCCAACTTAATAGAATAAAAATAATTGTTTCAAGAGATGTAGTTTTTCTTCGGTAATACCTATTGCGTTTATTTTTAGAAATTTCATTCATTTCTTCTTCATATTATTGTTCATAAAATTACCTCTTACTGACTATTTTAAGTTATTTTTCCTTCTTCGTATTTTCTCTATTTTCAGGTGTAACCATACCTGAAAATTTCGTTAACCATAGCATCTAGAAGTTGGGCTGTAATGTAGTATTGACAACGTTACTCTACATTTTTTATGAGTTTGCATATTTTCTTAATTATTTTTTTTACTGTGCAATATCTTTCTGATTGTTTTTCACGATGCCTTCTGCGAAGTGTACAAGTATTTAATATGGGTTTGTTTAAACACACATTTTTTTAACTAACTGGATAACCTTCAAACTTGTGTGAATATCAAAGAAGATTTTTTCCCCCTGATGTATAAATACGTTGAATTCAACCGTATTTTAGTTACCATGTACGCTAAATAACCTTGCTTCAAGTTTCTCTATTCCATGGAATTAGAGATCGCATTCTTTTAATATTCTTCCTACTACCATTTCTTTCTTTTTTCTGGGAAAAGGGTTGTTAGAAGTATTTTTTCTCAGTGAAAATTTCACATACACGTTGTTGAAGATATCTCTTTCGAAGGGTGAGAATGTTTCAAGTATCAAAACTGGAGTTGATCTTCATGTCCCTTCGTGCCATTGTCGTCTTGAGTGACAACGAGATGGTCATAACGGACATGAATAAACCGGCTGTCATTTTTTTTGGCAGGTCTGCCGATGAGGTGAAAGGGAAAAGCATCACTTTTCTCATTCCTACACACCCATTGGATGTACAGAACAGCCCAGTTACTCTCATGGCTCGCTTAGCTAACGGAAAGGATGTGGTCGTTGTGATCCAAACCACGCGGGATCCACATGGGGAGCTTGTGGCGTGGACTATTTTACCGGTAAGCCTTCCTCATGTTTTTGAATTTGGTGTGCACATGAACATTCGTGCTGCCTTGGCTCCTAAGCTATCTGTTTCTGATCTGAACTTCGAAGGAGACGTGTATTCGTACGAGTGGATTTCAACGTACCCTTTGATCACAAAACAGGTCAGATCCGTGATGACAGCCGCATCCGTGCAGCGATCCCTACGATTAAGAAAATTATGGGGGAAGGAGGCCGCGTTATTATCGGATCACATTTAGGCAGACCAAAGAAACCCAACGATGAACAATCTATGAGGCGTGTCCTACCACGTTTAAAAGAGATTTTGGGCGTGGAAGTTGGGTTTGTCACCGATGTGCTCAAAGCAGGCGGCGAGGTAAATAAGATGAAGAACGGCGAGGTGCTTCTCTTGGAGAATCTGCGCTTCTTTAAGGGCGAAGATAGTAAAAAGCCAGAGGAGCACCGGAGGATGTCGCTTACTCTCGCTTCCTTCAGCGACATCTACGTCAGCGACGCCTTTGGTACGGTTCACCGTGTGTCAGCTAGCATGACTGGCATCCCGCGTGCGCTGGGGGCGGGTGTCACAGGTTATTTGATTGAACGCGAGATCAAGGCTATCAATATGGTGATGCTCAACCCGGCCCAGCCACTTGTGGC
>JAHSUH010000339.1:0-24924 GCA_025388415.1 Cynanchum wilfordii | reverse complement strand
AGACTCTCCATAAAGCCATGTCCTATATTAACTAGCAAGAGACAATGATGAATGAGATGCAAGCTTTTGATGGTAAAGGCACATGGACTTCAGTGAAATTTACCTTTAGGAATATCTTGTTGCTAAGGCTTATTTCAAACTTATGGTATAGATTATTTTAATACTATCTATGTTGTTGCTAAATTATCATCTTTTCGGCTATTCATTTCTCTAACTACAACCCATGTCTGATCCTTGCATCACTAGATATAAAAACTTCTTACATGACGATTTGCAATAGGAAGTTTATATGGAGCATCCACTAGGGTGTGTTGCTCAGGGGTCTGATAAAGTCCATAGTCTCTACAAGTCACTATATAGGTTAGAGTAAAGTCCTTGAGCCTAGTTAGAAATTTAGCCATGCAATCAAACAATTTGGAATGAGGAAGAGCAATTCAGATCATTCAGTGTCTTGACATAAATTACAATAATGGTAGTTATCTCATATAGAGGGTTTTTTCATATCCAAATTGGCAAATTCCAAGATTGATCAAAAATTTAACACTAGTTAATGTGTCTAGTTTTTTGTTAGATCATCTAGTGTTTTGGGATTGAGAAGATTAACGAGTGTTTTGGGACAACAAAAATAGAGAACCCTAACAAGATTTTAGGACAGTAGGAGAATTTAGAATGTCAAAGCACAATTGCCAGGACATTTATACATAAAGGTTCAGAAATGTGAAATTATTATTATTATTATTGAACTTATTAGTTCATTAAACATAAAAATTTGGAAGGAACCTGCAATTTCATTTTTTCATTTGACAATTCATGCTAAATTTGTTATGAACCAAGTTTAGCTTACCATGCATTAGAATCAATATCCTTAAAAGTTTGTCTATTTGAAAACAGATGCTACATAAACAGTTTTGAATTACATTTTTGTACAAATCAATAAGTTGCATATCTAGGTATTAAACATTTAGCATTGACCTTTGAGAATGAAAAGGTTAGAATAGTTATGGAAAATCTGATAATTGAATAGCGTTCAAGAGAAATTTAATGGAAAGTAGAGATACTCTTATACATGGTACAAGGAATAGAAAATAAGATAATCACTTACCATGCCCCAAAATCCAGGATTGTACCAATTCCTATAGGACAGGAACTGGATCCTCTATCATCACAAAGAAATCTAACCCGTTTGATCATCGATTGTTCAACGTCTGATCAAAAGATTAATTTTGGATTCTCTTTAGGGGGCAATAGCACTAAACAAGCCAAGTTATCCAAGCGTGGCGTTCTAGATATTAGAGAACAAGTGTATTCTAGACATTCTCATTACAATTTGATTCATTACATCTTGATATATTTTTTAACATGCAAGTGAAAAAAAAAAAAAAAAAACCTTTCTTCCTATCTAGCAAAGTAAAAAAAGGAAAAAGTATACATACATTTCTTACTTAAACAACATTAGTAGATTCAAATTCCTAATGAAAAGAAATAATATTCTTGAGAAAAAAATGGAATCTAAACACACATTAAAATTCATCATGAAAAGAAGTTATATATATTGTTGACAAATAAAACAAGAAAAAGAAATATCATTGCAATATAAAAATACTATCAAATTCCTTTTGTAAATAAAGAATATTTTTAAAATTGGAATTAGAGATTTGAATTTGGTAGTGCAAGTTGGATGCAAGTACGAATGGAGTGCAAGTTAGATGTGAATTCGATTGGAGTACAATTTTGTGTGAAATTCAATTGAGTACGTGTCAGATGCAAGTTCAATGCGATGGGAGTTGGAGTTAGATTGGAGTTTAGAGTTTGTCTTAGTTGAGGATTGGTTTAGTTGGAGTAGAAGTTCGAGGTGGAGTTTGACTTACCTGAATGAATTTAGAATTCATTCTGATCTTTTGATGTTTTCTTTGTTCACGTCTTGAAGCTTGAGATCGTAAATAAGTCCTGTATAAGAATTTAAAAATTTAATGAAAATTGCAAAATGTAAATTACCATTTATAAGTCTTACATTATCTTAAAATGAATCAACAAACGACGTGCCCTTAAGGTAGAATAGAAAAAGAATTGAAAGTTGCATTTAAACCCTTCTATAAAAAACAAGGCACCTAAAAATATATATCTTGTAAGCATGGTACCATATATATATATATATATAAAATATAAAAATATAAATATATTTATATTCAAATTGGAATGCAAAACAAAATAAAATAAGTGAGGGATTTCCTCCAAAAGAATGCAAATTTCAGCCTCCTGTCTTATGCATTAAAAAACAACTACAAATTAACAAATATAAAAATATATATTATATATATAGTTCCTTAAATTGAGTAAGCTACTGCTTTCTTTTTGAACAATGTAACACAACCAAGCAGTCCTAATATCATTTCCACAATTTAGGATCAAAATCAATAACAAGTATAAAAGTGAGAGAACTTTATATACCTTGGGGGTGTAATAATGATATAAAGAACCACAAAAACATGATCAACACACCAAGTAGATATGAGGATTGTTCTTGGTTTCCAGTTAAAGAAATGCAAAAGTAATGTTTTACCCAATATAGCAGGCCAAGTTTCCAGTACTCTATTGAATTTGAGGTTTGTAATTCTGAGTCCCCCAACCTCCCATTAGGAGAGAGGAGGATGGTTGTTTTTCGTATTAGAGAATGTTCTCGTACTATATCAATACAATCAGAGTTATAATTCAATATTTTTCATAAACACTTAAGTGACAAAATCATGTTGCAAATATTTCACCTTGGCCTCATAGCCCATATACTCCTCAAGATTTTTCTTTGGATTCACTAGACCAGAATAATCATATCATCTGATGCTACTGCTGACCTGTATTGCAAGATGACAATTAGGAAAAAGAAATGA
Organism: Cynanchum wilfordii; assembly: GCA_025388415.1. Classification (NCBI taxonomy): domain Eukaryota; kingdom Viridiplantae; phylum Streptophyta; class Magnoliopsida; order Gentianales; family Apocynaceae; genus Cynanchum; species Cynanchum wilfordii. The sequence goes on along the minus strand of JAHSUH010000339.1, from coordinate 22,039 downwards.
ATAAATAGAAGCCAAAGGAATAATATATATCTTACCCAATGCGGTCAATAGTGGGCCTCAACTCTTTTAGTAAACAATGTAAAAATATTAATACAAATCTCTTTCTCCCCCAGCCACATCCTTTTCTCCCTCTGCAGCAGCAGGACATGGATTGGGGGATCACTTCTGTGGTTAAAAAACAAACACATTGCAATGAAGAGTTTCCTACCTCATAAGAAGATAGCAGTTGAATGACCAAATTTACAAAATAGCTTTCATGCCTCTCCAATTCATCCCTACAAAAGAAAGAGGTTAAAAAAAGACCCCTTAGCAACATTCCTACAATAATAGGTGTAAATTGACAAGAAAATAATTAATCTACTTGATTTCCTTCTCCTTGGTATCTACATATGAGCACTGAAGAGCCCAGGTGTCTTCCAAAAAATTAATCCAAGTACCAAGAACATCTCCTTCCACTCTGCATGATCCAATAGATTTGGACAACTCCTCTTCCTATAAGTTGAGAGACATTAAAAAGAGAATAGAAAACCCAGCTAACATAATCCAAGGAATAAAAATGTTGCAACTAGTTCAGGAAGAGTGGAAACATAACGTAAAGTGGAAATGAAACAACTACTTTAGGGCAAAACAGGAGGAAAACCAGACCTTAGATTTCAGATGTGTAACAATCTGATCATTAGCTTCATAAAATTGGTCCCTCTCTTCCCTAGTATTGTGAAGGCGTGCTTGAGCAGCAGCCAAGGAAATATTGACCTGAACATATCATTTAGTAGAAAATTATAAACAGTATGAGACCACAAAAAAGCATGACAAAGAATCATCAAATGTGACTAAGTTTTCTAAGAAAATAACAATGGCCAATAATAAAGATGCATAGTATGAAATGCATTTGCCAGTTTAAAAACCTTGAGAATAAATTCAATTTATGGAACACCTAGAGTAGTCTCAATCTTCTTTAAAAATTGATCACTCAAAATTACTCTAATCATCCAGATGTCCTTACAAAAACAACTTAGCAGATACATTCTATTTGTCAAAAGTGAAATTTCAATCCAACTGGATTTGTGCCTTTATTGAGGATTTTCTGTTTTCCTGGCTTATCTTATTCCTTGACATTCTTTATTCTTATTTACATCCTTACAGAAACAACTTAGCAATTTTATTCTTATGCAAGGAACTGTTCCATAACCAGTCAACAAATGCAAACAAAAACAAATGCCTTCTTTATTTTATCCCTGAGAATGCTATTTTATCACAACAATGTTATAGGTAGAAGTTTTAAAATAAATTGCTGAGCGTTACATTTGGTATTTCCTTTCCATTTACACTAAATTTCTTGTCATAAAAGAATCCTATGTTCTAAATCGTGTAATAAAACCAGCAAGAAAATGTCCTTGAATTGTAAGAGGGAACGAAGGTAATTTTATCTTTGTGCAGATCTATTTCCAGTTGAAAACTTTTTTTTTTAAGACACCCGTGTAGGAAGATTGACATTAGGCTTTAGAAATAAGAATTCAAAGAAAAAAGGATAGGACTCTCTTTCTTGGGCTTTTTACTCATGGGCTATGTAAATTGCAAGATTAAACAAGATCAGAGCAAAACTATAATTGGTAAAGGAAAGCAACAACAAGCATGAAGAGAACAACCATGATAATGACAGCAAAAGTGATTTTGATAATAGTAATAGTATCAAAATATGACAGAAGAATAATCATTTAAGTAAATTTTAATTTATGTCACATAGAGAAACCAATTTGAAAAGAAAAACAACCTATCAGGAAGAGAGAATATTGTTATATATTTGATGTTAATCACCAGACCAAGCCTTTCTATCTGTGTCTTCTAGAAAGATCGAACGTTGTCATATGTTTATGTTAACCACCAGATTAACTTTTCTGTCTATGATAATAGCACAATGAGACTAGAATGTAAAAACATGCAAAGGAAAAACCTTAACCTAGAAATAAAATGAACCAAAGTGAGTGAATATTGTAGCGTGTTTCATGTTCAGGAACCTGATCAAACTTTTTTATTTTCTATTTATCAAATAAAGTAGGATTAATGGACTGGAATATCTTATTGTCATGTTTCCAGAAGGCCTGCCTGCACAATGGCAATGCTTTCAGCGAAAATTAATTTTGGATTGTGACAATACTGTACTTTTCTTCCAAGCTTCTCCACACTCTTAAATAATAAGTTTGAACAGGATTAGTTACTAATTATGAGCTCAAAAGAAAAATGCTTTCCAAGGCTACAATATATGCATGAATTGTTCACAAGTAAGTTGAAAATATAAAATCTTTATGTCCTGATATTAAGATGAAGTTCTCTCTATGACCACCAGAAATTCATGTTGTTCCTGAGACTCACAACTGCCTATAAGAGGCAACAAGAACTTTAGCTTACCAATACTTCATCTTGGTAGTTTGCAAAAACCTTTGCCAAGTCCTGTATACTGCTCACAATTGCATTATGAACTTCTTTACCCCAGAAAGACATAATAACCTGCGTGACAATTGATTTTAGAAGAAAATTAAAAATACAACTGAGTTTGTACACGATTATCTAGATTTGACCAAGATATGTTCCAAAACTTATCTAACAAAACAAGTAGACTCTCATCGATAAAGTTCAAGCAGCAGGAAGATTTCTTCTTCATTATGTGCTTCAAGAATGTTAAACACAAAAGAACATCAACATGGAACTGCACATAATTCAATAAAATCATAAGCATGTCATATATAGATTGAAAGAAAATTTAGAATTTAAATCAATCCAAAAAGGATGTAGACCCTCCTCCCCAATTTACCTCCCCTATTAATTACAACCATCTTAAGAATTCCAGAATTTTATGGTATAAAATATTAAACTCCAAGATCCCTATTTAAAAAATTAACACTTATTTACTATCATTTCTCTATCAGACAAATTTCTTTCTGTTTCTTTCTAGCCTTGAAAGTCAATTTCAGAAGGTGAGAATCCTCCCTGAAATTCAAAAATCAAGTAGCATACTTGAAAAATTACTACATTCAATATACAAGCCCTATTAATTACAAGCATCTTAAGAATTTCCAGAATTTTATGGTATGAAATATTAAACTCCCACATACCCTATTTAAAAAACTAACACTTATTCACTATCATTTCTCTATCAAACAAATTTACTTCTTTTTCTTTCCAGCCTTAAAAGTCAACTTCAGAAGGTTATAATTCTCCCTGAAATTCAGAAATCAAGTAAAATAATAGAAAAATTACTACATTAATCCCATACTAAAGGTTTAAATAGCGTTACAGGTGGAAAAAAAGACTAAAAAATCCTCTTATCTAGGAAGAGGATGTGTAAATTTGGACAAAGCAAGGACATATAAATTGGAACAAAGATACTAAAGCATTTTAAGACTAGCATAGAAATGAAAGTAAAGTTACAGTACTCCAATTATGAGTAGCAATAGCACTTTAAAGATCATTTTAAAAAAAGATCATCAGCAGAACTTCAGAGCTTACGAGTACTTTAAAATATATATATAGAAAAAAAAATAGGCTTATAACGCATAAATCATATGCTAGAAATGTCTAAGCCTAGGACATACCATACATATGGTTATTCCTTCCAATGCTTGACTGTAGAGATCACGAAAAGCCATTGGTTCACCTCCTACCTCAGGATCAAAATACAAAACCTGCTGATGACAAAAAAGGGAACAGTTATCAGACTTTATCTAAAAGATGGAACATTTGAGCTGCTAGTTTGTACTAGAGATCCATCAAATGATGGTAATAAATAGAAAATGAATTTTCGGAAACATGAGAATAAAACTGCATGATTACTCATAATACAAGAGAACTACTATTTCCAAAGAAACAAATAAAATGTAATAGCATTTCTGATACAACAGAACAACTTCATACCGAAACCTTCAATTAAAAAAAAAAAAAAAAAATCGCGCATCTTCCCCCAATATATACATTACCAATTTATCCAACGAAAACCGTGTGTGCCAATATATATTATATTAGAGAAGAAATATTACAATGCGGTCCTGAAGGATTTTGGCGCCCTCAGCAACGATTTGACCGGCTTGATGAACGACGGTGTTGACATAGTTCTTGACTGTGCGGGTGATATTAGTCTAAAGCACTGAGAGATGGAGTTCGTATATTATGTATATTATGTGTGACATATATATAGATATGGTCAAATTACTTATTCAGCCAAGAATTCGAGAAGTTTATGTTTATCCAACCTAATGGATGTCCAAATAATACACCACCAATTCATGATGTCCAGGAAGTAAACAGTCATACCAAAAGTATATCAAGTAAATTATTCATAAAGCCACTTACAATAAGAGGAATGAAGGCAATCCAAAAATAAGTATGCCAACCTGTAGAAGAGATACACTATTATGACAAGAAGAAGGCGACAAATACCCACAAGTACCAGCTGAAATAAAAGAAACATTATAGATCACAAATGGCGTACTGATAGCTTAGAAGAAGGAAAATTTGACACCTAAAAAACATAAGTTGACAAGATTATAACTTGCCTGATACCTACAACTATCTTGAAATCATCTTCTAATGCATGCATCATATATTTGTGAAAATTGAACTTTGGGTTTCTAGGCAATGAGTCTACAATAATGATCTTAGCAAACAAAATTCAATTTAAAAGGGATAACAACTTGTAAGGTCCAGGTGACTCACCATAATGAAACCCAATCGAAGTGCAGCATAATATTACTTTGTGATAGAACCGTAGAATTATTTTAGAAGATTGCTGAAAGTTCAAGGAAAATAATATTAGAACAATGCTCGATGTGCTCTAGAAGGAAATGCGGAAATGACAGTCATAGCTATCATTTTATATTTTGAAAATGCATTTAGAGAAACTCCAATGCTTTCGGATAAGACTAAATCTAACCTTCTAGAGTCTTCCTTGCCCCAAGGCAACACTTTAAAGTTCAAACAGAAATATAGTTTTAGTCATAAATGAACGGAACTGATGAAATAGTACCCATATCCACCTTTTTCTTCTTTTCTTTCCCTTTTTTTCCATTAAATCAGAAGATGGAAAATAGCATAGTGAACCTATTTTGACAACATCAACCATAACAGACAAAACAGAACTTCCATAAGCTACCAAAAAGATAATCAATTTTAACATTTGTCTTTCTTTTAACTAATCTCCCCCTTAGCAATATGAAAGGCTAAAGTAGAACAGGGCAAGGAAAGACACATAAAAGTCAATGAAAAGCTTTAAAACTAGCCACTAGATGAAGTTCTTATTTATCAAAAAAACAACATTTTTTACATCATTAGTAGAATCATATTGGGAAAAGAAGTCATCTCATATATTGATATTGAGTAAAGTCTTACACACAACAAGCTTAATAGTCATATGATAGACGAAAATTTTAACACACTTAATATGCCCTGGGGGCGTTGGGGAAGCAAGAGGTGAAACAATTCAAATATTCAAAGCAGTACAAAAAGGAACAAATCTATACCTAATAAAGAAGTGATTGAACCTTGGTATCACACAACCTCAAGCTCCAAAGCACACAAGTGATCCTCTCGGACCCTTTTGCAACAATTTTCTCTCAACTACCATAGATAAAGTATAAAAAACAATAGTCATTAATTTTCAAGAGAATAAATTGCAACAAGAAATATTCATATTTGAATTGTGCAATCACATGGTTCTTAACTAAAAGCCTAGAAAAATCAAAAGAACTATCAACAAAAACACAGGAAAATACCTTGTCTTTCCAGCTTTAGTAATTATTGAAGGAAATACGGGCTTTCAATGAAGGTCTCCTACGGGGCCTGCGATCCTCCTCTCCCACCACCATATTTTTCTTGATTTTCACAAGAAAAAGTACCACCTAAGGCACAGGTAACAAGTCTCAAGTGGAGAATGTAGAAATGCAATCATAAAATGGACAGGGAAGAGGAATATGGAAACACTATCCTATAACACAGTATCAAGCATGAAGGCTTACAGGAAGGTTCAGAAGTTGATCAAAATTGAAGCAATGAAGAGAATGACAGTGCTCAGTGAAATGGGCTCGTGTTGGTTGATGGGATAAACATTGCACACTCAAAATAGTTAATGTATATAGATAGATAGATAGATACATAAATAGATTGGTCCATGCAAATGCAATGCTAAGGTTAAATCAAACTAGTCAAATACTGTTGAGCACCTGAGGGAATGGCTGGACTTTGTGCCGTGGTAGTACTGGGAGATTTCATCTGGAGAACTGGGCGAAGATGCAGAGACGGCATTTGGGAGGAAGTACTGGAGAACTTGCTGGTTCATATTACCAAACACTGTGTGATAAAAGGCAAGGTAAAGAAAATTGTTTAGCACCCCATATTGATTTGAAAAACTCTATATTATGCAATAAATTAAATTAAATTAAAGGAGTAAAAGAGTATCATTGCACTGGCTGACTAATTGGAGAAATAAGAACTGAAATTAAAAAAGAGATGACTGAATATGATGTTCCACTTGAACTTATCCAAAGAAAGAGGAAAAGAGAGGCACTCCACATAAAATAGAAAGAGAAGAGAATGCAAATGACCTTTTATATATATATATTTTTCTGAAAAAGCCTTTTTCTTTAAGGAACCTTGTGCAAATAAACAACCATCAGATCATATCACCTCTCTCTGGTAGTAGAATTAATCAGAAGGGAGGTGCTGTAGTAACTCAAAGAACAAATGCAAACCAATGGATGGAATCTGAGGTCAAAATAATGTAAAATGTTATGAACTACAGAGATACTAAGCAGTATAGCAAGCACAATGTAGAGCAAATTAAAATTCAGGACAGTAAAAGTAGAAGATCTGCAAAGTACATCTTCCAAAGAAGATAAGGAAAAAAGTAGAGATAGATAAGAGAGAGGTTGGGAATGGGGAAAAGAAACTGGCATTATGGGGCCGAACAAAATATATCCCGCAGGTTTCTTGTTCAGTAGATAAAACTAATATTGGGAGCAAGACATAAAACCTGAATGAAGTTCATACAATGCGAGCTCTATAAGCTAAATAGCTTGAAACACTCACAAAACATCATGCATCCAAAAGGAAACACCAGAAACATGGGGACTGCAGTGCTCTAATGATGAAATAGAACTTCAAATCTTTCTAAGACCATCGAATCCTGATATTAGGACATTCGTGAGAGAAAGTAAATTAGCTATGTCAGTAAGCATGTTGGCTGCAAAAAGCTAATAGATAGAGACAACCAAAACTAAAAAATATATTAAACTCCCTTTATCCCAAAAATCTTGTTGATTTAAGACATAAAACAAGAATTAAGGAATTCTTAAAACTAGAAATTTTATAATACACCCTAAACCCTATACCTGACAATGAAAACAGAACTTCCATAAGCCACCAAAAGATAATGAAAACCATTTATATCTTACTAAGAAAATTGCCATGGACATCAACAAAACCTAAGAGCAAATACCAGTACAAAGCAACCTACAGCAAACTCGACATTGTTAGAATTTTTCAAGTATTGTAATTCTTGGCTGTTTATTAACAGTGAACCATTCATTATATGGGAACTTAAAATGCTTCCATAAACCAGAGTCAAGGCAGTGTAAGAGAAGAAAGATAGTGTCAGCCGTGTATCAACACCTACATACCTATATATACATATATGGCATTATTAATTAATTCATAATCAAATTTAAGGACATTGAACAAAATTAACTAAAGATATATTAAAGAAGAAGTTTTACCCAAATTGGCAGTGAGTGAAGCACTAGAACTCATAAGTGCCATCACAAAAGACACGAGTTGACCAAATAGTGTTCTTGAAATAGATTCATTCTTTCTCCACCAATTGAATCCTCCCAATGCTTCCATTGATGTATCTATATCATTATAAAAAGAAATATCAACAAAAATGAACAAGGAGTGTAAGTATGCCATAAATGCAAAAAATTACCTTCATTCCAAAAAACACAACACTGAGAACTGAAAATGTTTCATGTACAATGGCTAGAACAAAGATGAAGATGTGAAGATGATGAATTGCTTCAAGCAATAATAATGGAACCTTATGCTAGAAAACAAGAAACAGTAAAGTAATCATATCCGCAATTTTCTATCTTAACTCAAATACTTCATATATTGAACCAGACATTAAATTTCAAGAGCACCAAATATTCTTATTAGAAAATACAGTGGAATAAATTCAGACATTATTTAACACAACAAAGATTTAAATAAAAGATCAAAATTCTTAAGTCACAAATCTTTCCTGAGAAGGTAAAAAATCTTTTCAAGGTAATAAATCTATGAACAGAAAATTAAATTGGCGAGAACTGAGAGTAATTACTTTTTTAGAACAGTAACCACCATTGGACTCCTCCAACAACAACTGCCAAGTGCTGAGAGTGTGTCTCCGACTTGGGCATCCCATCAGCTCCGTCATGAGATGCAGATTCTTCTAGCAATGAGCACCGCAATAGGTGTCTCACTACATCTTCAGCCACACATATTTTGACTATACTATCTTGTAAAACAGACAGTAGCAAAGATATAAAACCTAAAAGCATCAATTCTGCAACCACAAGATCAAACAAACAAACAATTTTAGTAGTTCTACAAATACAAAACCGATTATTGATTAATTTTAAATCAGAACCCAAAAGTAGGCTAAAAGAGAAAACAGATTAAAAACGACCTTCTTTCACTTTCTGTAAAGCTTCATTGAGAGGTTTTTGGTTTTTCTTTTTCAGGTACTGTAATCAACATAGAAAAAATGAAGAAGCAATCAGTAACACTAGAAAAGTAAAAGACCTTTTTCAAACTTTCCCTTTTTCTTCCACTCCTAAATATCCATTACCCCCATTTTTTCAACTCTAAAGATTTCAAAATGGTCACAGAAAAACAGTAGAGTAAAGTGGATAAAGGAGGGAGTAAGAAAATGCTGAACAACCTTTCCGGTATAGTGAAGAAGCCGTTCGAGGCCAAGTGAAATAGCAACTATAACAATACAAACAGCGGCAACCACCCAAGCAGGAGTGTATTCCAGCGTCGTCCCTCCATCTCCACTCATTCCGTCCTTCCCCAAGAAAAGGAAAAAGAAGGATGAAAATCTCTAAAGTCTGCTTCACATTTGAAACTTTGAAAAATTCTTGCACTTTTGAATGAAAAAAGGGCATAAGAAGTACCTGGCAATGTGTTAGGAAATGAAAAATAGGAGCAACAATAATAACGTCCACCCCAATAGATTGCATTTCTATGATTAATTTGCAAAGCTTCTCTTTGCATTAGTTACCCGCCATTCAAATAGCTTGAGATGATTATTTTACTATTTGATCCTTTGTTCTTCAGTTCAGCAATTTGCCTCCTGAAAATTTCTACTCACATCAAGATATTAGAAATAACATCAAAATAATAATAATAATAGGAACCTTGATTCCAATTTCGAGGATATGGAAACCCCATAAAGGCGGGAAAATGCCTTGTTTCCCAATTAATTGTCTCCAAAATAGTTTCTGATAAAGGCTTGTGTTCTATCACTGTTGTGCCCACCTCAGGAATCGAATCATCCTTGGTGAAACTTATCTGCAATCATGCAAACAAAAAGAAAAGAAACAAAAAAAGAAAGAAAGATAACTTCAAAATCGAAAATTAAGGTGACAAGAATTAATCAAAGATTCGTTGTTACATTTGGTAACTAAACTTCGGGATTAAGATAATAAATTTTGCAATAAACAATATATATATATATATGTGAATACAAGCAGGTAACAAGCCTCAAGTCGGAGAATGTAGAAATGCAATCATAAAATGGACAGGGAAGAGGAATATGGAAACACTATCCTATAATACAGTATCAAGCATGGGCTTTTCCAGCTGATGTGTTCGTGTTGGTTGATGGGATAAACATTGCATACTAAAAAATAGTTGATATATATAGATAGATAGATAGATAGATTGATCCCTTGACATGCAAATGGATATTACCAACAGCTGCGTGATAAAAGGCAAGGTAAAGAAAATTGTTTAACAGCACCCCATATTGATTTGCAAAACTCTATATTATGCATTGAATTAAATTAAATTAAAAGAGTACCATTGCACTAGGCTAATTGGAGAAATAAGAACTGAATAAGATGTTCCACTTGGACTTATCCAAAGAAAGAGGAAAAGAGAGGCACTGCACATATAATAGAAAGAGAAGAGAATGCAAATGACCTTTTTTTATATATATATTTTTCTGAAAATGCCTTTTTTTAAGGAACCTTGTGAAAATAAACAACCATCAGATCACATCACCTCCCTTTGGTAGTAGAATTAATCAAAAGGGAGGTGTTGTAGTAACTCAAAGAACAAATGCAAACAAATAGATGAAATCTAAGGTCAAATTAATGTCAATCACCCTCTCCATGGATGAATGAAATTTGAGGTCAAATTAAATCACAAAAAGCCATGGACGGAAAAAGAAAAGTTCATATCACCCTTCACACATGAACATAAACACTAAATATTAGATTGAAAAAAATCATAAAATTCTCATAATAATCACAAAAGACTCCAAACCACCCTCCACACAAACAACAACAAAGATTAACATATCAATGATATATTCAGTGCAAAAAATCTTAGAACTCTTGGACCAAGAAAAGAAAGAATGAAAGGGAGAGGAAAAAAAAAAAAAAAAATCCTATCTTACCCCCAACAACCACGAAAAGAAAAACTAAAAAGAGACCTAAAGAAACATAGTAACTCAAGATCTTACAGCATTTTTCAACCCATAATTTTTTAAAAAAATCATGAACCAAGGGCATTTTTTAACCCATATTTTTCTAAAAAATATAAATAAATAAAAATAAAAGAAAACCTTGGCAGAAAAATAGAGAAGAAAAAAAAAATCAATAAACACATTAATCAAGAACCTAGAGCATTTTCAACTTGAAATTTAAAGAAATGAAAATGAAAAGCAAGAACTACCTACAGAAAAGAAAACCTAAGCAAAAAACAAAGAAAAACACAGTAATACATTTTTTCAACCCATAATTTAAAGAAAAGACAAACAAGAACGATGGAAAAGATAAATAGAGAAAAAAAAAATCAAAAAATCATTAATCAAGAATCACGAGCATTTTTTAATCCATTTTTTTTTAAAAAAAAGCTACTAAAATAAAAGAAAAGAAAACCTTGGCAGTAAAACAGCGAAGAAAAGAAAAAACAAAAACACATTAATTAAGAATCAAGGGCAATTTTAAACCAAAATTTAAAGAAACAAAAAAAATGAAAAGAAAAGAAAAGTAAGAACTACACAAAAGAAAACCTCAGCAGCAAAACAAAGAAGGAAAAAAAAAAAATCGAGAAACACATGATATTTTGAAGCACAAAATTTAAAGAAACAAGAATGAAAAGAAAAGCAAAAACTACCTATAGAAAAGAAAACCTAAGCGAAAAACAAAGAGAAAAACACCAAGAAATAACTCACTGCATTTTTTCAACCTAAAATTTAAAGAAACAAAATGAAAAGAAAACACAAGCAAGAACAAGAGAAAAGAAAAATAAAGAAAAAAAAATCAATCCACATTATTAAGAACCAAGGGTATTTTTGAATCGAATTTTTTTTTTTAAAAAAACGAAAATAAAAAGAAAAGAAAACCCAGGTAGAAAAATAGAGGGTATAAAATGAAGAAACACATGTAACTGCATTTTTTCAACCCAGAATTAAAGAAACAAAAATAAAAAAGAAAAGAAAAGGAAGACTACAAAAAATAGAACCCAAAAAGAAAAACACAAGGAAAAAAAAAAAAAAAAAGAACTCACTGCTTTTTTTCAACCCAAAATTATAAGAAACAAAACAGAAAAAAATAAAATAAAAACAAGAGCTACAAAAAAAAGAAAATCCCCCCCAAAAAAAAAGAAGAAAACGCAGTTCGCTTAAAATTTCATGCATTCGTCTCAGATGACTCTTAGAAGAATGGTCGGCCAATCATTTGTCAAGTGTAGGAATTCAGAGAGATGCTGGCTTTTTTACTAAGAGAAAAAAGAACAAGAAGAAAAGAAAAGAAAATGAAAGTGAATGAATAGGGAGCATCTCCTCTCGGCTCTTGCAATGAAAGCCCTGTATCTAAAATTTCTCTAAGTACTATCAAAATAAAATAGAATTAGTATACATTTTAGGTCTAGTGGATGAGAATACTTGTACCTTTATTCTCAAGTAGTCCTTGTTATCTGCTGAATTTTTCCAAGAAATAGCAGATGCAACAAGGGAATTTGAGGGATGAGCTAGAAGTGTAGAATTGAGAAGACTTGCACCATTGGATTCTCTAAAGAATCAGAAGAATATTTCAGTTTACAACACTGCTACAAGTCCAAAATTTGGTCATAGCAGCAAGAGAAATCTACTTTACCTCCTGTCATGGGCATTTACAAATAAGGTGCATAACTTGCCTTTCTACCAAGTTGTTGCATTGACTGAGTAGAAAATCCATGATACTTCATTAATTGATCAGAATAAAGAGTTAAGTATGATTAGTCCAGAAATCGTGATGAACTTTCAAGAATGAAAAAGCTACCTGTTTCTTTCCAGGCCAATAAGGAAACCAGCTTCAGCTAATGCTGATAATAGACTACCCATACCAGCATTCATACCAGTCACAACATACTCACTTACAAAGGCCTGCATATTATCCAATAGAATTTAGGATGAATCCTTCTAAATTAACTAAAATATATACGCGAGGCCTATGATCAAACTTGCCTGCCAAAGAAAACACTTTGTTTGCACTTTCACAATTCTACCCACAGAAGCTTAGAGTAAGATGTAAAGAACCACAAAAACATGCAGTCTGGAGGGGTAAGAAAAAAGGGCACTTACTAAAAATCATAAAAATCTGAAGGGTCCTCCAAAGGTTTTAAAAGATCCATCACAGTTTGAGATTATTTTGATATCTGGAGAAGCATGTTATATAGCATCACAAAATTTGAGATAATTTCCATTAGGACAATATTTTAAACCAAAGAAAAGAGAGAGAAACGTACTAGACATGTCCACTTCACACCTGAGAGTCATTGGAGAGATATTTATCATGTAAAGAAGCAATACTCCAAAAATTAAGTCACCCTTATAGCATAAGAAAGCACGGTCTATATCAATCTCAAACATATTGCAACCTCGACAATTGATATATAGAGCCGTCACCTGAAATTTGCTTTCAATGGAAAACTCTGGTTTCACTCACAACCTCTATCGAGATGCTCTGGATGAGCATCAATCAACCGACTGCAAAGAAGCTCGAAATTTAGGGAAAAACATAAACAAGCAGGCCATGTGTGTTTGAATGGAAGAGAATTGGATGTCGTTCCCTATTTGAGGATTCATTTTCTGACCCTAACATAGCCACAATATCATACAGGTCATAAAAACGTTATGGAAACAACCTATGTTCAATGCAGCATGATCATTCGTAATGCACTAGAAAGCCAAAAAAAAAAAAAAAAAACTATATATTTCAGGACATGCATAACATCAAACCAATGGATACATAGCCCGTTACTGATAATAGACAAAGTAACAAAAAACCAATATCTTCAAATCACTCCCTTCAAATTATAAAATAAAATAAACATCAAATAAGCTTAAAACATAGTGGATAGTAAACCATAGAATGTAGGCAGGTTAAGGGTAATAAAGACCTTTCTTAGGCTAGATGTTTTTTTTTTATTTTTTTATTTAAGCTAGATGTTATTATTGGATAAAAGATATGATATAGTAATTAAATTTGTCCAAAAAAAAATAATAATTACTAGAAGTTCTTCAAAATAACATGATAGAATAGAATTGCAGAGCTAAAGAGAAGAACTTTGATGCCTAAAAATAATATTAATCTTCAAAGCACACGGAAAACAGGAAATGCAAATCCCTGTTATGTAAATAATCAAGTAAAACCATTCTTCAAAAAAAGAGGAAAAAAAATTGACATTATACTTGTGTCATAAAGAATTCATATAAAAGACTAAAACTATCATACTAAATAGGCAAAAATTAATCCAAAAGCTGATACAGTAGAAGAGTGAGTCACAAATTTAAACTACATCTTACTTCATCCGTGTTAAGGTTGTCATAATTGTCTCCAACTTCATCAGTCTCATTCAGTAAAGGTTCATTTGCACCCTGTATCCTGCTTCTACTTCTTCGATTAAACAATAACCAGCTAAAAAAAGACAATAAGCAAAGAGCATACAAAATGGTCATCGCAAAGTCAATGCATTCAACCTAGAGGCAACAAAATTCATGCCAGCAACTCATCAAAATTGACAATTAGATACTCAAAAACTTGATTCAAGTTATTAAAAAGCAGACCCAGCATTAGATTTAAAAATAAAATAATGAATCAAACAAAAAGGCAGATGGAGATATCTGAGAATCCAACTCGTAATGACCCTAGCTTTATAGAGCAAGTATCTCTCCTATGCTTGTAATGTGTCACTACAAGCATAGGAGGACACATTCATAAGCTCCACCTCAGATGAATATGGAGTACTTAGCCTAAAATCAATGGCATAAGGTGAAACAGGGAAACCAGGTTCTGACCAATAAAACTAAACCACTCTGCGAATATAAAAATAGAACAGATCAGTCCAAATATAAGAACACCATAAGAAGAGTAAATATAGTTGTACCTATGAGAATGACTAGCATGCATTAAACTCATATTTGACAATTACTGTTTTGTATGGATTTTCACTTATTTGAGCGACTAAAAAGATAGAGAATACTGAGTGACTCGCAGAATAAGCCATTAACTTATTAAAATTTTACCTTTAAAATTTTGAGCACCTGCACCAACAAAATCCATTTCCCTTGCATTTATTGTTCCAATCTTTACTTCCTTGCAAGAGTTGTATAAGCCTTCTCCAAAAGTTTCAGAAACAAAATAGTCAATCCAGGTTGCCTTGACCCAGAAAAATAATATTGAAAAGGCTATAAGTAACTAATATTGAAACTCCTATACCTAAAACAAAGCCCAATTAAATGCATAAAAAGGCAAAAAGAAAATGAATGTACAAACCATTTATGCAAGAAAATAAACAACACTACTTAGAGCATAATGCTAAAAGATGAGGTGATTTGTGTATTGTAATGTGATATATGCAAAACGTAGCAGAAGAGCAAAAGTTACAAAACTTTGAAGTAATAAAACCAACTTCATAGCCATATGGAAGACAGCAAAGAAGCTTGTTTAATATTATTTAGCTTTGCAAAAATAATAATAATTATAATAATTCATTTACAACAGCACCTTCATAAATCATATTGTTGAATTTCTATTTCATCTAAAAACATAAGCTGATATAAAGGAGTTGAATTTAATCACTTAACCTGCCCCTCACATATGGGAGAAGAACACACAAACATTTAATAAGAGGCCTAACATGTGGACAATAAAATACAAACAAGGTGGAGTCAAGAATCAAACACTATAATGATACCATGTTACATTTTTTCCTCATTTAAAAGCTTAAGATGACAAAGAGGGGTTAAATTTAATCACAAAATAGAAAATATTGTAAATAGCATGACAATGACCACAACATTCATCGTATCGAACTCAAATCATTCATTAATAGATATCTGGAATATTTGGGGCAACCCCTCAAGCACGCTAACTCAACAGTAGAAGTCACATTAATAAACAAACTCTGATCTGAGAACGAGACAGCTCACAGAAAAGATCCAAGAAGTTCCATAAACAAGTTGGGCAACCGACAAGAAATGGAAGCACAAAACATTTTACTTTAAATCTCTTGTTAATGGGATAATAGTACCTAGAATCATGAACACGGAAAGAAGAGAACATATGATATATATATATATAAGAAGACTACACCAAACACAAAGCTATAATGAAATGTGCTGTAAACAAGTGGTAGTCGCATATAATATTCTCTATAATATCCTTTTGCCATGAAATAGTTGTAGCTATTGTGCACGTAGACTAGGAATTGCTTTTGAAACCCCTCGTAACGGCACATAACCAGGAAATAGTCCTAGTTATTGCCCCTTATCACTAAATATATATTGCATCAGTGTGATTCAAAATCTTCCCCACAGCCTTTGCTAAAGATTCCACAACAGAATAGGTGAATTCATAATTGTTTATAATTCATATCATTTTTGTTATATGCTCATTGTCAAACTATCTGCAGACACTAGAGGTTCCTGCAGTTGCAAGCTTGTGAAGGTTTCACGAGAACAAGACAGCAATACACATAATTACAGATCAACAAGCTAAACAACATGTGGGAAGAAAAAAGAAGACTCTGCCTGCAAAGTTAAAAGATAGGCTTCATGATAGACTTGAATATCAACATACTTCACTACAGTAGAACACATATCAACTGGAATCCAAATAAGACCACATGTACCCATATGTATACAAACCCAAAATAAAGCAACTAGTAAGAAACCCACACCTAGAAGGAACGGATAACCTCATACTGAAAAGAGACTCTTTAGGAACATTACAAGAGTATGAAGCAAGTGTAATTTTTAATTATTTACTTCTGGCCTAAAACATAATAATACTGACCACAAAATATTGATTCAAAGAGAAGAATACAGGAAAAATATTTGTACTTGTTGGACTTGGTGCTTCAACGTATCAAACTGAGCTTCTGTACAACAAACATTCGCACTTAGTGTAGGGCATAAGCTTTGAATCTTTGCAGAAAAGAGGTCATCAAGCTGCAAATGACATTTAAACAATTATTTTCTCATCACCTCAATTTATTAACATAAATTGAATAGGTTTCGAAAGTTAATGAGGGAGAGAGAGAACAAAGTTGAATACCTTTGCAGCATGGTAATTTAAAACATTCTTGTCACTACACAAATATCATACATGACATACAATTTTTTTGAATGCTTTTCCCTGTAAGTAAGACTATATCAATAAATTATTGAAATCACTAGCATACTCATCCTAAAATCAACATTAGCAGGTAATGCATGAATTTTTCACTCAATTACTGAGTTGATTATTTGGAGCTATGTATCTGAAATCACAGAATAGCCAAAGGGTAATCTCACTTTAAAATAACCAGCAAACATGTCACTTCATTTCGCAGGAAAAAGAAATTGCAATTAGTATAAATCACTCACATACTAAGTTTAATCATATCAAATGAGTCTTGAGGAATGACTATATGCATGGAAAAAATATTTTAAGTTCAAGCAACCGGGTAAAAAGAAAAATGAATATCTACAAGTAGTAACTTATGCAGCAACAACAATATACATGTAAAATGTTATGAACTAGGGAGATACTAAGCAGTATAGCAAGCACAATGTAGAGCAAATTAAAATTTAGGAAAGTAAAAGTAGAAGATCTGCAAAGTACAACTGAGAAATCAAAAGTGCAACTTCCAAAGAAGATAAGCAAAAAAGTAGAGATAGATAAGAGTAAGGTTGGGAATGGGGAAAAGAAAAGCACTGCATTATGGGGCCGAACAAAATATATACCGCAGGTTTCTTGTTCAGTAGATAAAACTAATATTGGGATCAAGACAAAAAACCTGAATGAAGTTCATACAATGCAAGCTCTATAAACTAAATAGCTTGTAATGCTCACAAAACAAACATGGGGACTGCAGTGCTCCAAAGATGAAATAAAACTTGAAAGCTTTCAGGACATTCTTGAGAGTAAAGTAAATTAGCTATGTAAGTAAGCATGTTGGCTGCACAAAGTTAATATATAGACAACCAAAACTAAAATTAAACTCCCTTTATCCCAAAAATCTTGTTGATTTAAGACATGAAACAAGAATTAGGGAATTCTTAAAACTAGTAATTTTATAATACAGTCTAAACCCTATACCTGATAATGAAAACAGAATTTCCATAAGCCACCAAAAGATAATTTTCTTACCAAGAAAATTTCCCTGGACATCAACAAAACCTAAGAGCAAATACCAGCACAAAGCAACCTGCAGCAAACTCAACATTGTTAGAACTTTTCAAGCATTGTAATTCTCGGCTGTTTATTAATAGTGAACCATTCATTATATGGAAACTCAATTTCTACAATCAATTTCTGAGGCCTGTACATCAAGATGCTTCCATAAACCAGAGCCAAGGCAGTGTAAGAGAAGAAAGATAGTGTCAGCGGTGTATCCACACCTACATACATACATATATATATATATATAATTTGCATATATCCATTATTAAATAATTAACCCAGAATCAAATTTAAGGACATTGAACAATATTTACTAAAGATAGATTAAAAGAGAAGTTTTACCCAAATTGGCAGTGAGTGAAACACTGGAACTCATAAGTGTCATCACAAAAGACACGAGTTAACCAAGGAACAACACAAATAGTGTTCTTCAAACAGATTCATTCTTTCTCCAACATGTCCAACTGCAATCCATGCCCGTTTCAAATCAAGAACAAACAACCTGCTGTAAAAAGATGTTACATTACAGATTCACATTCCAGAATTAAAAAAGAAAGTAATATACATGCATATATATATAACCTATAAATTAATGTGTATGAATGGATTTTAAACTAATCTATTGGTATTTGTTAGAGTGATTGGGCAGAAAAGCTCCAGTTAGTATACTTCATTTAATTTCTGATTTCTCTCTCCCAATAAGCTCCAACCAATGATATCGTATGCTGAAATAACTCAGAAGCCTCAAGTAGTGAAAACCATAAAAGATAATCAACCATAAGGGACAAAACAGAACTTCCAAAGCCACCAAAAAGATAATCAATTTTAACATTTGTCTTTCTTTCTACTAATCTCCCCCTCAGCAATATGAAAGGCCAAAGTAGAACAGGGCAAGGAAAGACACATAAAAGTCAATGAAAAGCATTAAAACTAGCCACTAGATGAATTTCTTATTTATCAAGAAAACAACAATTTTTAAACCATCAGCAGAATCATATTGGGAAAACAACATAGATAATAATAATAATGATACCAATAACAGGGTAAATCTATCTTACCAACAGCTTAAGAGGATGGAATGTTATCGACTCCAAGAAATCGATTCTAGATAAAATCATGCTGATGTACATGAGTGACCTTATTTTTTAGCACTGTGTCCATATTCAAGACATATTCAAGAAAAATAAATCATCAAAAGCTCAAGTTTCAAGCTGCAAAATATTGAGTTTCTTATAAAAAAGGAGTATGATATACCCATGACCATTTACTAGATGGTTTATCTTGAATAAGGGAGAAACTCAAGAAATATGTACCTTGTTGAGTGTCATAATTATCTTTTATAATTGAATCCTCCCAATGCTTCCATTGACGTATCATTATATAAGAAATATCAACAAAAATGCACAAGGAGTGTAATTATGCCACAACTGTGAAAAATTACCTTCATCTCACCAAACATAACACTGAGAACTGAAAATGTCACATGTACAATGGCCAGAACAAAGATAAAGATGTGAAGATGATGAATTGATTCAAGCAATAATATTGGAACCTTATGCTATAAAACAAGAAACAATAAAGTAATCAATCCCAATTTTCTATCTCAACTCAAATACTTCATATATTGAACCAAACATCAAATTTCAAGAGCATCAAATATTCTTATTAGAAAATACAATGGAATAAATCTATGAATAGAAAATTAAATTGGCAAGAACTGAGAGAAATTACTTTTTCAGAACAGTAGCCACCATTAGACTCCAACAACAAGCGCTGATGCTGAGAGTGTGTCTCCGATTTGGGGTCCCATGAGCTCCGTCATGAGGAGCAGATTCTTCCGGCAACGAGCACCGCAAATAGGTGTCTCACTACATCTTCGCACACATATTTTGACTATACTACCTTGCAAAAAGTCAGTAGCAAAGATATAAAACCTAAAAGCATCAATTCTGCAACCACAAGATGAAACAAACATACAATTTTAGTAGCTCTACAAATACAAAACCGATTATTGATTAATTTTAAATCAGAACCCAAAAGTAGGCTAAAAGAGAAAACAGATTAAAAATTGACCTTCTTTCACTTTCTATAAAGTTTCATTGAGAGGTTTTTGGTTTTTCTTTTTAGGTACTGTAATCAACATAGAAAAAAAGTGAACAACCCATTAGTAACACTAGAAAAGGAAAGTATTTCAAAATGGTCACAACAGTAGAGTGAAGTGGAAAAAGGAGGGAGTAAGAAAATGTTGAACAACCTTTCTAGTATAGTGAAGAATCCGTTTGAGAGCAAGTGAAATAGAAAAAAAAGATTAAATCTATACAGTTGAAAGAAAAATCAGCAAACGAAAGTTACTTTCTTCCCACAATATTTCCAAAATTCAAAAGAAATTCAACTTGAAGGAAGAACCAAGAATTAAAAAGACCATAAAGAAAGTGCAAAGAACTCAATACCAACACCAACCCAATAAAAAATGAGTAAACAGAGGGAAAAACTTTTAAAAAGAAACTAAACCCAAGCCCTTTTCCTCTAAACTTTTCCAGCATTCCCTAATTCCCTAATCCGATAGATAGAGATATTAGTAATTTAGAAACCCATAATCCAATTTTATAAATGAAATGGAAACCCATACAAGTCAATTTATACCAATATCAAAATAATTATATCATGATCCTAAAGGCCAAAAACGAAAAAATCAACTTCTCAAAAGCACATAAAGATAATCAAATTTTTTTATAGAACTTCAAAAAAAAATGAAAAGAAAATTTAGAAAAAAAAAAAAAAAAAGAGAAGAAGAATTCCTCACATAAAAGATATCATCAACACAAGGACAATATAAAGAAAAAGAAACATGCATCATATTAAGATCATTTGAAAAAGAAAAGGAAAAGAAAATATTGACTTAAAAGGACAAGGGATGATGAAAAATTCTACCTGAAAAAAGTGAAAATTCTATATCATTATAAAAGCAAAAATCAATATTCAAGGAGTACAAAATGAAAGGAATGCACAGTGATGATGCTACTTTAGTAATGTTGCTTTGTTATGAAAACAACATCATGAGAAACATTTTGTTGATAACCCAAGCAAATTAAAACACTGCAACAATGAAGTGTCTTCCATAAAATACAACTAGCATGCGATATAAATCCAACAGCAGCAAGCCAGGGTACGCCTCAATAACCCATAATTCCTAAATTGGACGAGTTGTCAAAAGCAACATCGAACAGTCACAAATTGCATCCAGAAAACAATAACAAACACAAAACAAAAGCTAGATTTGGAATCATAAAGAGGAAAAAGCCAAAATCGAAAGCATAAGAGAATTATTTTTAGATGTTATTCGTTATAGTATCACATACCATAAAAGAAAGCTGAAAAAGAAATTCAAATCATTTTGTATCAGAAACTTAGTAAAATACTTATTTATCATTTGAGTTAATCTTACATGGTTAAAGTATGACTACCTACCTTTCATTTTAAATCAGCTAAAGTTATCTGCAACTTTTCAATCCTAAGCTTTCCTATAAAAGAAAATGATTGAATTCCTCGGGTTAAGGATACCAAAACAAGAACATTAAGAGAATATCTTTAGGCAAACTTTTTGGCTCTATCCTTGTAGAGAGCTTTCCTCTTACCACGGAAATCCCTGTTCAAAAAGGCAAAGGACAACAAGCGTTATTAAAGAAACAACAGAAAGTGGGCTAAGAAACCTGCATTGTGACACCAATGGAACACGTGTAAAACTGAGACAATTTTAGAAAACATACATTAATTCACCAATTACCAATTAGTACTGGAAGTAGAGATGACATCATGACAAACCTTTGATTTAAGAAACCTCTACAAAAACATTATAACAACAGAAGCAACAAACATACTGAGTTATACATAATTTCATCTCCTAATGCACTAACTTAACAAGGAACATACTGATTAGATTAGATAAAAAGAACAAAAACAGTAGATGAGCACCAAACAAAGTAAAGGATAAGATTCAAATGTTGTAGGCTTCTCCATAAGAATATCCATAAGAGAAAGTACTCCGCAAAAATGTGTTCAGTTTGAAATAAAATACT